>OW026520.1:49597810-50003776 GCA_932274085.1 Protocalliphora azurea
GAGATTGAAAACTAATTTTAAAAATATCTTTAGTCATTATATATTGAACGTCATTTGTCTATCATATGTTGCAATTTTATTTATAACAAGTTAAAATTTTTGTCACTATTGATCGAAAACTATAGTTTTGGAGGTATTGCAAAAATGGTCCAGCTCATGCGAACGAAAGAATTAAACCGAAATATTTTGGGGATTAGTTTAAAACATATCAATCTTAAATTTTAGGGGGCACATTTTCAACATTTTTTATCTACATACAAATCAATACACTTTAATGTATATGTATGTGTACATGAGTATAGTATGAATGTGATCATACTAAATACTTACTTATACACTATAGTGTTACGTTTTAATGTCTAATCTTGTAACATGTAAATGAACATGCACTAACACACATACTCTTGGAGAATTCTTGAAGTCTTTAAACTTAAATAAAGTATGCCGCAGACAACAAGAGCACGCGACTAATGTTATCTTTAAGGCCCAACCCCTTTGAAAATGAAAAGCAAAGATTTTATGTAGACATTTAACATGGTTACATTTTTTTTTTAATTGTACCCTACATTAGATAATTTAGTTTAATTGCACAGACCGGTCAACGGAAGTACTTCTGTTCGTAACACTTTTAAAAATCAGAATAATAAATATTTATCTAGTTTAGAAACATATTTGAAATTAATTCATTATAATAATTTTTATTTATTTAATTATCACAGAATTTGAAATTTTCTAAAATCTTCCGATTTGTATTACAATGTAAAGGTAGATTTAGGCCATTTGTTGAATCAGCACATTTATGCTGAATAATTTGTTACTAGTGCCAACATATCATACTCGTATGTACATATGTTTGTTGACAGAATATGCTGACTATTTGTTAACGAAATCAACAAACGTATGTTGATGAAAACATTAAATTATTAGTTCATTACATATTTACTACGTTTAATGAAAAATATGGCATTCGTTAAATTTTTAGCATATAAAATTGATATTTCAATAGTATTTCCATTATAAGCAGCAAAATATTATGTTTTGTAAGCAAACACAGTATGGAAATGTTCTTTTCTACACCATCATACCTAGATGTTTTATGTGTTTGTCCTGATATTTATAACCCACAAAAAAAACACGCATTTTAAAGAATACCATTGACTCAGAATCACTTCCTAAGTCATTTCAACGATATCCGCCTCTCTATCTGGCTGTACACGTAAACATTGTAAACAAAGTGCAGGTCGCAATTTTAAAATTATGTTTATGAACTTTGTCGTTTGTCCACTTTTCTCTTTTTTCTTCTTTTCATAAAGGGATCACAATGGGCCGTTTGGCCTCTGGGTGTAGGCGTGAATGCGCCGCCCTTTCCAACCTAACCTAACCTAACCTTTGTCGTAAGGACTATACCTATTGAAATTTGTTGTGATCGATCCATTATTTCACATACTCCCCATTTGGGTTTTTATCCTGGGAATTCCCGAGACGTATTTCCCGAGAACTTTCCAATTTTGCACTTCCCGATTCCCGGTTTTTTTGTCGGGAATCCCGGAAATTAAAACCTTCCAAAAATGTCCATTTTTACCATTTGTAAAAAATCAAAAATTCTATAAAAACCGCAAATATACGGTTAGATGATTACACATCTTTGCACATAGTTTGAGGTAATTAACTCTAAAGAGTTTATTAAAATACCAAAATAAAATAATTTCCAAATTATGAAATACTGAAATGACAAAACTACTTAAATATTTAAAAATTCTCCATGTTTAAAATCACTGCTATTAGAACACAAACCTTAGAAAACCTCGCCAATGTTAGATGAAAATTTTATTTGACCTTTCACCTTCAACAATTTTTATACATTAATTTTCTACACTTAAGACTAAAAAAATTAATATTATTTTTTGGAAAAAATCGATCGGAAGATTTAAAAGAGAAATTATTCACAAAGACATGCTAATTTATGTCCTGCGGCTGTAACGAACAAATTCCACTATAGTTCCTTTAAGTTTATATTGTCAATGATGATACTTAAATAGTAAAACATTTTTAGTTTTTTAAAAGAGATATAGGTATGATTTTTTTTTTAAATACAACAATGAATTTCCAATTAAGCATTTTGAAAATATTAACACCCGTATTCACAAACAACTTTTAAATTTAAAATGCAATTTTAAAATAAATTTTTCATAAAAATGATGCCTCTAAAATGTATTTTAAATTCAAAATTTGTTTGTGAATATGGGTAAAAATGTAAATTTTATTTACTACCCAATAGAAATATTTATTATATATTATATTTTTAATTTTATATTATAATTTATATAATTATATGAAAAAGTCATCGTCAAACATATATTTTTATTTTAAAGTAGATATATTTGCGTGCAAATTTTGTGTAATATATAACTTTTTGTTTAGTTTTCATGTTTTTTTAAATAATGTTGTATTTTTCCCGAATACCCGGAAATTTCCAGGAATGCCTTAAATAAAATCCCGATTCCCAGGAATTGAAAAATGTCGGGAAATTAAAAAACCCTAATCCCCATTCAAATGTCCTCCCGGACATAAATGTCTCAGTTATATAAATATTCGAATAAAATATGGAAAAAATATATTTTACATATCCATAAATCATTATGCCAAATTTTATAAAGATCGGTTCATAAATGACCATAATTTGCATGTAAGGCCTACTTCCGAAAATAACTTTAACGAACACAAATCCTATATAAATGTTAGTGGCAAGACAAGCAAGACACAAGCAAGTAAAGCAATAAAGTATAAATCACAAGAGTCGGTCCACAAATGACAATATGTGCTGTATCAGAATATCTCGAAAATCACCATGATTGCGTATGTCTGTACTTAACGCTATATGTACTCGTATTATATGTCTTGCTTGGGCAACTATAATTTTCTTACTTGTTTGAAGATAGAACTAATTTTTAGGTAGAAAAAAAATTATTAGCTTTATTGAGATTTGAATTCGTTGCAAAAAAAAAAAAAAAAAAAAGTTGGTCCAGTTGAGATTTGAACATACTTTAACTTGTAAACGACTCAACATTTTTATCTTCATATAAAATTCAACAAATTGTAAATATAAACTCAAAATTCGTATGATTAATTTTATGTGTTGATATTTTATTTCCTGACATATCTATGTTGAAATAAAAAAAAGAAATGTGATACTTTCAACAAATCGTCTAAACGCCTAACATATAGAATATTCTGACACAGGTTGTTATTAATATTTTTAAGCATATGAATATTTTCATACATACATACATACATATGCTGATATAACAAATCGATCAATAAAATAATTTTATTGTATTTGAACTCACTCATTTGTAGGGTGTATTTTTGAAGTGCTTTGATTCGGTGACAATTTTCTTATTTGTTTTCTTTTATTTTTAGTGTTTTTTTTTTTCGTAATAATAAATAATTTTGCAATATATAAAATAAAATAAAATAAAATAAAAAAAAAAAAATACGTTTGCGTACAAGTATCTATATTCATTTGAAACAAAAATAAAAGATTTATAGCCCACGCATAAATTTAATACCTTAGTATCTAATACACTTTGCGATAGATCGTGACAAATGTAGTGTCAAATAAATTATAAAATGTTATGACTATTTTCATTGTGTGACAAATTGTTATCCTTTATACCATTATATTGTTGTTTGATCATTTTTATGAATGAGTTTTTAATCCAAAAATGTTAGCAAGCAAATTAAAGTAAATGTTTTAGTATTTATCGACTTAAAGCGTCTTAGTATTTTTAGAAAATTTTTTGATACCAAAAATAAATAAATAAATAAATAAATATTTTTAGTCAATCCTACTCGTAATAAAATACGTATATATTTTTGTATTTATTTTCAATACATTAGTATTCGAACCATAATATTGTAAACATTTTTAGATTCTTTTAATTAGGCCCTAGTTTTGGAATGAACATCACCACCAAAATTGCTATTAAATATCTTAAAGCAGGGGTTCTCAGAAGAAACAGTTACACGAACCTCTTGGGACATTTCAAGTCGAGAACGACCTACTACAATTGTTGTGTAGTAAGCAACTACCAAGTTCAAAGTTTGAAACATGAAAAACATATTTGATATTTATTTATTTATTTATTTAATATCGAATATGTTTTTCAAACAGTGTTCAAATATAGACAAAAGGTTTAAATTTTAAGTTTGAAGTCTAATTAAGGTTCATTTGACGAAATGTGTTAAATAATTAGTTCTTTATTAGTTTGATATCAAATCTTAATCTTCCGTTATGAAATACAAATATTTTTTTTTTATTTACAAAAAGTAAATAAAAATAAATAATTGATTTACTATTTATTCTCAAACCTTTGATATTTGAGAAATTTATTTTTATATTATTCTTAATATGAAATCAAGTAAAATACAAAATTTGGCGATTAAAGTACTGTCGGTCTGGTTACTCTATTTCCCATTTGAAACTAAGAATAGATCACAATTTTAAAGGTAACTTATTAAGAATGAAATGTTTCCAACAAAATGTGAAGATTGATAATTCTAAAATTACTTTAAAACTTCTAAATTTATTTCAAATACTGGCATAAGTAAATAGCTATCTGAATTCAGAAATAAAAATAAAAGATCTTGGGTCAGTTGACATCAGTGTTGCCAGGAGGTGGAAAAAAGAGGCTAAATTGGTCTTTAAAAAGGTTAGAAAAGGCTAAATAACCCAAAAAATAAGGCAAGAGAAAAGCTATTTTTTTTATTTAAAAACTTATTTTTGTTATTTTTTATTTATTTATTTTTTTTTTTATTTTATTTTTGTTCTCATTAGTTTTTGATATTTTTTTAAAGATTCTGTAAATTTAAAAATAAAAAAATAGAACGGATTTCAGCAAAACGATCCTATGAAAAATCGCCCACAAAAATTTAAGTTACATTTTTTAAAGTGATTTTTGAATTATACTTAATACTCTTTATAATTAATAATTTTTGGGTGATTTTTTATTTTTATAAGATTTTTTTATTAAATATGGTATTCATAAATAGTTTCTGTGGTTAATGGATTTTATTAAAAAAATAATTATAATAATTGATTAAGCAAGTCCAAAAAGTGAATTAAGTTATATTTGATTTGAAGAATGAAGCGCCGCAGGCAAAAATTTTTGTTAGATATAAATAATCTCGATTTTTTGTGCGAATTGATACGCAAAAATGCATAAATGGATGATTTTTTAAAAGCAATTTTAAGGCAATTTAAAGAATAAAAAATGTGCTAGAAAAAAGCTAGAAGCTAAAACGAGGCTAAAAGCAAAATAAAAAGGCTAGATTTAGCCTTAAAAATTCGAAACTGGCAACACTGTTTGACATAAACCTTGTAGAAAAAAGTAGAAATTACCATGCTGGACACACTAACACCCGTTAAAGGTTTATACTGGAAAATTGATTGACAAATAAAACTGATATTGTAAAATTTTAGGGATACAGTAGACGCTCACAAATTAGAACAGCTTTTTTTTTGAGGCAATTCTAATTTCTGGACGTTTATTTGTTTCGAAAAAAAAAATAAAAAATTGAGTAAATTTACTTCCAAAAACTAAAATAAAACACTTTTGAATTTTTTTAATTCAATTTTATTTGATAAAAACAAGAAAACAAAACGTAACAATTCAGTCCAATACATTAAATGTATTTTTATAAATTAAATTAAAAAACATAACAATTCAGTCCAAAAAACTGAAATATTTTACATTTGTATGTATTTAAAAAAAAAAATATATTAAATAATAAAGTTTAAAGTTATTGGAGGGATAGTCAGCACAATGGGCAAATTTACAACTAATCTTTGTTTGACATATAATCAGTTATATTTGTTTGTATTTTTGGTTTCATCGAATTCGAAATATCAATACGGAGAGCCAAAAGATTGCTTATGTGCTTAGTGGAAAACAATTCACTGTTATTGCAATATTTTATTAAATTATTTACGCTTTCAATGGCTGTAGTATTAGAGACAACTGGTGAGACTTCAAAAAACATCGTCTTCGCTGCTATCTGAAGACTCACCATCGCTACTGAGAACATATACAGATCCATCATCAAACACATCTTTATTCCATCTGTCGACGTCTTCTATACCAATGCAATCGTTTGGAGCTATTTCTTCTAAAAGAGCTTGAGTTCTCTGAATAACTTCGTTGCAGTCCTGATCTATTTGCAATAATTGCGCTATTGGCACGTCATCGTCGCTGTCTTATTGGTTAGAGTCCCAATTGGAAAACTTTGACCAAGATTTCTTCATAACACTTTGTGGTACCTCATCCCAAGCTTGTTTCAGTAATAATATTGCATTGCGGATTGAATGGGATTTCAAATGATTCTTCAGTTCACCACCTTCAGCAATTAATTGAGAAAGAAACATACTTCTGTAATTGAGCCTTGTTAACTTAATAGGATTTTGATCCATTGGTTGTAAAGCTGCTGTTACATTTGGTGGAAAGAATAATGCAACTATGTTTCCATCGTCACTTTTAAGTTTCTCAATGGGTGCATGAGCGGAGCAATTATCTATAAGCAAAATGGCTTTCGGTGGCAAATTATTTTTCTGAGAAAAGCGGATCACCTGCAAATTTTAAATGTTTTAAAATTACTGAACCTGAAATCAATATTTGTTCTTATCTCTTTAATAAATATTCGGTGAAACCATTCCTGAAAAATCCGAGAAGTCATCCAAGCATTTTTTGAAAAGTTGTAATGCAGAGGATTATTGAAACTTTTAAAACACCTGGGGTTTTTTGCTATTCCAATTGCCAATGGAACTATTTTATGTGATCCATCAGAGTTTGCACCAAGTAGGACTGAAATTCTGTCTCTTTGAATTTTATGTCCAGGGGCGTTTTTTTCAAAAGCAGAGACATATGTTCTGTCTGGTAGGCAACGAAAAAATAATCCGGTTTCATCGACATTATATATTTGTGATTCCATTAACCCCATCTCAGCGACCGTTGAATAAATGATAAAGTGCTTTTTTTTACGTTTATTTGACATTTCTAATGATACACTTTCACTTTTTAATAGAAACTGCCAAAATATGTACACGCGTATCAAATTTCGCAAATAAACTAGCCACAAATATAGATAAATGCGACAAAAAAAAAAAAAAAA
This sequence comes from Protocalliphora azurea, assembly GCA_932274085.1. Lineage (NCBI taxonomy): Eukaryota > Metazoa > Arthropoda > Insecta > Diptera > Calliphoridae > Protocalliphora > Protocalliphora azurea. The sequence continues at coordinate 49,604,978 of OW026520.1, forward strand.
CAACAAATAGGGAGTAAACATATATTATTTGGTGATTCCCTTTTTTAGTTTTACAGAATAAAAATAAATTGGAGATTTCTTGTGTTCAAATAACAAAAAAAAAAGAAAAAAAAAAACGCTAGGAAATTAGAATTTTAAATTCGAATTTCAGACCGTTTAATGTATTGCATACACTGATTCTATTTTCTGGACGTTCGAATTACTGAAAGCTCTAATTTGTGAGCGTCTACTGTATGGAATTCTGCACAAATTATGTGTTAAAGTTCACTTTATTTTCTATAATCATTTAAGATGTTCTAAAGCCCTATATGAATTCTTCAATTGTTGAAATTTTTACTAAAATTTCAAGAAATTTTATAAGAACATAAAACAAAGTAAACTTGTACTTTTAAATGAAATAAATAAATAAATAAATAAATTGTCTTTAATTGTTTTTAAATAAATGGTCTTCTCGACCCCCTGAATTGTTTGCACAGACCTCCATCTGAGAACCGTTATCTTAAAGACATTAGAGATTTCCAATTCTGTGTTAGGAGCTAAGCTAGGAATTTCGAATCACTTTAAAGCTACGTTCATTTTATTGAGATCTATCAATATCATTAGTGTGCATTTAGTCATATTAAAAGAGAATTATCAACCACCAATACAGATTAAAAGCTTTCGAATAATTTCATGAAGCTTATAATTTCATTATTTTTTTATTATTATTTTTTTTTTTAATAAATCAAAAGCATATGCAATAATTCTTCAAATTGCACTAAATCCAACGAAGTTTCCAAAGAAAAAACTTTAAAATACTTATTGTTTACTTAAAAATAAATTTAATAACAATTCTATTGTAAAACAATACATAGCATCTGTTTCGTCGATACTTAAAACTAAAAATTAATTTTTTAACCTAAATGAGTTAATTTTGTTATTATCTGCTATAAGACACTGAGTAGAATGGTTTAGGATACTTTTGATATGGTGCTTCATTAGAAGGGTTATCACTCATAAACTCTTTTATAAGTGAATCGAAGGAATCGTCAAAGTTAAGAACATTACCTATAGATGTTTCCAATTGGGAATCTTTCACTGGTGTTGGCGATGGATAGCTTGGATATTTGGAGTAATTAGGATTTCCAATTTTTCCACTAGGTGCATCTAAAGAAATTTGAACACTTTCCACGGGTTCAAGTATAGTTTTCGATACCCTGGAAAATACATTTTCAAAGGGGACGGGAAAGTTGTAAGCACCAGAAATTGGAGAAGAATGTTTTGGATTTGTTGGATATGATGAAGTAAAAGCGTGAAGGTTATTAGCACCCGCTTCAGCTGTTGGATATGGACCATGGTATATGGGTTCAATAAGAGGTTTCGAATAGTAGTTTGTAGAAGGAATATTCGGTTTGTTATGATAAGCTGCATAAACAGCGGGATCAAGATTGATTCCTTCTTCATAATGGGGTATTATAGGCTCAGGTACAGAAGGTGGAGATGAAGTTTCATACTTTGAATATTCATCGTTATCGGGTTCGTCATCATAAGAAGCTGTATAATCATCATCATTTTTGTCGGAATTGCTATTGGTTTTGGGTATAAGTTCTCTCTGTAGAAAATGGGTAGATTCAATACGACCCTTTTCCACAGGTATCGATATTTTCGATACCTGTACGATTTGTTTGTCAGGATCATTGGTGACTACTTTTCGGCAGAATTCCTTGCAACCCAGTTTGCATTCACAGTAGCATTTTTTGTATGGATCTTTTGGTGTTGTATATTCTGGATTAATTGTAGTTGAATATGACACTGATGTCGTAGGTGAGGGCGTTGTCGTTTTATATGTCGTTTTATACGGCTTCGTAGGTTTAACTGAAGTTGATTTGGAGGTAGTGGGTTTCGGACTGGGCGTGGTTGGCTTATATTTTGGTGTAGTAGAATAATAGGGAGTCGATACCGTTGTACTATTTGATGGTATGTCATCACAGGGTACTTCTTCCCATACTTCCTCTTCACACTCATAACATCCTTTTGGCTGTAAGGCCTTACCCCTCAAAGATGTTACCAAGCACGCAAAGAGAATAAAATTCACAGTAATCTGTATGGAATTTAAAAAATTCAATCTCTTACATTCTTCTCAGAATTAAAACCAAATTAAAACTCACCTTTAATTGCATTTTGCACGTTCCATAAATTAACAATTGTTTAACTAAATAATTAAGTCAATAGAGTATGTCAATAAAGTGATGATGGTAGTGGTCGTGGTCACGATAATTTTGTTGGTGGTTGTCGATATGAAGAGTTCTTAACAAGACGTCAGCCACACTATTCTAAATTAAGCTCATGGCCCATACAGACTTTTTATAACAAATACGTTTGAATTTTCTTGTCTCATTCTTCTGCTTTTTATTCTTTTAAAAAATGCAAAAATATTGTGGTGCATTGTTGAGCGACAATTAAGAACGGAAGTGTAGTCATTTAACACGTACGATTGTTTAAGACACATTTTGTTTTGTTGCCACTTAGAAATAACAAAATCAGTATAAATGGTTGTCGCACAACATCCATTATAAATAAATATTAGAAGAAGTTGCATGATTGATTGAGAAAGATGTAATCATTAACTAAAATGAGTTAAAGAAAATAACTCTTAATTAAACTTTAAGGTTTTTTCTTTTCGATTTTAACTGAAATAAATTTCAAATGAATTTTCGCCACTTTTTTGTGAGAGCTTTAAAGTGTTCAGATATTTTTTTAGTTTTGATTAGTGATTTGTTGGCAGACGTTCTTTTTAAGCAATTTCAACAGCTTTGCGAAACGTGCAGAATTTATGAGCTTTGTCAGATAAGTATTACACAACTTCCGTCACAGAATGTAATGAAATTATTTTATTATTGTCGCATTAATAATTTTTTGATTCTGGCCAATTGTCTTTATTATTTATCTTATAAATATAATTTATCATATATAATAAAAAATGTAATTTATCTTATATAATAAATTTTAAACTAAACGACCTAATTATTCAGTTGAATTAGTTTAATTATTAAACATTATATAATACACTGTGATGAAGTATTAAAAATATTTTGAAAATAAAATGACCATTTCTACCTGATGATCTAGATACATAAAAAATAAATTAAAAAAATTTTAGTAAAAATTAAAAAATATATTTCAAAACTTTATCAAATATTTTCGATCTGAACTTATCTTAAGAAATTATTTTTTAAACTGTCTGCTTTCTAAAATCGATAAGTATTTAATATAAAATACCAGATCATATAGTTATTATAGACAGAGACAGGAAGTTTATGTACTTAAAATGTGTGCTTTAGGCTTTTAAAACATGTACTAAAAATCTTAAATATGCATTTTTATTAAAAATTGTATTAAAGAAAAAATCATAAAATTTCAATTTAGTTACACCATATTAAATTAAAAAGTTAAATATTTATAATTTTTATTCGCTTATATTTTCAAATGTAAAATTTAATCTATTTAGCCTTAGATAGTTTTTATATATAGAAATATTTCCGCTCAACATCAAATAGATATAATGGGTGCCTTTTTAAATTGCTTCAATTCTTTTGTGGACAATTTTTATATTACGATTTTATCACAAGGGCTAAGCTTTTCTTTGTCTGAATCTAAAATTTCAACAATTACATTGCACAGTGTAACGGAAATTAAAATTTATCATAATGGAATTCTCGGCGAATTTTGTCCTTAACATTTGAAATGTTAAAGTATACAAAAATTTAAGATCTTTGTAAATATAATTCCATAATTCCCAAAAAACCGACGAAAATCCCAAAATTTGGATTTTTTTTAAATTGTGCTCATAAAGTCTATATTTGTTACAGGTCTTGAAAAAGTCGTTAGCAAACTCTTCGGAAAACATTAGATTTTCCGAAACTGCATTCTGTTGCTAAATTTTGATATAAAATAGGTCCAATTCGGGACGATCTGTAATTAGCCCTATCGCCCACTTGTCCTTAGTTCTAAAATCATCTCCGTGAAGATACTTTTTATTATTATATGTTTCTAAAGAAAATTTTATTTAAGAGAAAAATGAAAAAACAATTGCAGGTCAACTGGGTTATACAAACAAAACCTATATGATTTAAATTTCAATGACATAATGAGGATGATGTAAATACCAAAGATCAATATCTACGAGTAGTTATGACTACAGTAATTTAAATTAAATTACAATTAGATTAATACCATCGTGTGAACCGGAACTAGGAATATGAAATTTTTACCAAGTAATGTCGAACTCGAAAAAAACATAAAATAGTTCATTTTTGGACTAGCATAAGATATGAACTTCAAGTCTCATTGGCATGCTTCTTTAAAGAATTAGTGAATTATTGGTTGTTTTGTAAAAAGAGATGTCATCCCTGACAAATCTTTCATATAACTCGATATTAAACGAAATAGTTCTGCGTTTAGATGAATAACTGAATACTAGGCCATTTATTACTATGTGCATACAACCTTCAATGTTATAATTAAAAAAAATGTATTCTAGAAGATTTAATTATTAAAGGAAATGATAGATAAATTCTATGGAATTTTGACGATACAACTTAAGTCCATTAGCGCAAGTTGCAATTTTTTAATCATGAAATGAACCGCATCGTTTTCAAATAATCAGCGCCCTTTTGCGATTATTAGTTTTGGATTATTATGAATAAAATTTCACATATATATATATATATATATATATATATATATAATATTTGGTTAGCTATATTTCCAAACGATATATATTTCAATGGGTATTTTTAAAAATTTTAAGGCAAAAATGGAGTCCACAAATTTTTAAAAATACCCATTGGATTATATTAATATTCTAAGGAATATTTAATTTAAAGCTTTGAAAAATACCACCTTTTGGGGATATTTTCCAAATGTTTTTCACTTCTAAATTTTTATTTACTAGTTATATATATAAGATTTTTTTTAGCAACGATCAAAATAAATACAGATTTTTAGTAAATTTTTGAAACATACTTTTTGGTATTCCTGATCACTGCACACTGAACAAAACTTGTCATTAGCTAAGCTAGCAAATATCGTTTAGTATCATCGAAAAGAGAAAGCTTTTTAGATGTTAAATTCAGAAAAAGAACTTTGCACTTAATGCAAATTTTGTGTTGCAAATTTGAAAAATAAAATAATAAAAAAAATCTATAACTTACTACACCATAAGAACTTGCGGTAATATACGTTTATGATGATATTTATAATACATAAATAAATTGCTCCAACAATCACCTTAAATTATACCGTTCGACTTAAAACCACTTCCTGAGTCGAGATATCGATGACCGTTATTCCGTCTGGCTTGCTGTACGTGTAAACTTTGCACAGATCGAAATTTTTAAGATATCATTATAAAATTTTGCACGAAGATTTACTTTGAAATGGCTTTAACCTCATAAAAATGCCTTAAATTATTCATGATTTATACAAAATTCATTAGAAATAAGTTTTTTACAAAAATAAATGAGTAAAATTTCATGAAGATCGGTCCATAATTGACTATAGCTTCCATAAAAGTCGAAATAATGATCGGTCTTTAATTGATCATCGTCTTCATGTAATATCCCCATCATGCATAAAATCCATATAAATGCTACTATCATATTAATATTATGCATACATATTTCAAAAAAATTATTAAAAAATAGCAAAAAGAAATTTCATATTGTTAAATAGAGTGTTAAAAATGAATTGTATACTTTCGTGGGGCAAAATGAAGCAAAACTTTTAAATGCGTTAATAATCTGAAAATGTCAACGCATCAAATGCATATGGTCGCTAAGAGGTTAACAGAGGCCAAAATAAACTTTGTCTCTTTCAAAGTGGAATAAATTATTTCAAATTTATTAAAAAACCATATGAAAAGATTTGGCAAATTTTTAAAACTTTATAATAATCGCGACCAAATTAATATCATAACATTTACAAGACATATAAATTTAATATAAAAATAAAAATATTCTGAAAAATTGTACGTAATATTTTTTTTTTTTCTTTTTAATAAAGTTGAATAAAGTTTGCCAAGTGTTAATGAACATTATAAACTCGTAAGAGCATTCAAAACATATTTAAAGTAAAAAATGTATAAAGTTTTTGAAATGTATGAAAATATTACATATTTCGTCACCTTAAATGCAAAAGGCCCTATTAAACATTCAAAAATGTTCGATAGAACAAAAAAAAAAAAAAAACTTGTTAAAATTGGTAATTTATATTCGTAAAGTGCCAATTTTCCAAGATATGTGAGTGTACTTTAAACTGCATTGATAAGAAATAAAACTTATTCCTACGTTTTTTATTTAGTCAGTTCTTTTTTCGTTTGTTTAAAAGATGACGATATGAAATAAAGTATTACTGTGACAAATATTAAATACTTGGACTAGGAAGTAATATTTCAAAGTGATTAATGAAGTCTAGATTTTATTAAAGAAATATTTCTCTAAGATAATTTAAAGCAGAATTGCTGATTTATAAATCATACTTATTATAAAATTTCAGTTATATTTTGTTTATCGCATTTATAGTCATGGTTTAATTTTAAAGAAGTATTTGTTAGATTAAAAAACAGGTCATAAAGTTTATTTATAAAATTCACTCTTAGTAACAATAAATTAACAAAATTAATAATAAATACTTAAACTAATTATTTCTTCACTTATGTTATCTTGAAGATTTAGATTTATTTTCGGTAGATTCGATTAGGGTTTTTAATTTCCCGACATTTTTCAACTCCTGGGAATCGGGATTTCAATTAAGGCATTCTCGGAAAATTCCGGGTATTTGGGAAAAATACAATATTATTTAAAAATCATGAAAACTAAATAAAAAAGCTTTATTTTACATATAATTTGCACATAAACATATCTTTTTATTTTGAAATAAAAATATATCTTTGTAGATGACTTTTTGAATATAATTATATAAATTGTAATAGGTATTAAAAATAGTTTTTATTAAAATGTACGGAATACGGATATAAATATTCATAATTTTAAATTTGAAATATATTTTAGATATAAACATCCTAACCACTAAAGCTAAAAAGTCGATTTTAAAAACATAAAGTTGACTATTATTTTAAATTTCTTACCATAAAACATTTTCCAAACTAAATTTTAAAAACTTATTGGTTTTTATTGTTCTGAATGAATATTTTCTTTTATAATAATTTAGTAATTTTTTTAAATTTCTTTTTGTTATTTCTGTTAATTGAAAAATGTCTACAAATTTTAATGTATAAGTTTTAAAAAGTTTTTAAAATAGTTTTTTTATTTTTAATATTTCTTATGGCACGGAAAAAACAAACTTTTTATTTTAAAATAAAATTGATTTTAACAAAAATTATATTTTAAATTTCTTTTGTGATTAAGCTGAAAACTTTTATGAAAATTTTATTTTAAAGGGCATTTGAAATTTTAAAGTTGTTTGAGAATACGAGTCTTAATATTTTCAAAATGATTTTTTGGAAATTAATTAAATTAATTGTTATATTAAAAATATATTCATATCTAGATCTAAATATTTAAAAAAAAACTAAAAAAAGTTTTACTATTTAAGTATCCGGTTATTCATCATTCGCCGTAAAGAATCCTGGATAAAGTTTGTCACAATCACAGAATATTGTTTTTTAAGAAACCATAAATATGCATATCTTCTTTTTGGAAATCTCACTTGCACCCCAATTGATTTCTCCAAAACATAAAAATAATATATTTTTTATAGTCTTAAATATAGAAAATTAATGTGTAAAAATTGTTGAAGGTGAAAGGTCAAAATAAAAAATCTTACAAAACTATGTCGTGAATTCAACAAACATTAGCGAGGTTTTCTAAGTTTTGTGTTCTAATTAGTTGTGGTTTCAAACTTAAAGAATTTTCAAATATTTTAGTATTTTTTTCATTTCAGTATTTCATAGTTCAGAAATTAGTTTTTCTGATGTTTTAATATACTGTTTAGAATTATTTGCATCGATTTTTTGATTTTTAAAAATGGTAAAAATGCACATTTTTATAGTTTCTAATTCCCATTATTCCCGACAGAAAATCACGGGAATCGGGAAGTGAAAAATTTGCAAAAATCCCGGAAAATTCGTCTCGGGAATTCTCGGAATAAAAACCCTACGAGCGATGCAAATGATATTGGCTCGGCAAAGACAAATGACTCCCTGACACATATGGTGAATAAGCAATTTGATGATCATTATGATTCTGTGAAGATATCGCATTTCCAAATCTATAAGAATATTTTGGAGGTCTAACATATTCTGCTGGCAGTAAAACTGATTGTCCATAAAAACTATTCATATATTCTAAATCATTATTTAAAACTCCGTTAAGAATCTTTACCGATGGTTGTTGCATTTGAAAGGAATTTCCTTTTAGTTCCTTAGCGGTAAAATGTTTTGGAATAGAATGATTTGATTTATTAGAGTTTGAGAAAGGAATTAGCGTAGTAGGTCCCTGCTTTTTACTCTGTTTATTAGTTTTCCTTACTTTCATACCTGCTTCATTATTTGTAGGAGTTGTGGGGATTTTATTGTTTTTATTTTGTGGATGTACCACTTCATCATTTAAGATTCTTAGCTTTTCTTTGGTTTTTCTCAAATGTTTTTCGATATCACTTTTCATGTCTTTATAATTTTTGATTGGTGATTCTGAAGTTGTTGTTGAGATTGCTACAAATTGTTCATCTGTTGTTGTTTCTGGCGTTTCGGTTGTTGTGATGACGTCGGTGGTAGTTGGCATGCTAGTAATAGATGTGGTTTCGGAAAATGTATCACTGTCTGGCATAGGAGTTACACCAAAATCTTCAATTGTAAAATTGTTAGTCTTTTTAATGTGATTCAACTGCTCTTCGTATTGCGGATGGTCGGATGTAATAATTTCTGGTGGATCATGTGGATTTAAAATTTCATAATTTGGCAAACCCAAATCATAAGTAACTGCACCATCATGATAAATACCATTCCTTAAATTTTTTGGATCATTTGCGGACTTTGCCAATTCCATTAAATGGGGGTCGTTAAAATGATGCTGATGATCAGGCTGATAAGTGTGTTGATTATAGTGTCTACTATAGGGATCATTAACTTCTGCATTACTATTGAATATACCATTATCATCAGATTCCGTTGTTGCAAACTTCTCGTAAATTGGCAGGTTATTGTCCTTATGGTGCTGGTGAATCTGATGCTGGTGATATTCATGATTCGTATGTTGATGATCTGTTATTCTTCGTGCATGATAAGACAGACTTAATGTTAATTTTGTATTTAAAATTACAATAGCACAAACTATTTTAGTTAAATTATGGAAAATAAATCTTAATTTCATTTTTTATTTTTCTTATATTCTTATGTTTCTTTCTTGTTGAATGCGGAATTGTTTATTTGTTTTTAACTTGAGCACTTGGTACAGACTTCTAAATTTGAAGCGTGCATTTTTTCCGGTTTTATAGTCATGGTTATGTCTGTTGCAACAATAATTTTGAAACTGTCTTTTTTTCTCTTTGTCAATGCATTCATTTATAATCATTGATGAAGAAGATCTTTTGCAGTAATCACGATGGAATGAAAACGTGATTAAGAGAATAAAATGCAAATATAAAATGCCCTATTAATATTTAAAATGTAAATCTTCATTTATCAAAATCCAAGTAGTTTTTAAATCATATCTTTCATTAAAAATAAAATAAATTATGTCAGTAATCAATAAATAAATCTACAGTTCATCCCAATAGGTTTCAAACAGTCTTAAATTTAAGTAAAAATAGCTTGACCTTTTTTACACTACACAGTAGGACATTTGAAAAATAAGTGCTACCAAGTCGGGATCAAATTTTTACAGGCTATGACTTGAAAATTTTCTAATTTAGATTTTAAGTATATTTTTGAGATATAATGTTAATATTTTGTTTTAAATTTAATTTTAATTTAATACTTGTTTTAAAATCAGAGAATTAAAAAACTCCTACTTTTTTATACCAAAATATCCAAAATCCTATTCCCGGAAAAATATGATTAAAAAATTGAATTTTTTCATCAAAATTATCACCTAGCCGTTGTAAAAGTAGTTGCTCAGAAAATATTCTTCGTGTGTTCAACTAACATATGGTGGTCTATAACAAATATATTTTTTTCTCGGCTTTGACTTTTAAGAATTTTACAAAAAAAAAATTAAGAAACTTTTTCAAAATTGACAATTTTGAATTGACGATTTTGCTTTATATACATTTCTTCTGAAACCTCTTAAAAAATTCTATAGTCAGTAACAACAACAATATATTAAAAGTTAAAGAATATTATGTTTCACCTTTTTGGAAAATAACCTTAAAAATATAAATTTTTCTTAGTTTCAACTTCAGATTAATGTAAATTTTTACGGGATAGATATATTTATATGCTTCTTGCAGCAATATTATTTCGAAAGTCCCTAATTAAGGCCCCAAGTTAAAAAAAGAATTTAAAAAAAACTAAGCAAAAAAATGAGGGTAACATTTGCTTCGTCGTAAATATCTCCTTTGTAGAGCTTTATAAGAACTACTTATATATATTTTTTTTTACATTCAAGTCGTAAATGAATTTTTGGCGAATTTTTAAAAAAATTACATACCGTACTTGACCAACTTTCAAGGTCTACTCTCTACCCCTGTGACCCACTAGGTACCTGTGCTCCACCATATTAACTTGAAAACACCTCAGCTCTGACCATGTGATATTTTATTTAGATATCTCTAACGGTTCACAAGTTACAGAATTGTTTCAAAAAAAAAAAAAAAAAAAATAAATAATAATTTTGGGACCACTGTGCGATCTTGATGAAACTTGGGGCATCGATAGAGAAGGAGTTAGGCTTACAGAATACTGTTGGCTGGAGTATGTAACTGAGACAAGGACGGGGCTACAGTGGACCAAAGTTGACAACCTCGAATGTTAAAAATATATCGGAACTTGTAACAAATATGAACCGATTTGAAATATTTTCATATTTCTGAATTCTATTAAGGCAAAAATATACTTACTGTACTACATTATATCTTATAGTTTAAAAGATATTTGATTTCAAAAATTTAATTTCTCATTTTTGGCCTAGAATTTTTTGCATTTTTGCCCTTCAACTTAAAATTAAAATTCTATCTTTGTTTTAACATGGCGAAATTCTCTATAATTTTCTAAATTATGCTAAAAAAAATTTAATTATCTCAATTCGATAACTAGAAAAAAATTTTAAATCAAAATTTTGAAACAAGTTTAAAAAATTGCATTTAAAAAAAATTTATAAAAAGTTCAAATTTGATGGACCTTAAAAATTTAGACAAATTTTGGACGTGCACCCTACATCCAGCAGTGGTGGAAAATTATATATTTTTAAACATTTTTAAATTTCCACTTCTTAAATTTGTAAAAGCGTTGATTGTTGATTTCGGCACCTTTTCGAATTAGTTAGATTAGATAGTTTAATATGTTTTGAAAGCTTTTGCAAAAAAATGTGACGGCCCACCGATTTTTTGGTACATTCTGGAGAATTTATTTGAAACCTACTACCTTTTACAAAACATATTGAAATTTGGTGAAAAAAAACTCTAAAGGTTTCTTTTCACCAAAATATACCAGACTTGTGATATTCAATCGCCGGTAGTGAACAGAAAGTGAATTTTTAAATATTTTTCCGTATTCAACTCATCCAATAAGAATCGTTTGAGGGAACTTTCACTGGACACTCTGGTATTTTTTTTAACATTATAAAAGGAAAGGTAAGAAACAGAATGCCCAAAGAAAAATTGTGTACTTTTAATAATAAAATTGAAGAAAAAATAAAATATTGATAAAAAAAATCAGAATGACACTCGAATGTAGTTTATTTTATATTTTTAAATAAGTGAATTTATATGTCCATTCGTTTGTCTGCTAGATTTTACTATTTTTTACTTGCTTTGGAATTTTTCAATAGAAAAAATAAACAAGATTTTGGAAAATAGTAAAACTAGCAGGAAAACGAACAGACCGTATACTTATAATTTTAAGTTTTTGTTTTTAAATAAAATGTTACTCTTAACTAGCTACTCATGGATGTATATTCTTTTCTGCTTAATAAAAAAGAAACTCAAAACGTTACGTTACGAAAATCCTGCCTTTTTCATAAAATTTTCTTTAGAATCGTTTAGGTCTCGCTTTATGACAAAAACCATCTGGTCACGTACTCTTCCATCCAACTTTGACAATTTAAATTTGAAAAAGACAGGTGACAGACGTGATTAATTGTGTTTTGAAATACAGCGAAAATAATTTGCAGTAAGTATTTTTTGCGATAACTTTCTTATGGTAGAGGGCTAATGAACGTGTCGAAGCACAGTGGAGTAAAAACGCAAAAAATGGCGCCTAATTCAGGTAAGGGGTATAGCGCATTGTTTATAACTTTGTTGTAATAATTAGTACATCAAAAAAAAATTTTTTTTTCTAAATTTATAAATATTATTTTTTATCCACTGTCCAGTTGTCCGTGCATTAATAACCAACCTTAGGTTGTCATTTTAAAATTAAACTATTATCTTGGACCAATAATATAACATGTTAAAACTGGTTATAATCGAATCGTTCGGTCTAAAAGATGCTCTATCAAAAGTCAGTGTTCGAAACATTGAAACATTGAAATTAATGTAATGTTTCGTTTTACAGTTTAAAACTTATAAACTTATAAAATAAGCAATAAGCAAAGAGGTTTAGCTTTCATGTATTCATAAATATATTTTATTTACCCTAAAATGTTTTATTGTAGTTATGTTAATTTTTTAATGATCCAAAAATCATTATAAATAACAAGCTTTCTTTTTTGGGAAAAACGTTTTTTGATGCCACCGTAATATGACACCAAAGATCAATAAAAATCCAACAATTTAAAAAAAATTTAAATAACTTGTAAGATGCAAAGAAATCTTATGGACTGTAAAATTGAAAAGATGTTGATGCAAAATATATAACCGCAAAGAAAATATAAATTTAGAGCGCATTTTGACATCTTTTTAAAATTTATGTATGTATGTACATTTGTAAGTATGCTCACGCATCACATTTTTTAATTTTATTTTTTTTTCAACCAGCCACTCATTTTCGCTTACAAATTATTTTACCGCGTGTGTGTGGGCGAAAGATTCGCAAACGTTAAATGGCGATCTTCTCAAAAAAATATTTTTTTACATTATTTTTGTAACTCGAATATAAAAAATAAAGAAATCAAATTAAATTAAAACAAGATAGAGCGATATATTCCGCTGTGCCGAATCTTTTATACGCTTCACACTTTTACCAACAAATAAAAAGAAATAGTATGCCTTAATATTTTCATATTTATACTTACAAATAATTATACATACATTTGCTTAAACCGAAATAAACACAACAACAACTTATAAGCATATATATATATATATATATTTATATATTGTTGTATGTATATACAAACAAATTTAACAAAAATGCATTATGCCCGATATCTTGGTTATTATTATGTCTTTATTTTTAATTTTCTTGAATTGTAATAACTCTGTGTTTATGGTAACAAATTTTTTGTTTAAATGTTGTCATTTAATGTTTACACTCAATAAAAATTTTTATATGGTTCACTGCAAAATTATATGTTTTTAAATATTTTCACCAGAAACAAAATTTTATTAGTATGAAAAATATCATTACTTTTGCAACCATTAAATGTTTGTAGTCTTTTTCCTTATCCTTAAACCGTATTAATAGTATTAAGCCCATGGCAATAAAATGTTTCAAATAAATATAATAGTTATCCTTAGTGGAAACTTTCATAATTTGTTTGTTTTTAAATATATTTTGTTTTTAATGTTTGTTTTCCAACTTCATTATAATTCTCATTTAGTTTGTATATGAAAAAATATAAATAGACAAGGTTTGGTTATACTCGGTGTGATTCAAACAATATAAGATATTTATTAACAACCATTAAAAGGTTTGGTTAAAAAAAAACATATTTTGCATTTGAACCACATTTGGTGATGCATATGAATATAATTAAGGAACAAATAATATGTAAATATTTTTTCTCTTATTTTCAATAAAAAACTTATAAAAAAAATTTTATGAATACATTTTATTTTAACATATAATAAGACGAAACAATGTGACAAAATGAAATAATAATATGATAAGATTGGATAACTATATGATAACATGGGATAATAATATCATAAAATTGAATAATAATATCACGATGTGATATAATAATATAATAAGATAGAATAATAATATAATAACACCAAATCATAATCTGATAGAATGGGATAATGATGTAGTAAGATTGTTCAATTATATGTAAATCTAGAATCATAACATGAAAAATCAAACCATAAAATCTTACACAATATGACAAAATGGTATAATTATTGCTTATAATCATTTCTATTTTTCACTGTGATCATATGTTCCAATCATAATATGTTGCTCTTAGATTATGGTCACTACAACTATATTTTTCTCAGCGTGCAGCTTATATAGAGACTTCAGAAAATCGAAAAATATTAAAATTTATTATAAATGGAAAAATAGAAAAACAAATTATAAAATACAAAATAAAAATTACCTATTCAAATCTTTACAAGTTTATAGGGTAAATTTTCACCTTTTTTTCGTTTTTTTATTTTACTACTTAATTTATTTTGAAGAAAATAAATGAGCAGTCAAAATGGATGATAATGCTTGAAGATGTTGGTATTTTCTAGACAAAGCTGCAATGGGTAAGTATTTTATTATGTTCTTTACTGCCCAGATGCATTATCCTCATTTATCTTTCAATAATACATTAATTCTGGAATCTAGATGCTGCAAAATATTTTAGAAAAGATAATATCTCCCAGGTTTCATCAGGTCGCTGTTGTCCTGCAGCACAATATTATGCTGCCAATATGAAGTACTCAAATTCGGGAATTGTCAGGATAAGCTGAAGAGTTTTCATTATGTTAAATGTATGAATAAATGCTTAAAAATTTTAAAAACAATTTAAATGCGAAAAAAGAAAACGTAATAAAATTTTAACAAATCGTAAATAAATTACTATTTAGTACTTGGAATAATAATTTCAGCAGATGCCACTAATATTTGTGCTTCTGTTAGTCGAATATTTTTGTGTTGAGAAATGTAATGTACAGTAATAAAAACCAACTTGTGTGATTGTTCGTGGGACCGACTAAATTTGATTGGCGAAAAATTCGGTTACTACAACGATTCCGTTTTCTCTGTGTATATTTTTAATGATTTGATTAAAACCTATTTTTTATGTTTATTTCGTTCAGTGTAAGGATGATGGAATTTAAATATCCTCAATATTTCAGATTATATCTTGCAATTTATATTTAAAAATAAAAAAACTATATAACTTCATACATTCGAAAGAAAATGCATTTAATGTTCTCTTTTGAATAAAAAAAAGTACTAGGAATGATAAACGACGAATGCAATGGTAAAATTATTAAGGAATTTGTTGCTTTAAGAGCTAAAATATATTCGGTTAAGATTATTAGCCATGAAAAAGAAATTGAAAAAATTAAAGTTTAAATTAAAGGTATTGCGTAACAGCTAAACCAGGTATGGAAAATGGCTTATTTTTATTGTACCAACCTTAAAAATAAAATGTACTTTTTCAGCCATAATTGTACCATTTTTTGTCGGTATATTTTAATTACAAACAATTTAAGAGATTCTAAACATATTTTTATTAAATAGTTGTAGTAAAAACATTACCTGCAATTTTAAAGTTGCAGCAATAAATTGCTGAGTTCTGCTCGTTACAATAGAAAAATTAATTACAATTCTTTCTTTTGTTACGAATGTGAAATGGACTGAATTCCTAAAACAACTCTCGATATGGAAATAAAAACTTAATTAGTAAATTTTTCATCCGTGATACTTTGACCAGAAATAGTAAATTTTTAAGTCTTTACTCTTCCACGCTACACACTGCACAGTGTCATATATATCCAAATTAGAACGACAAAAATAAAAAAAAAATAAAAGCTACTAAGCTTTTTGAAGCAATTTTTTTTTTTTTTACTGGTAATCATATTACATATTATGGAATAAATACTTACAATATTGGAAAATTTCTATAGCGCGAACTATGTATTCTCAAAGTTGTTACTTCTAAAAATTTTTTTGTTATTTCAAGTAAAATGTATATTATTTTAAGTAAAAGTATATTAGCTTTAACTGCATATATTTCACTAAGCACAGCAGATATCAAACTATTTTATTATAAATTTTTAGATAAAAATTAAATTTTGAAGCTATTTTTTATTAAAAAAAAATCTTGTATTAAAAAATATATACTTTGGAAATTCTATTTTAATCGACTAGAGAGCTAAACAGTTTCATCGAGTTCGAAATTAAAGATATGATTATTTTATAAAAAACATTCATAAAATGACTGTGACTTTTTGCGATCTCTTAAAATATTGGAAAAAAATATACGGCACCTCATATTAGCAATTTGTTAAGAATTAATTCAGAACTTTAAGATAAATTCTAAAAATTTGTTATGCATATAGTACACTAAGATAGATGTGGTTAGATTAAGCAGCTCCTATTTTAGTATTATTATTACTTTTTTAATAAAATTTATTAAAATGTGTTCAAAATTAAAAAAAAAACAACTGTGTTTTTTTTATCAAAGTTGCAGTGATTCTACTCGCCCTTTCATGGTGGAAATGTTTACGGCCTAGTCTACTAAAAGATTATAATATATCAGTCCTATATCTCCACAACTGGATTTTTGTCGTTCTAAAACTGCCAAGTGTAACACTGTGCGCCAAGTAGGTTCCAATTTAAATATTTATAAGCTGAAAAATTGTTTTCTTATTTGAGAAAATATTCTACGAAGGGGGAACAATTGAATATGTTTTTTCCAAACTTATATTTTCCGGAAATATTTTGTAACCGAAAAATATGAACATAAGATCATATCAAATTGTACCAAATGAGCCGTGTTAGTACCACGATAGCAACAGATAGAAAAATGTACCAAAACAAGTATAATTATACTATGTTTACCAAACTATTAACAAGTGACTTTAGAAAATGTTTCCTAGAAAAATAATTATATTATAATTCAATGTATGTATATATTTTTGAACCTAAGTTTCATCAAATTTATACACATTTTAATAAGTAAACTAAGATATTTACAAGATAAAGTTATATTGATACCTGATGCATAGACGCTATAAAATAATAATAATAATTTAAAACAAAATGACAACAGTCTTATTTATTATATTTATATTTATATTTATATTTATATTTATATTTATATTTATATTTATATTTATATTTATATTTATATTTATATTCTAATATGTAATATTCAAATTATTCGGTTTTTCTATTGTTCGAATAAAACGAATAATTATAATAAAGCATTCCAGTTTGTTCGAATTATTCGAATAATTGAAACAAAATAAAATAAATTATTTAGGATTTTGTAAGTTTCATTTAAAATTTGAGTATAAAAAAAAAATAAAAATAATCAGGTGTCTGATGGAAATCGATCGTTTTCAAATCGAACGGTTTGAAAAGTTGTGATTAATTTCGATCAATTTTAAGAAAAAATTTTGGAACAATGCTTTATTTTTCCTTTACAAGATGCAGCACTGTTGAAACCCAAGGAAATTAGTTTCGTGGAACACTTAAAATTTTATAATAAAATATGATAAAAAGTGATTTTACTGCAATTTTCATCAATAAAGAAAACGAAAAAATAAATATATCACAAAATTTAAGTCGATTTCGTTCTTATGTTTTTTATAAAATTTGATTGAAAAAAACTTTTTCGCTAGTCTTTGACGCTACCGAAATTGCAAAATTTAACATAAAGAATACTTTTATATATATATATATATATATATATATATATATATATATATATATATATATTTTTTTTTATAAAAATTTCGACAAAATTAGATGAATTAAAAAAAAATAAAAAATATTCGATATAAAAATATTGGAATTATTCGTAGTAAAAAAGCATATTTAGCATAATATTTTCACTATTATTTCTTATATAATATATAAAATAAACATCAATCTTTCATTTCTCAAAAAGCGTTAATTCAAGTAATTAATTTTTTTAATAAAAAAAAGTTAAAAATTAAAAAAAAAATACAAAAATCATTCTTAGCACAACTCTGTCTATTTCTAAAAATTTATAAAATGTTAAAAAATTATAAAAATAGACTTATTTACCAATTCACTGATATCTAGCATGTTTATATAGGTCATTCTAATAAACATAATATAATGGCCTCAAAACTACCAAATCGTGTTAAATGTTATAAAATTCACTATTTTATTCTGTATTTCCATACGGTCGTATAGGTAAAACGCAAATGCAATGGAGACTGCTTTTTATGTAACTAGATAATTTTCGTAAGAATTGATTAAATTTTCTTTTTTAAATTAATTATTTAAATTTTTTAAATTAATTAAAATTGGTTGAACAATTTTTTGAGGAATGAAGGACTGATATTTATTTGATACACTACATAAGACATAATATACAAAATGTTATGCTAATTTGCTTTTTGTGCAATTAAAAAAAGTCGTTTAAAAAATTTAAATACTTCATAAAACCTGCATTCCTGTATTCCTTTTGGATCGACTTAGTGTATGATCGATCTAAATCTATACAGATGTTATTAAAAAGCGATTGATATACATTTTTCTGATGTAAAACGTTCAGAATTTATTTGTATACTTGTTACTTAATAATTACTGTTTTTACCAAATGAAAAATATTATTATGCATATTTTTTTTAATAAAAAATATTTGGTTTATATAAAAATTAAAAGTAATTTCCTTGAATTGATAAAAAATTACATAAAAAAATCAATTTTATATGACATCGTGAACATGACTTCCTACTCAGTGAATAGATATCAAAAATGAGAAAATCTTCCAATGACAAGCCTATGTTAAATTCATTTGACATACTTCTGGATCGCAAGTCTTTTTTTGATGGGTATCCTCAATAAACTTTAAAAAAACTCACCTGGCATTTTTATTATTCAATAAAAATTAAACTTTTTTTCTAAAAGTCACAAATTTCGTCCAATGATGATTGTAGGGTGCAAACCTAAATCAATTTAAAATTTCTTTATTAATCATTTATGAGGCCTTATCTTTTGAAATATGTAAAGAAAAATAATATAAGGGAACTTTGAGAAAAAAGTGATAGAATTGTATTGCAAATTTGTAAAAAAATAGTAATTTTTCATACTAAGTGCAGAGTGCTGATTTGAACATATTTAACGTCTAGACGAATTAAGATACCTTAAAATTTGATCAGCATATTATTTTGGTACAAATTACAGATTACAGAATATTTTTCGAAAAATTTTCCTCTATATACCTCAGGAATTATTCCCGGAAAACGAAATAAAGTGATGGCATAAATATATATATCTATTTATATATATATATATATATATATCTATTTATATATATCTATATATATATATATATATATATATATATATATATATAAATATATATAAAATTATGTCCTTAAATAAGGCAGATACATAAAATAACTAAAATAATTTTATTTCATTTTGTTTTTGTTCAGAAAATAAGCATTTTTTCACATATTTATTTTTTGAAAATACGTTTTTTCCTCCAAATTTCTTTTGGATTTTCATACTTTACGTATTACGAAAAAATACAAAATTTTCATTTTCACTCAAGTTCGTTTAAAAACTTTATAAATTTCTATATAAGGGTCTTTATCTGGCAGTGATACAGTGCAGACAAAAAGTGTATTAAAAATTTAAAAATACAAGTATATATTATTCATTAAAACAACAAAAATCAAAACAAAATCATTGTTATTTTAACATACTTGTATGTTACAATTAACAACAAAATAAATTAATCTCTTTTGTAAAAAAAAAAATAAATAAAATAAAATAAAACAACAACTAACAACTCTAAAAATAAAACACTGCATGCACGAGCATGATCAGTGACAGCAAATCTACAGATGAAAGCGAAACCGATAATGCAAATAGCTCGCAGCTAGTTCTACCAACAAAAAGACATTCAACTGGATCTCCGCATAATCATCAACGAAAAAAATTAGCAACAGACAATCAGGCATGTACCAGCAAGAACCAATATGAAATATTACAAAACATTTGCACTGATGACCAACAAAATAGCAGCGATGAAAGCGTAACACCAAAACCACCACCCATATTCATACCTATTGTTGCCGACATTAAATCTATGATAAATAAGTTTATGAAGGTAATAAAATTAGAAGATTTTACATAAAAAAGTCACTAAAAGATGGACAAGTAAAACTTATGGTTAAAAAAATAAATTCTTATAGAGCTTTAGTTAAATATCTTGACGAAAAGAAAATAAACTTTCACACATTCAAAATAAAACAGGAAAGAGCTTATCGAGTAGTAGTCAAAAATTTACATTTCTCTACACCCGTTGATTTAATAAAACAAGAAATTGAAAAGAATGGACATATAATAAGAAACGTATTAAACGTAAAAAGTAAAGTTACAAAAATTCTTTGTCGATATTGAACCAAATACCAATAATAAAGAAATTTATAACATTAAACAATTATTTAATGCTGTTGTCAAAATAGAACCGCCACATAAAAATAATGATATTGTACAAAGCTACAGGTGTCAACAATTCGGTCACACCAAAACATACTGTCGAAAAGTTTATCAATGCGTAAAATGTGGGTTAAATAATCAAACCGCACAATGTACAAAGCCGGCAAATACACCTCCGCAATGTACTAACTGCTTACAATCTCACACTGCTAATTATAAAGGTTGTGCGATATATAAAGAGCTTTTGAGAAAAAAAAAAAATAACTTGCTCAGAAGACAAAATAACAACCAAGAACCACATTTTAATATTCATTCTAATAATCTTCCAAGTTTAAATAAAAATACTAATAATAACAATGAAACTAATAGTCCCAGTAGTAAATTTTTACATTCTGAAGCCGACAAAAAACGGCTCCCATCAAGTGGAGACATCTAGTTTCCTAAGAAAAATAGAGGTAATGCTCGAAAAACAAATAGAGAATACAAATACTCTAATAAACATGATGTCCGCTCTTATTACAAAGCTATGCAATTAAATTTACGTATATCAATATGGAATGCAAATGGCCTTTCAAATCACACCCGCGAAACCGAAATTTTTCTTAATAATAATTTTATTGATATCAGAAACACATTTTACAAATAGATCATATTTTTTCATAAACGGATATGATCTAATTTACACCAATCATCCAGATAATCGTGCACATGCCGGTTCTGGAATCCTTAACAGAAGGCCTATCAAATACGAAGTAATGACTGAGGTAAAGAAAAAATTTATTCAAGCAACAACAATAAAAGTAAAGTCCAATAATGGCGATGTTGCAGTATCTTCAATATATTTTCCTCCTCGACACAATGTAAAATATTCAGATTACGAAGAATTTTTGTATACTTTAGGGCAAAAGTTTATAGTTGGAGGCGATTTCAACGCCAAACATCCGTAGTGGGGTTCAAGACTAACAAGCCCTAAAGGAAGAGAACTTTATAAATGTATATTGAACCAAAACTATTCTGTTTTGTCTAGTGGTACTCCGATATACTGGCCAACAGACCCACAAAAAATACCAGATTTACTTGACTTCGCTATATACTGCGGAATTCCCACCCATCGCTTAGTAATTAAAGACCTGAATGAGCTTAGCTCCGATCATTCTCCTCTTTTAATAAACTACTCTACTTCGGTAAACGTAAACACCCTTAACAACCGCAACATCATTAACTCAAACACAAACTTCCAATTGTTTAAAAATTAGTTAAATGAAAATGTTAACTTAAACATTAGCATAAAAACTGGTAAAGAACTCGATGATGCTGTGGAAAACTTAACCAATCTTATTCATGAAGCTGCTTCTACCTCGACACCACCACATTTAGATGAACAAAGGAATAATTTGCATATATCAACTGAAATTAGGCAATTTATTAATAAAAAAAAGAAGGTTAAGAAGAAACTGGCAACAAACTAGAAACCCCAATGACAAAAGGCTATTTAATAAAACTTGTAAAGATCTGAAACATCTTCTTTATGAGTACAAAAACAAAAGAACTGCAAACTTTATTGAACAAATAAATAACTCAAAATATGACGAATACCTTTTATGGAAATCGACAAAGTATCTAAAAAGGCCGACTAAACGCAATAACCTTATAAAAAATTTTGATGGCTCATGGTGTAGATCCGACAAAAGCCAATCAGATGCTTTTACATCACATTTAAAAAGCATATTCGAACCATTTAATCTTAATAGCGTCGATGAAAACAATGAAGTTAATTGCTTCTTAGATTCTCTATGCTAAATGGACCTACCACTGAAATATATAACACCTAATGAAGTAAAGTTGGAAATTAAGAACTTATCTTCAAATAAATCTCCCTGCTATGATCTCATAGATGCAAAAGTTGTAAAATCTTTGTCTCCCAAATGTGTTTTACTTTTAACAACAGTCTATAATTCGATATTAAGATTAGATCACTTTCCCTTGCAATGGAAATGCGCTAAAATAATAATGATTTTAAAACCAAACAAACCAGAAAATTCGTTGTCGTCATATAGACCAATAAGTTTGCTTTCAATATTTTCTAAAACATTTGAAAAATATTTCTAAAACGGCTTGTACCTGAACTTGATAAACATAACATAATACCGGATTATCAGTTTGGATTCCGAAATAAACATGGAACTCCAGAACAATGCCACAGAATCGTTAATGCCATAACTAACACACTTGAAAATAAGCGTTATTGATCTGCAATTTTTTTGGACGTTCAACAAGCGTTTGATAGAGTATGGCATAACGGTCTACTTTTTAAAATAAAAAAACATTTACCAGCTCCTTATTATTTTTCCTTCAGAAGCTATCTCTCCGATAGATTAATTTACGTAAATGTCAAAGATGAACGGTCAGACATATTTAAAATTAAAGCTGGAATACAACAGGGCAGTGTTCTTGGTCCTGTACTATATACGATTTTTACAGCAGACATGCCAGTTACTAATGATGTTACTGTTGCTACTTATGCAGATGACACCGCAATACTTGCAAGTAATCAAAACTCTGCAGATGCATCGATTTCAGTACAAGTTGAAATAAATTTAATAGAAAAATGGTTAACGAAGTGAAACATCAAAGTAAATACAAACAAATCAAGCCACATAATATTCTCATTACGACATGGAGACTGCCCTGCCATAAAAATTAATGGTGAAGAAATACCTAAGCAAACTAATGTCAAATACTTAGGAATGACTCTCGATAGACGTCTCACATGGAAACCACACATTAAATCGAAACAACTACAATTAAAAATTAAAACCAGTAACTGTACTGGCTACTCTTTCCTAAATCTCAGTTAAATCTAGACAACAAATTAAGAATATATAAGGCTATGGGGTACATCTAGCAACTCCAATATCGACATACTGGAAAGATATCAGTCGAAGACTTTAAGATTAATAACTAATGCTCCATGGTTTGTAACAAATAAATCTATTCGCAGTGATCTAAAGATACTATCACTAAACGAAGAAATTCAGAGACATACTGAAAATTATTTATCCAGACTGAACATGCACCCCAATCCCCTGGCTAATGCTCTCCTAGACCGTAGCAGTGAAACAAGACGTCTAAAGCGTGTACATATTTTAGATCTACCTTTTAGAAGTTAATAGTTTATATATATATATATATATATATATATATATATATTTATGTACCTATATAAATAGTGCAATTAACAATTAATTTTTTGTTTTTTCTTATAGTTGATTCGGCTTAATGAAGCTGATCAACTCCTGTTATTTACCTATCTTAAACCAAAACATTTACTTATTGTTTAAAGACAGATTGTAAATAAAGAATGAATTAAAAAAAAATCTATATAAAAGTAAAAAAATTCCCACCGATAAAAAAAAACATTCAAAATATTTCTACAGCATTAACTTTAACAAAAAGTACGTAAATAGTTTTTCAAATACCTAACAACTCCAACATAAACCTAGATTTTCAGTTTTTACTACTATGATTGGATTTTTGATTAATCGAAAAATTAAAATCAAATAATTGTTCGATTTTATTAAAATAAATAATTTCGATTAAAAATTTGTTCGAGTAAATTATGCTGATTAATCGAATAATTGGAGTAAGTTCTTAACTAGTTTTTTAAACATGTTTTTTATTTTAGTTTTTGAAAAAATTTTGCTTGAAAACAACTGTTGTATAGAATGTTTAAATTCTTTAAAATTGTATTAAAAAATTTTTATTCAGTGACAAAAATTAAACCAAATATATAAAGGTCATTTTAAAAAATTATAATTTGGGTTTGGAGGAGATAAAGATAACAAATTCACATTTTTATATTAAATTTTCTGTAAGAAACAAAATGGAAGATTTTGAACTTGATCTGGAAAAACATTTGTATTGTTGTTCTACGAATGACAGTGCAGACAATAGTTGTAAGTATCTAGTTAATGTGCCAGTAGAGTCTTAGCCTGTTATATATAATATAATGATGATGGATATAATGATGAAACTTGTGATATAGAAGAGATTTGAACTTAAAATTGAGTTGAGCTGTAAAATCATACTTTATATTTAGGGTTTCTTTCCCGGGAAGCATTCCCAAGGAAAAAGCCGATTTTCCACTTCTCGACTCCCGGGAATTAAAAAGTACTAAAAATACATGTTTTTCACTATTTTTAACAAATGTTATCATCGTCCACAATAGAGAAATGTTTTGTATTAAAATTCTTTCTACAAAAGGAAATTTGAAGTGTTTATCGAAACAGTTTAATTTCAGTCTAGCGTCTTGCAAAAATTCAAAATAGATCAGGAGTTGATCTATTTTGAACATTTCGCTCCACAGCTCATTTGTAGCATATTCTTGAATTAATGTATAAATAGAACAGCCCAGTACAAAAATTTCCATACAAATTTGTATGAAAAATGCGCAATGTGCCTCGGTAAAAAAATAAATTTTATTTTAAATTCTTTATTTTGTAGCTTTTATTTTCTCACAAAAAAAAATATTACCATATTTTTTAAAAAATGTATTTCGTAAACAAAATTGAAAACACTGAAGTAAAAAATGAAATGAAAAGAAAATAAATAAAATTGTTTATTTTCCGTTGCCGTCTAACTTTTTGTTTAACAATGTGGGATATGTAAAGGAATTCGGACCGGTTGTGTTTATACATATACATGTTATTTGCATTAATTGCTCCAAAAGTACATTTTTCCTGACTAAATAGTACCTTCATTTAAGAATTAATCATTATTTATTGTATTTACTTAATTTTGTCGGGAATTCCCGGGAACACAACAAAAATTTCCCGATTCTCGTGAATGAGAAAAGGTCGGAAATTTGGAAACTCTATTCATATTATGAATCGCTGAACTTTTTTATCTAAAGTAAATCCAATGTTTTTTTTTTTTATTTATTATATTTTTTATTTATTATTTATAATATGCCATCGTTTTTTGACAATAATATTTGAACATTAACAAGTTTTGGTGATACTAATAGGCCTATTGAAATATTTACTATTTACTATTGAAATATATACTGAAAAAATGGCTTTAGAAAAATAAAACACAAAGGAGAAAAATACATACATACATAATACATTAAATTTTTAATTACATAATATTTTTTAAAGACTATTTCAGAAAGGAAATTAAATCCTTTCTTTAAAATTAAAGGATTTCAATTAATGTTTTCAGCAATTTTTATATTTTATTAAAATTAAAAGTTAACATTGTTTTTGTTTTATTTTTTAATAGACACATAATGATTGATTTATTTTTGATAAACATTGAAAAATTTAAAAATTTAATTAAGGTATAATTTATTCAAAATAGCTAGAGTAACTTGAAAATTTTAGTCGATTAATTTAAAAATAGCATTTTGAAGTTATTTGATTATTCGATTAATGAACAAGTCGAGTAATGAATACCCTAACTGGGATTAAAAACATCTGCGACTTTAACTGCGCACTGCACGGAGAGTGAATTTTTAACAGATAATGATGCCATCTATTTTTACTTAGAAGCAATTACTTTTTGAAAATATTAATTTTCAACTTTCAATTTATCGGATTTTTTTTTAATTTCACCCCTCTCTGCGACTGGTGGCAGCGTAATTAGCAGTATAAAAAATTAACTTGTTACAAAAAATAGATAAAGAAAAATTTTTACATATTGGAATAGTTTTAATATATCAATCCTGTTAAAGGCGTCAAAGTTTAACTTTTTTTGTATGCCAGGTAATCGCCCCCAGTAGCTGTGTGCAGCGTACTTGGCCCTCCTTTACCTAGTGTATGTACTAGACAAATTTTTATCTAGCTAATCTCAGTTAAACAGCTGATTATTATTTTTGGTCATTACAACTACCAAACTACATAAAAAACATTAATGAATTCGCCTTATTTTTGTTTTTGTGCAACTGTTGCCACCTTCCATAAATTCGAATTAATTTTAACATTTGTCTTGATAAAAAATCGATAACGTAGAGTTTGGGATTTAAAGAGATATTTTTCAGTGTTGTAAACTTGATAGAAATAGAAAATTATATAATAAATGCATTTAAAGTGTGAAAAAATTATCATTGCTGCACAAGACTCTCCCTGAGGATCATTCAACAGACTCCTGGTAAGCCGTATTCAGAACGATCAAATCAGGTACAATGTTATTAGACTTGTCACTCTCTATACATAGAATCTTTCTAGTGTTCATAAAATAATAATAAAAAAAAAAAACATTACTCTATTGAATTTTTATTTAATTTACATGAACTCACTGAATTATGTGTATTAAATATTTTTTGTATCAGTTGCATTTAAAAAAATAACAAATAACTAGGGGGCGGATTTTCATACAAATTCTTGTTTTTACGGTATATTTAAAAACAATCTTATGTAGTTATCCATCCGAATCACAAATTTTAATGAAAGATGACTTCGATTTATTAGTGCATATTTTTGCATAATGGAAAATGCATATCCTGTCATATTTTTCATAATAATACACGTTAATTTACAACTTTTTAAAAGATTTTATTCTTATTATTATTTTTTTTTTTTTTGCTAAAATAAAGTATCGTATCAACTTTTAACTATATGCCAGCAGATCAAACGTGATTTAAAAAAGTAAGCGAACATTTTACCAACAGAAATTGTAATAAAAATTCATTAAAATTTCCTGAATTGATAATAATTTGAACCTAGTAGTTTTTTATTAAAATCTTTACTTAGTGAAATTTGGTAATAATCTCAAATTAAATTATGAAGAAAATTTTATTCAACTTGAAGAAATAAAATCGTTTTTAATAAACAAATGTTTCAAGTTGTACAATAATTTATTAATATTGTACAACTTGAAAGTGTAAACCTCAAAACAATCGCCCTTATAATAAGTAATTAAATTCGCTTATATTTATCGAACGCGACTATTACTAAATTAGACTGTACCTATAGGTTCTTCAAGCACTAAACTCAGTTTATTTTATAGTGCTATTGAGAGAATTGAAGCTGCAAAAGGCTCTTTTGCTGAAAAAGTAAAATTAGTGCTGTAAAGTCTGATTAAAAAATAAAGGATTTGAGAAAATTAAAAAAAAAAAAATAAATACATTCAGTTGATATCTCGTATTCAGAAGAATACTCTCCTTAAGAACTACAATTATTCAAATATGCTCCTATTACATTTATTAACGTAATGAAATTGTTTACATTTGACAACTTGTTAACAAATATATTTCTTTATATGTAAATAAAAGTCTATCTTACTAAGTTTGCTCAAACTCAGTGTCACGAACTTAAGCTTTAAATAAGAGTAAATCTAAAAGAGCAAAAACTTAAAAAAGTGCATAGAAATAGCATTATTCTTAAAAAAAAACTAAGTTCTAACTTTTAGAAATACATTGCATAGCTTACCATGGACTGATTTTGTTTTTAACTAAATAAATATACAAATAAGTGTATGTTTTTTTCTCAATTTTTAAGGTATATTTTGTATTTTTAAATGCATTTTTTGAAAAAATTAGTGCATAAAAATCCGATCTCTTCAAATAACATATTTACTCAAACGAATCTTCCCCTCCCATTTGGCGTATATGTACCCCATAAATTGAATAAATTCGATCCATTAATTTTTGTTCATAATATTTAAAATTAATTTTATAAATATTAAAAATTTTTCATATTTATTTCAAATGAAATATAATCAAGAATGCTAAAAAAATTCTTTTACTCTACGTTTACACGAAGGCAATTTTATTTCTTAACATTAGAAATACGTCGGCAAAATAACGGTAAAACAATTTTATTTCCAATTTTGTGTTAAAGGCTGGAGAAAACATACATGAGAAATTTATATGTTAAATTGTATTTTTTTTTATCGAAAATTTTAATTTATTTCGCATTAATATTCTTTGAATTTTTTTTTTTGCTAAAAATGACAAAATTGTAAAAGAGAACAATACATTCGACAGCTTAAGTCAAACATTATTGCTTAGCTTTGTGTTTATTTATTTATTGCGAAATAGATTGCGCAATAGATTTCTTATTGGTCCGCACGTAATATTTTAAAGAGAGAGATAGAATTTGACAACATAGAAATGTGTACGTGTAGACTAGGGGTTATATTAAAAATTTTTGAGAAAATATTTGAAATTGAAAGGAAAATTTTGAGTACTACGTTTACACCAAACAAAAACTAGTAGTTTTTGGCTTCATTTGGATTTGAACCATATGAATTTCTTTAATTTTTACTGGAAAGTTTATCATAATAAATAAATGTGAATTTAACTATTTTTATTTAGATTTCGCAATTAAATAAAATAAAAACAAATTAAATTTTCCGCAAAAATTGTGAAATTATCGTTATGTACAATTTTATAATATTTATGAAAATAGTTCCGTTTTGTATGAAAAAAGTTTGGGAATAAATTTGTATATCCAAATTATACAGTTTGTGCATAATTTATATAAATAAAAGAGTAAAGTGACTGATTCATCATCCCACAGCCCAAACGCCTGAAGCTAGAGAGATAAAATTTGAACCGTAGGTTGGCTTCCCGCCAAATAGATCCACTACTAGGGGTAAAACTAGGAGTACCGAAGACCTTAGCTCGTTGTAGTGAAACAGACCAGAGTCTCTGGTGGGAATTGAACCCACAACCCCCATACTGACAGACTAGCCAATCGGGGCACCCAATAATAATAATAATAATAATAATAATAATAATAATAATAATAATAATAATAATAATAATAATAACAACAACAATAATAATACCTATTGTTATTCATATGAAAAATAAGTTGACAACTCGGCCCTTTTAGGGAGAAAATGGGTAAAAACTGCATTTTGGTACTTTTTTGGCACCATACGTATCTTCTAAACCATTCAACATACAAATAAAATGTACATCACATTCGTAACTATTTTTTGTACTTTTTGGATATTCAAAAGTTAACCAGGTAAAAATTGTACCTATTTTTGGAACTTTTCACATAAAACATTTTTTCTATATATTGATATATAGTACATATGCGTATTCTAATATGCGATTCCATTACAATTTAGAAATTCATTGGAATGCAATTTTTTTACATCCATAGAGGAAAAAAAAAGTACCAAAAAGGGATAAAAGCGGAAAATTACATTTTATTAAAACTCACAGATGAAGTTTCTATAATACTAAACCTAGAAACATGAACTTAAGTATATGTAGTGCTAAGTGAGTGAGAATTCATAAGGGGGGATTTTTTCATTCTTCTAATGGTACTTCTTGATTTTTTTTTTTTTTAATAATTAACCTAGAAGTATGACATTAAAGATACATGGTCCTATGCGGATAACAATTTACAAGAAGGGACTTTATGGTACTTTTTTGTTCTTCTAGTGGTACTTTTTGGATTTGAACCTAAAAACATGAAATTAAGGATATATGATCCTAAGTGAATGAGAATCCATAAAAGGGAACTTTGTGATACTTTTTCGTTTTTCTAATATCACTTCTTGAATTTTCTCTAATAATGAATCTATAAACATGAAATTAAAGATACATGGTAGTATAGTAAGAATTCAAATGTGGTGACTTTGTGGTACTTTTTCGTTCTTCTAATCGTACTTTTTGAATTTTCTATAATATTATAATACAAATTGTTTCAATTTTTTTTTTTTTTTTGCATTTCAAATTGTGATGACTTGGATATGTAGTGTTTGAGTATTTCTAGTTTATTTATCTATATTTATATGATTATTTTTGTTTTTCTAAAGTAGAAAAATAAACTTGATAAATTTTATGAAAGATATTTGACATTAATGAATATTTGATTTTGTTGGGTATGATCATGATCAATTTTGAATATTCTAATAACAAATTAAGAGAAAATATTTTTTATTCACATTAAACATTTTCATATCTAGAATATTTTTAAAATTATTATATAACTCAATATTCACATATGGAACCTAAATTATGATTTTCTTAATATGAAATATTAAAGAGAAATAACCAAATTATTCTTCCTTTGGAGTAAA
The DNA here is from genome assembly GCA_932274085.1 of Protocalliphora azurea. Lineage (NCBI taxonomy): Eukaryota > Metazoa > Arthropoda > Insecta > Diptera > Calliphoridae > Protocalliphora > Protocalliphora azurea. The sequence goes on from OW026520.1 coordinate 49,635,708, forward strand.
ACAAATAAGGAATTTGTAATTGTATAAAATATTTGTAATATGTGAGAATGTAAACTTATTTGTTTAGTGATTTTTATAAAAATTGTTGAATTGAAGAAAATTTTTTTCTTTAATACTCGTATGTAATAAAATACATGTTTGCTTTTTTATTTTTTGTGCACTTAATATGTATATTAAACTTAATGCTGGCTGACTGGAATATTTTTGATTTTTTTTTTTTTTTTTTTTTTTTTTGAAATTCAAAACCAATGAATTTATTTTGAATAGTTTTTAGCAAACTTTTGTAACTTTTTTATGTTTTAATATTGTTAGACATGAAGATGGAAATTAAAAGTTTTTTTTATGGAACTTGAAATTGTTTTTTGTTTTTGTTTTCATATGAATAAAGTAACCTTCTATAAGGTTTTTGTTTATATTTGATTATGTTAAGTATGGTCATGGATAATTTGTTCCTAATGTTACGAGTATATTAGGAATTTGAGAGTGAGAATTATGAAATTCATGTTAATATGATTTCAAAATGAGTTTCCATTTGAATTATATACTTATATATCAAGGTAGATTAATCAGGTAACGATATTTAAACAGTTGAGATTTTTTTTCTTTTTGGCAGCAATACGGCGGCTTACTTTCTAAAATCTGTAGTGTCAAATTGTTGTTTATGTTTATAATCTTTGCTTACATTTTTTTTATTTACTTTTGTGTTATAGCGTCTTTTTATTTCTTTTATTACGTGCAATGACAAATTTGTTTTTATTTTTGTAAACAAACAAATTAAAGTTGACGTAAGAGATTTCGATGCGAAAACAAAATACATGAAGTTTTTTGATGTTGTAGTCGTTGTAGAGTTGTCGTTACCTTGCTTCTTGTACTATTCTTATATATAAACATGTTAGAGCGCTATATTTGACTGTGCAGAGTCTTTTATACCCTACACCACTTTACCAACAAATAAAAAGAAATAGTATACCTTAATATTTTCATATTTATTAATTCATAAATTAATCGATTTTTTAAAAATTTAAAGAACGCTTAGTGAAATTAAAATAAACATAGTGAAATGAATGGAATAGTTAAAAATATTGTGAAAAAAGAAATTGAAAAATAATTGAAAGAAATTTTAAATTAAATTATTTAAAAAATTAATTTCGGTAGTGGCTTATTCCGTAAAACGAAGCGAAATTCATTTTGACAATTTACTTTGGAAACAACAAATAAATTTGGATTTATTTCTTGTTTTCAATAATATAAAATGTCGAAATAGATTTGCGTTTCACTTATAAAAATATGTATATTTTTTTTAGTGAAAGTGAACCCATATATGTGTGTGCATCAAACCTTTCAACTAAATTTTTAAAGTTGTTAGGCACTTTGAAATCGAAACATATTTATCAAAATATATGTTTAATTCTTTTACAAAGGTAAGCTATTTTAATTTCTTGTTTCTCATAAATTATCATTTCATATCTGCCTTAAAAAATTCTACTGCTCTACCACGTTTTGACATAATCGATTCTATTTTTTCGATTTTTTTTTTTTGGAAAAAAAATCTTTAACTTCTAATCGGCTGGCTAAAGTTGCACAAGTTTTCACATAGAATTTTTAATTTGGATGGGGGCCCCATATGCGTTTCGGGAGCAGAGCTAATAGGGCTCAAAATAGGTTACCTCTGACATAGAAAATATTTCATCGCTTGTCAATTTTTTTGTTCCTATCCGATTTCAAATATTTTATATCTTATTAAACTCTAAAGTAGTGTAATTTTTGATCTGTAAAAGATATTGACTAAAATTTTTATCTACATAATGAAAAATTATGTTAGCTAAGTAACGTAATTTATTTGAGAAATAAAAAACAAAAGGTTTTTGCAGATACTATAAATATGTTATCTGTAGTAAAGTCTTTGTTAAGATACCTTACTTAACGAAATTATCATTGATTGTTGAAAATGAGAAAGTGCAAAAAACTTTAAAATTTTTGTAAAAGGAATCCCACAATTCTCAAAAAAAAAAAAAAAAAAAAAAATTGAAAATCCTAAAAATGAGATTTTTCACATTTTCGCCTATAAATTCACACTTTTATGGAGATTATGATTCAAAACCTCTAAAAACATATTATGGATTCCTATACTGCATTTTGTTTACAGGTTAACACTTTGAGATTTAGAAAACATAGACTAAAGTCAAAAGTTTCATATTAATAGGTCAATTTCGGGAGTATAAAATTTGTTGTTAAAGAAAATTACATTTTAGAGAAAAAAGAGTGTAAACTTTTTCGGTATAAAAAAATACAAAATTTCGTAATTTTAGCAATTCTCAAAATCGTTAATTTTTGGACTTGGTAAAGATATCGACTTAAAATTTTTTTTTTATTCTTTAATCAGTTGAAGAAAGAAAACTAATAAAATCAGTCGGAAATACTGGGATATACCTATATGATAAAAACTGGACCAAGAACGTGCAAATTTAAAGTAGTTAAAATTTAAAAAATAACACATGTAAGCATGTTTTTTATAGGCCATTTTGAGGCATTAAGAAGATATAAAAATATTTGAAGTCTGATAGGAAAAAAATTGGCAAACTTTTAAAAACTTTCTATGTCAGAGTTACCCTGCTCCTCTCCTGAGGAGTATAAGCGGTGCGCTTTCAAAAAATAAAATTGTATTACGTCTGTATGAAATTTTATGTAAATCCAAGTAGCCGATTAGAAGTTAGGGATTTATTTTTCCAAACATTTTCAAGCATTATACATTGTAAATTATCAAATGCTTTTAGTTAAAAATTCATATTTTTCATTTTCTATTATTCATATTCCAATTCACTTGCTTTAATATACCATTAAAAAACCGCTTTTGGTCTCTTGTTTTGCAATTTTCATGGTATAACGAAATAAAAATTCGTTTTTATACCGTTCACCTTGAAAAAGTCTTGAAGATCATGACGCTGGTGATCCCAAAAATTATATTCTGTATCCTTATAAGAACGGAATTGATTTAAAATATCGTAGATATATTATATACACCAAGTCGCAAAAGTATTTTTATATCCTTAAACTCTTTTAAACAACATTAAATTCGCAACAGCCACATGAGACTGCTCGGATATGAATCGTATAAATTTCATTTATCTTTAGTTTTCTATTATAGTAAATACATATTTAAAGTTTGATTATCTTGTTAATTAAAATGAGGATTCAAAAGGACTTTTTTAAAATATTTGAGAAACATTTATTTGTTAAAAAAACATTAACCTCAGTTTTAAATTATAAAAGCATTTTAAAAATAAATTTGCTATATTAGAAAAAGACATAGCTTTAAATTTGAAAGTAAAGGAAATTAAACCGTCATATTTTTGGACCGGAAACGGCATGATTCTAAAATTGTAGGATGGATTGAAACACTTCACAAATTAGTGAAAATATATCATCTACAAACTACACAATTGATTTTATCATTCCCTTTTTCCGGGAAAAGAAATATTGGGGGTAGCCCCAAAAGTGAAATGCAGAAAACTAGAACTTGGAAATGTTGGAATTTTTTCTTTTAATTTTTATCATAGATTCGCGTTACTATTGTGGACAAAACGTTGGTTAAAGAGCATGTCAGAGTAGTTAATCCTTTATTGATGGTTCCACAAAGACAGAACAATTTTCGAGCATTTTGTGTAGGTTACAGATATTGTCTAGTCCTTTTTTGAAATATTTAAACTATACACTATTATTTAAATATTTTAAAATAATGTGCGTTTTTATACCTGATTTTCTAATTCCTCATAAAGCGAAAATGAGTTCAACTTCTTCAAGGGCAATGAAAATGAGGAGCAAAAGGGAGGCTGCCCGAATGATGAAAAATATATTTGGAAGTTCCACATCTGGTGAAACCTCTACCCCTACGCTTCCAACTAAAAAAAGTCATTTTGTGTCCGATAGTTCCGATGAACTCCTAGAACTATCTGATGATTTCGGAAAAGTAATAAATTTTGCCTGTGAAAGTAGTTCTTCTAGCGACACTGACAGTAAAATAAATGATATTGACGCAAAAGCAATGCTAGTTAATAATATAAGACAATGGTCTATAAAAAACAATATATGCAACACCGCATTAAATGAGTTGTTGGTTATTTTAAGAGAAAACAATTTATGTGTACCGAAAGACGCCAGAACGTTAAAGAGAACCCCTACAGAAGTTGTGAGTCGCAGTATGGGAAATGGTTTTTATAGCCATTACGGATTGGAAAATGCGCTTACAGACTTTATGATTTCAAATAACTATCGTTTGAATATAATAGAACTCGATTTTAATATAGATGGTTTGCCGTTAACAAAAAGTTCAACAAAACAAGTATGGTCAATTTTAAGCAATGTTGCTGGCTATGAGGATGTTTTTTTAATTGGGGTCTATGAAGGTTATTCAAAACCTAAGGACGCGAACGAGTTTTTAGTTGGATTTGTAAATGAAGCAAATTATTTAATAGAAAACGGGTTTTCTTTTGAAAATAAATTATTTACCATAAAAGTTCGATGTTTCATAATGGATGCTCCAGCCAGAGCTTTTGTGTTAGGGGTTAAAGGCCATAGTGGTTATTTTTCATGCACTAGGTGCAGCCAAAAAGGCGAAATGTTTAAAAATCGTATGGTGTTCCCCACCATTGAACACTTACCCGAAAGAGATAATGAATCCTTCAGAAATCGAACTCAACGGGAGCACCATAATATACATACTAAAACAATCATTGAACATCTTCCAATAGACATGGTCAAACAAATTACGTTAGACTATATGCATGTCATTTGTCTTGGAGTAACTAGAACCATTTTAAAATCATGGGTCAGAATAAAAGGTGAATTATATTCGTTAAGTTCCTGGCAAATTTCCAGTATTTCCAACCAATTGGAAAACCTAAAAAAAGAAACCCCAATAGAATTTTCAAGAAAACCCAGATCGTTAATTGACCTTGAGCGTTGGAAAGCTACAGAACTGCGTCAATTTTTTTTGTATTATGGACCGCTAATTTTAAGATTAACTTTGAGTAAAGAAAGATACATTCATTTTTTAAAGCTGTAAGCTGCAACAAGAATGTTACTAAAAGAACAAAACTCTCAAAATGGTTATGAACTTGCTCAAAATTTATTGAAAGGTTTTGTCATAGATATTTCAACATTATATGACCCATCGTTTTTAACGTGCAATTTTCATTATTTGTGTATATGTAATACACGTTGATGCCAAATCGTACGGTAATTTGGAAAGGATTAGCGCGTTTAAGTTTGAAAATCATCTTCAAATATTGAAGAAACAAGTGAAAAAATGTAATAATGTTTCTGGTCAATTATACAACCGAAGTGTTGAAAGAAGTTTATCATTAACACAAATTAATAAAAAATCTAACGCAGATTTTAGTAAGAAGACTCGCTGCAGTGAATGTGAATGTTATTATTATGTAAAAACTAATAACTTTCATTACTCTATCGACGAGCCAAATAACTATTGTTTTGTTGGAGAAAACATTATTAAAATTGAAAATATTACAAAACTAAATTCCTTGCCATTATTCAAAGGGAGTTCGGTTAAAAATTTGAAACCTTTCTTTTTGGAGCCAATCAATTCCGAAATTCTAAAAATTTATGAAACTGATCAATTGCTTTTTGATAATCAAATAACATTTTCTGCCACAGATATTAAAACTAAAGCGGCTATATTAAAATATAACTCATCTATAGTATTCTTTCCATTACTAATATAATGGGTTCCAAAAACAACGGTAAGTTTGTAAAGGTTTTAATTTAAGTTGAAGTTATTAAAGTATTTTTTAATTTTCATAGAAGTTACTCCATATTATTTAAGCCAACATCAAGAACATGGAGATCTACAATACATAAATCTTACAAATATGACCGAAGGTAAATTCTGGAAAAAGCTTATATATATTTATATTAGGGTAAATTTGATGCTTTCGATTTTTGGATATCATACCTATTTCATTAATTTAAAAATATTTATACAATTTAATAAAAGTGTATTTTTCGGACGCACTAATTAATATCCAGTACCATAGATTAATAAATAGATATTTAAGTAGGAGAAAAGGACCTATTCAATTGTAATTCGGATTGCATTTCCTAACTTATTACATACTCTACAATCTGGATTGATTGCAACTCAGAAATCTGGATTGAACATAAAAAGATATTTTTAATTTAAATCTTTATGTACCTTGAAAAATACAAACTGAATTGCAACATTAGAGTTAATTGTAGTTGAATTTATTTAAATATTTTCCCAAAATTGTGTTAGTAAAAATAATACAAACATGTTTCTTTTTATTCAGATTAATTATAAACTGTTGAAAGACTTAAAATATGAAATACTATTAGATGAGAAATTTGGTATTTATGCTTAAACTGTTTGATATATTAAATAGATAATATATTTTGACAGTTTTAATAACAAAAAAGAGCCAAGAAAAAAAAACCTCGATAATCGATAAAGATAAGTTTTATTTTTATTTCTACGTAAATTTTTATGAGTTCATTGTATAAAAATTACAATTAAAAAAAAATACAAAATATGGGTATTTTTATTTTTCTTTAGCTTAGATCGTTGGATCGTTTTTAAGAATGCCTTTTTTTAATTTTTTTTCTATTTCCAAAAAAACAAAAACGCATACAAAATGTGCCATAATTTAAAAGGTATTAGGAAGCCGAGTCTATTGATATATAAATATTGTTTGTTATTTTTCATAAAAATATAAATGTTTAAAATTTTCAATATAATAATTTCAATATAAAAATTTATAAAAATATTTTCAATATATGTATCAAAAATCTTCTTTTGACTGAATTAATATATATACATATATATATATATATATATATATATATATATATATATATAACAGGTGGCGCAAAAGTAATCCTCCTATCAGAAAATTTATAGCATTTTCTGATAGGAGGATTACTTTTGCGCCACCTGTTATATATGTTAAATCTGGCAGAAAAATTATTTAATTTGCAACACTGATTGAGATTGAGACCTTGTATATGTTTTATATATCTGCTATGGACGTGGCTTACCGTTTTTGCATTTAAGGGTACTATAATGAAGCTAGTAAAAAAAGTTTTTTTTTTTCACAACAAAGTTCTTTTTTTTTCTAATATTTCCAAAAAACTTCATTTTTCATTTAAATCGAATAGATATGATTTTAACATTTATAATTATACAAATTAATTTACTTTAATAATAAACAGTATTTTAATTTAGGTATTGAAGATAATAATTCATCAAACATGTTAAATGAAATACGTTCTCTGAGAGAAGAAATAAAACAAAGGGATGAAAATTCGCAAAAATTGATTAAAATATTAACAGAAGAAGTTATAGCGCTACGAAATGAAGTAAGACAACTAAAGTCTATAAACAATAATGAAGGCGAATTGAATCTTCTCCCGAATCTACCTTTTTATTCTTTTTCGGATTTAAAACAGTTTGATGAAAAGATTTTAATTCATGATTCTATGAGAAATCAATTTGTAAGTTAAAATTTAAGAATTTTTTTTACGTTTCAACGATTTTGATGTATTTTTAATTTCAAGAAATATTTAATTCAAAGAATTGGAGGGAGCGATTTGAAATCCTTTTTAAAGCTTGCTATAAAAACTGTTATTAGCGATGATCTAGCAATAGATATAACTTAGCGCGGAACAGCTTCAAGGCTTTGCGGTTTTTAAAATAATAAAAGGTTGTATAATTCATATAGCAACAAATAAAATAACTAACAATTTTCTAAATATCCTTTCTTAAATATAGATATCTGTCATTTAAAATTTAAAAATGCTTCAGCATTCGAAATAAATAAAATGACACAGCTACATTTTTTACACGCTAGGGATCGTGTGGTGAAAAAACAAAAACAACCTATTTAATAAAAAAAACTCTAATTTAAAAAACATGAAATTAAAATTTGTATATTCTTTTAAAACCTTGTAAAAGAAAATGTTTGTTTTAATGTTTAAATGTATATATGTTTGTTTGTATATATGTATCTTAATAATTTCATAATTACCCTTTTTATTTTATTTTTATTGTATATTCAAATATGAAAATATTTTTAAGTTACAAATGTAGTTTTGATTTACAAATACAATTGTGGGAAATGTTAATTTTATTTAGTTTTACATTTAAAACCAAAATTTACTTAACACAACGTTGTAAATATGTATATTTTTTTCCTTGTGTAAATTCAAATAAAAATTTATTTATTTATTGGAATATAATTTAAAACAAATCATTTAAAAAAAAAAAAAAAATTTACGAAACAATAAAAAGTGAATTTTTTTTTTTTGGTTAAAATTGTGGCATTTAGTTTTATTTCAGTATTTGGGGAGGAAGGTAATTTTTTATTAAAAAATCAAAATTATGATCACGACCTTTACTCCAAAAAATTTAAGTTGATCGCCACAGAAAAGAATTATGTTTTTATACACAATTTTTGAACTATGAAACTTTGATAATTTTATTTCGAAAAACTCGCTATTTCACTTAAATTTCCCATTTTTTTTCTTTTTTTAACTTAATAATATTTTTGCTACAAAATGAAAATTTGTATATGTATATCTTCTTGAGTACATCATAATCCAATTTTCAAATATTTCGAAATACCCTCCAAAATTGGAAAAAACCTGGTAGTTACTGCACTAAAGTCAATTTTAAATTTTTTAATTTATTAAGAAAGTTGAATTTTAAATTACTTTAAAATCTTTTATACATATATACCACAAATATTATTTTTTATTTAAAAATTTCTACATTAATTTTTTTTTTTGAATTTTTTTTAGAAATAAACATATGTATATCTAAAGTTTTAAATTTAATTTTTTGCAATAAAATTAGATATCAATCTTGAAAAACTCTTTATAAAAAAAATTATTAGAAATTGTCTAAACTTCAAAAATAAATTTTTCATATATTTTAGAGCTTTTATTTTATACTTTATTTGCATACTTTCTTTGCAAAAAGAAAAAAATTTGTGGAAAGTTAACGAATAAGTTATACAGATTTTGTCTGAATTAAAAAAATAATAAATAACTAAATCTTGTTAAGTTTAATGCAGAAATGTCGCTTTCTATAAAAAATTATAATGCATTAGATCTGGAAAAAAAAAATATTTATTTAAAATTTGTTTATAAATTTGCTTTTAATATTTGACCAAAACATAAACAAATAGATACATACGGATAACAGCTTGATTCTCCTACGTAATTAGGGATATATCAAGAAGGTCTATACGTTTGCTATGTCATTTCTCAAGTGATTTGTTGTTGTAGCAGAGTGTATTACAATATTATTTCCTAAATATGAAAATTGTAGTTAAAAATTATTCTATATGGAATAAGGTCAAGAAGTTTTAAATTTAAAATTTTCATTTATATTTCGCTGGTGCGTGGAAGAAAAGTCTTGTGTTATGAAAGTCATATAAAATTTCATATTAATCCTTACAATAATTCAAACTAATCCAGATATTTTAAAATTGATACAAATTTAAAATATGCGATCAATAAGACTTTCAATTGATCTAATAAAATATGTTCGCAAAATTACACAAAAAATCTTATTTCTTACGAAAATGATAAATTTTTTATGATTTTTAGTTACAACTAGCTTTTTCTTTTCTTAATGAAGATTATGAATATTTCAATAAGCTTTTTTAAGATTTTTCTAAAAAATTTAATATTTTAATGCATTTACTTGAATATGTTACTATTTTTATTTTTATTTAGCTTCCAAAATTTCCTATACCATCCCTACCCCCGTGGATTCGCGCCTGATTTCAATACATATTTTTTTTATTAACAATTTAGTATAATTTTTGCATTTAAAAAATCATCTCTTAAATTTAATATTTAAATTCAGATTTTCGTAAGCACTACTAAAATCGATTTTGAATAACCCTAAATGACTCTAATTCGTCACACAAACAAAGCATTTAATAGTGTCATTGAAAAAGTATCAAAACTGTGATTAATTTTTTCCCGAACGATGACTCTTCTTCGATAGGAAATAACTTATTTTTCTTTTACTATTTTAAAATAAATATGGATAATATTTAGTCAAAGTTTGGATAGTAATGTTGCTAGTATTAAGTTAGAATTTCGACAGTAATAGTGACTTTTTCTGCTCCTCAAAATGACTCCAAATTGACACATAAAAATAGCACTTAATAGTGTCATTAAAAAAGTATTAGAACTGCTGCACACTTCTTCCCGCACGGTGACTCTTTTTGGATAAGAAAATGATATCATATTCGACTGTTAAAAACAACTTGAGGTTACTCTTTAGTGCAAATTTGGATAGAAAATGCTGGCAGGGAATTTATACACATATTAGTACTGTGAAAGTATTGAGCATAAAGTATCGAGTATTTGTCTCTTTTTTTAGGTACCCAATACTATAAATTAGTTGCTGAATACTTTCAGCGTTTAAGTTTTAATGATATCGTAATAAAAATATAACGTCTAAAATACAACTCTGTATAGAGATACTCGTACAAATTAATTTTTAAATATATGAAAATAATTTTATTGATTTTTGTTAACGCTGAATTTAAATTTATAAAATTTCATGCTAATCCGATAAACATATTTGTTTTATTTTTAAAATAAAATAACCTTATTTAAAAATTATATTTCAAATTAAAAAATCTGTTAAGTATCGAGTACCCAAATGAAAAGTATTGAGAATTTATAAAAAGTGTCCAAAAAAGGGGATTTCAAAAAATAAAGTCGCCAAAAAATTTTTTTTTTGAAAAAAAGACCAACTTCAGTACCTAAAAAAACTCCTCAAAATTTGCTTATTAGATAAAAACACAAAAATAATTGTGTTTTAAGAAAAACTACTAAATTCAATTTTATTAATAATAGAATAATTTGTTTATAATAATTTTAATTATTTCAAACATAAAGATTTATTCATAAAAGTAGTTAACATACATAAAATTCTTTTTTTTATTAATTAAACTTCTGTACTTTTGTGCGAGTTCTTCACTCGGACCTCAGTCTTAGAAGTCCCCGACTAACAAATTTAGGATTGAAAGCATGGATTCACAAGTGTTGACCTTAAGCCTGTTCGACAATTAATTTTTCATTAGTGATAATTTAGAAAAAAGATATTTCGACGAGGTACTGCTATGAGCGAAAATAAAATATAAATTAGGATATAAGTTTTCATCAAATCTAGTTTTTAATTTTCCGAATCCGGCCCAAAAAGATTCGGCATTTGATGTTTTAAATAGCTATTAGTAAGCTCTTCGGGGTCTTTTTTTACATCACAATATTGTGAAACAATCTCAAAATAATTAATTTTTTCGTTGGAATTAATATAAAATGGGTCGAGATATTTCAAACAGCTTAGTTTTTCGTCATTTAGCACATAAGTGTCGCCATTTAGGGGATAAAAAAATGGCCAGGTGGTTGAAAATGGGGCAATAGGCGACTAAAGTCGCCAAATGGTAACGTTGTTGAGTAGTACCGAGTATTCAAAAGTAGTAGAATCTTTCAGCACTAGTACATATGTTTGTATGTAGATACAAGCTTATACAAACAACAACACTGACTCATTGCAAAGCTTCTATTTCCAAGTAAAAGACGTCCAAACTAAAGCCCTGCAAGCTTTTCTGTTTTATAAGACATTACAATCCACTTGCTATTTTACAAGTGCTTTAAATCAGAGTGTGAGCAGAGATATAAATACTGTTCTGCAGGTACTTAAAGCCATATAAATACTGCATGCGCTGTTCAACTTTATGAGCAGAGGCTGTGTGTATTGTGATAGCATTAAGACATGAGAGTGCGATCGCTCACGTAATATAAGACATTTGACCACTTGTTTGCTTCAATAGGGAAAAAAAGAATTCGTCTGTTTTCTTCGCATGTTTTCACGAGAACAACATATGTATGTGTGTGTGCGTTCATAACTGTGTAAATGATAGTATTTTCGTAAGCAAAATAATCGTTTAAAAGAATTATTTAAAATATTATTGTGATTTACAATCAAAATAATTAATAAATGTTAACAAAGTTACTAATTGTATACATATGGAAGAAAAATGAGAAAATAAATGCAAAATTGAAAAAAAACACAAACGTGATAATTTTTATTTGTAAACTTAGATTTATTACCACACATAAATTTTTTTATATATATATATATATATATATATATATATATATATATATATATATATTCTTAAACATACATATACATGTATAAATACTTAAACTATATAAAAATGTTAAGCTTGTCTGGATTCATGTGAAGAAGAAAGGATGGCGGAATTGGAGGAAAAATTAGTTCTTTTTTCTGATAACAATTGCCTAGCAATTGAAAAATCTCTTTCAGAAGTTGCACTACTTGCTAGAACGGCCAATACTTTGTACCTTAATTTATACAACAAAGACAATTGTATTCGATGTAAACACCATCAACTGATGATACTGAAGTTTTCTTCGAAGGGAACATTCATGTTTTGGTATGTTTGAATTTCTCCAGCTATTTTATCTTTGGATGTCGAAGCTATTTTATCTTTCGATGTAGGTGTTACAGAATTCTGTAAATATGATTATATGATTGATGTTTTAGAAGATGTTGATGATTAAAATAATTTCTTCACCTTCTTATTGCCAGTGAATTTTTAACTCCTCTGCACATCTCATTTTTATATTTTCCTTTTTGTCTTCCGAAAATTGCAACAGTTTATTCGCGGGTGGAAAAAGGAAATGTGCAATTTTATTCGTCGTAGATATACTCGTATTTAAAAATACAGTTGTCTGTATATGTTCAAATAATGCTTTCTTAAACTTTTTTACGACTTCAATATCATCATCTTCAGATATGAAAGTGTCCTTCAATCCATTTATGTATGCATAAATGAAATGTAATGTAGCATAGTTTTCTCCTTCTAAAGTTTTTGATGCCTGTTCCTTTTTTTGCTGCAGTATATTAATGATATCCATTAAATTTTTTCCACAGATTCCAAAAGGTAATACATTGTAATACATTGTTCTATCGAGTAGACAATAACTTTTTAACGCTTGGCTTAATTTGCAATTATCACCACATTTTCGGAAATGTTCCACCAACTTCGAGCATAAATTGCAGAGCTTAGTTACTTCCTCCACTTTTTAGTAGCCTTTTCGATTACATTATTAAATAAATGTTTAATGCAATATATGTGTGGAAAATAATTAAACACAGCAACGATCTTGGAACATCTGTCTGTTACCATAACTCCATCTTCCATTTTTCGATCATATTTTTCCAGTAATGTTTAAGTTTTTAATCTAATGGCATCATCTAAAATAAATAATTATTAAGGATATATTTGTATTTTGGTATTCATTTATTATGTGACACAAATATAATTGTTAAAATTTACTTAAGCATACATCTTTCCTCATTCACTGAATTAAGACCTATCAATCTTGAAATTAATTCACCATTTTTTGTATAATGGGTAGCTAACGAAATGTAACTTTTCCGTAAATAGTTGTTCGTCCACATATCTGAAGTTCGTCCAAAACCATTTTTACAGTCTGCATTGATTTCATGTTTAACGTTTAAAAATTTTGTTTCATAAATGTTTTAAATATTCCAAATATTGTGGCAGGGTGTGGCAGTAATTTATCTACATAAAAATTTGGTTCACACTTTGCTCCAATTGAAATTAAGAGCTGCGAAATCTGTATGAGACCGGCATTTTGTACAAATTGAAAAGTCCGACAATTTTTTATACACCATTCGGAAAACAATCGCTTTGCTTCTTAGTTCGTCTCGTTGTTAACTTCTACTTTTTCTATATGAGTTTAACTCATGATGTAATAGCGCTTATGTTTCTCCAAGTTCGATGTAGTTCTCGAATCGTATTTAAAAACAGAAAAACACTTTGTACAGTCAACTTTTTTTGCTATTTCGGTTCCTTCATAGTTTACAATTTTTCCAAATATGTCCCAAATTTTGCTTCTACCTCTTTTCGTTGTTATTTTAAACGTTACTGACACGATATTTTCACAGGCCTTCAGTCCAAACTTACATAAAAGCTGATTGTGTGTATTACTTGCTTATAAAAAAAAACAACACTAATAGTCATTGTAATGCTTATATATATATATTTATGTGCGTGTGTGCATATTTTTAATAATTTTTTTAAGATTTTTGTCTATAACAGAAAAAGAAATATTTATGACCGATCTATATAAAAATAAAATCCATAGCTAAAACAAGAGCTTCAAAATGGCAAATATATATATATATATATATATATATATATATATATATCATTTTCTATTATGCTGTCAAATTCACAATATATTAATAATATAAAAGTTTTTGAAAACGTCGTTCTATTCGAGTGGTTCCTTGATTTATTATTTCCACAATTATAATTATTATAACGATCCGGTGTTAAATCAAAAGCTAGTGAAAAATATTCACTATCAAATAGTTCCTTTCTAATTTTATGTCCTTTATCAAAATAATGGATTTCAGTACCTTTAAATAGTGTTTGATAGTCACGAATGTTTAATAAATATTCCCTCGTTATTATAGTTAAATTCTATTGGATGTGGTGGAAATTGTACACCGTCAACAACCAAATTAAATCTTTGTAAATTAAAATGTTGCAAGTTATATGGATTTTCTTTTATATCTTCAGTGTGAGCCTTCTTAGACACCATTCCAAAAATTAAAAAAGTTTTGAATTGTGCAAATATAACATTATCTAGAGATAATGAATGGTTTCCTGGATATATAGTGAATGTCTAAATTTCTACTCTCTTACATGGGTAAATTGCATTTTTGCTTTGCAATACATTATGATGTGCCATTGTTATGTTGTTATTGATGGTTAGGTGATTTATGTATAAATTCGCTTCATGTATTTCGATTAATGAATTAATTTTATTTACTTCAGTAGCTCAACCACACGATTCAAGATGGGTAGATCTGGAGTCATTTCCATAGCTTAACAATGTTTCCATATATGATCTATAGTGATAGTTGTTGTCAGATTAAGACACATTTTTATTGTTAAGATGAACTGTACAATTCCTAAATATGGAATGTAACAAGTTATTAATAAAATACCTCCAGTTCCTTTCAAGCACTAGTACTAGACAAATACTATTAAGATTTCTATATGTTTCACCATCTCCTAATAAAACGTAGAATTATCCAATGAAGCAATTGCATTCTAGCAAAGTGTCATTTATCGCCTTTTTTATAAATTTTCCCCAATAACTTCAGACTTCTGGTCATAAACTACTAAAAAAATTAAGTAAACATTTTTATAATTTTTTATTTTTATTTTATTTATTTATTTTTATTTATTTTAATAAATATTGCCTAGACTTTTTCGATGGTGGTTGTTCGGGACTAGTGGCATCGCATTCATCGCTATCATCAGTTTCTGAACCACACATAATGTCAATGTGTGACTCCACTGTTGGCCCTTCTGCATCTCCTGAAAATTCTTTATCATCAAGATCATCCTTGTCTTGCCACACAAGCTTACTCCACCAGCAAATTTCCGCAATTATTGCACTCGGCGACTTTTTGCCTCTATATCTGTAAGTTTTTGTTTTATTAAAATGAGTTTGAAAAAATAAAAAATCAGTATTACCTCATTTCAAATGGCATAGCAACTTGATGATAGCGTTCACCTTGTTCATCAGATTCGGTAGCCAATTGTTTGCTGAAGTAGTCCAGATGATGATGTAAATAATGGATTTTCAAGGACATGTGGACACCAATTTCCGAGAATGCTCTTAACATCCTTGCGACAAAAACATTGTAGTTGTTAGAACGATGCCTTCCCAACAAGCCTTCTATTACTTCTTTGATTGCCTGCCATGCATTCAATTCAGCGTCAATCAAAATATTGTTGAATGCGTCACTTTTAATCAGCTTTCGTATATCTGGACCATTTAGTACGCCTGATTGGAAAAAATTAATTTGTTAAGATGGAAAATCATGGGAAATGAATGTGATATTATAACTTACCTTCTTTAATTTTACTTTCGCTGAGTCTCGGGTAAATTAGTTTCAAACACAAGAAAACTTCATCTCTTTTGGCGACAGTTTTGATAAAATTCTTAACAATTCCAAGTTTAATATGCAGTGGAGGCAGCAATATCTTCTCCTTCGGCACTAGAGGCTCACGAATAATATTGGCCATTTGTAACCTGCTGTGCTCTCTGAATTTCCATCCGGTGCATGCATATTGGTCACCGGAAAGTCGTGTGTCCCAAACGCACAAAAAGCACATATATTTTATATAGCCGCTTTGAAGACCGCAAAGCATTGCTACAACTTTTAAATCGCAGCATATGCGCCACATATGTTTGGCGTAGTTAACCATTTTTAAAATATTTTCCAGTGCATCATATGTTTCTTTCGTTTCTGTACTATAGGCGATTGGAACTGAAGGTTTTTTATTGGTCTTATGCAGTAAAACCGCCTTCAAGCTGAGTTTTGAACTGTCAATAAATAATCTCCAGTCATCTGCTTCATATTTTATTTCCATTGCGTCCATAAATTTTCCTACATCCGGGCAATATGCAGAAGTTTTTTCATCATTCACAAGGAATAAACTTTGGAGTGTTGCCTGACGACTTCGATAAGCTGTGACTTTCACACCGGGTGCCAACAAATTGTTTGATTTCAAAATGGAAGCCAGCTCTTCCGATTTATGCTGTGTTAACTCCAACTTGGCAACAATTGAATCAAGCTTATTTTGATTTATTAAAATTGGCTCATTGGATACTGATGGCTCATATGGGGGATCATCACGTGCATGATATATCGGAGCAGTCGTAGAAGAGAAAATATCTGGGCTAGAAGCTTTTGGCACAGGAATGTGGTCCGAATGAGGCAATGGTGTTGCGGCACTTGCAACACCAACGTAATTATACGATTTTCTTATCCTTTTTGCGGCTCCTTTATTCGCACATGCATAGCAATTCAATGGATTGTGACCTTCGCCAGGATTAATCCAAGTCATTGGGATACCGAATGGCTTACTTTCACGTCTTCTATTTTTCCAATCCATTAGACGGTTGTAGCAACTTTTATACACTATATTTGGTACCCAATTTTCGTTCACTATAACATTTTGGTTGAAGTACATCTCGTATGTTTGAACAAAATCAGTACTGAAATTTCCCCTTTTTTTATGTGTTGAGACATATTGACCACAGCAGTAGCAAAAGCTATTTATATCTGGCTTGCACAGTTCCATATTCTGTTCTCTTTTGTTCACTTTTAAAAAACTGGAGAAAAATCACTTTTACTGTTCGCGTTCGTCGGCACTTGTTGAATGACAAAAATCACAGAACCAGTGTGAGAAAGAGAAGAAGTACAATGACAATGCATGTTTTATGTGAACATTACAGAACCAGTATTGCCACATCAATATTTCTTTTTTAGTACAGTAGAAAAATATGAGAGAGTTCGGCTTGTGAGTGTCAATGTTTTCTCCAAATAATGTTGTGCATATCTGGAGCAAATTTTTGAAATTCATACATTTACCTAATTGTGAATAAATGAGAAACGCGTGCATCGATTTTCATGATCGATGCCTTTTTTGCTCATGAGTTATGTGACTTTACGCGAAAGTAATTAGTTTTGGCACTTTTTTCCATTTTGGATTTTTTATGAATTTAAAAAAAAAAAAATATTTAAATTTTTAGGCAAAAAATACTTTTTTCCCTTCATACATTAATTTTTAACTTCGAAAGTGTTGCACATATAGGAAAACGGTATAGAAACAGATTAGAGAAATTGTAATTCTTAATTTTTCTAAATTTGTTTCATCAATATCGGACAAGTGGTTCTCGAGTTATGTTAAACTACGTTTTTGCCAAAATGTTACAACTAAGCGAAAAAACATCAAAATAAGGAAAAAATTTAAAATGTCATAAAAAAAACTGACACATACGAACGACAAACCCTTTGAAGGTTTTACTATACTGACGTAGTACCATCACCCTGACTTGGAATTTCTCACCCCCCAGATTGGCTGTTGTACTGTGTAATTAAAATATTTAAAAGGTTTATTGTTGAAATTGTACTGTATTTGTTTCTATCACCCAACATTTTTAGAAATTTGAAATCTTGGGAGGTAAAATCGTCTAAAAAAGTTACTTCACACATCTCCTAGACTGTGAAGTGTAAGAACAAAGTCTAAATAGTTTTTTTCGACCTAAAAAAATAGCATCACATTTTATGAAATCCGATTTTTAAATTGGGTGATATATATACTTCGGTAATTTTTTGGTACCCTGTATTATTTAATGGTGAACTCATAAAGGGTATTCTTTATTTAAATAAAAACTTGGAGACATGAAATTGGAATCATTAGAAGGTGCGATTGATATGTTTGTTATTCATTTTTGGAAGACATCAAAATTATAACTGTTCATATGGGTGTTAGGAGTCATAGTTTTATTTTACGAGTTTTTCACTTTGGTGCTACATTGTGTTTTTTCTATATATAAAACTACCAAGTTTATATCTGGTCTATGTAGGAGTCCCGCAAGACCTCTAACGCTGTAGCGGGTTATGCTAATGTAATTATAAAATGACCTCACATCTACAAAAACAACAATTGCTTGCATTTTAGTAGTGTAAAATCGCCGCAAAAAATGTCAAAATGTTATGAACAAGAATTGAGTAAATGAAGAAGAAGAGTAAATGAACGCAGTAAAAAATACTACATAGGAATATAAAAATAAGTTTCACCCGCTACGTAGGCTTTCAAGGTCGCTTTCATATTACACTATGAGTTTACGTTAAAATACATTCTAGAAATGTAGAAATGTTATGAGCAGTGTTGTCACGGCAAAAAAAATTTTAACCAAAATTTTTGAAAAAATAACCAAATTAGGAAAAAAAAATAATCAAATTTTAAAAATTCAGGGTTATTATATAAAAATTAATATAAGCTTAATTATGTATTCAGGTTTTAAATACTTTGCATGCTAATCATAAACTTTAGTTAGTCTTTAGAAAACCAAACCAGATTAGCAAACCAGATTGTAGTAAATTTTGAATTGTAAAACAGCTGGGTCGAGAAAATAGGGTTGATTTTTGCAATTATGTGTTCACAGAAAAAGAATATAAACAAGAGCTAATATTTATAAGGACTTAGCCAAACTCATTTGACAATATGAATTCCAAAATCTAAAGATTTAAAGTAAAAGATATTTAATTGGGAGGTTTGGTAAAAAGATTCAATATCAATCGTTCATGTACCAAAGCACCCACATACATTAATAGGTTAATTTAAAAATTATGAACAAAATTCTGGTCGAATTGGAATTGATAATTTATTGAAGTTATTTGAAAGATAATATGGTGCCCTTTTTAAATTTTTATTATTTAATTATGTTGTCTTGAATAGTTTTAATAACAATTATAAACAAGGTGTATTTTTTATTCGGAAGCCATCTAAAATATACCCATCATTGTTTCATCTAGTCCCCAAATAAATGTTCTTTTGGAGTAATATTTTGAAGCTCAAATATCTTAAATACATATAAGCGTATTTCTACAGAATTCTGCAAAAGTAAAATATTTTTAACCCTAAAATATTCTATAAAAATTTTTGTATGTACCTACATAAAATATGGCAATCAGTTTTAAAAGGTTCGCTTAAAAATTAATTGTAGCTTCTATATAGGGTCGTCTCCCGAAAATCAGTTAAAAGTACTTAAATTCCACATAAATGTTAGTATGTGAATAAACTTTGGCTCAAATAAGATTAACCATAGCAACCATATAATGCTCTCTCTCAAGTATGTATTACTTTAAGGAACACACACAATAGTGTAGGATATCATATAGTCGATCTTCACCGAATATACATTTCTTTTTTAATAGTAATTTATTTTGTAACTAAAAGTATTTAGGTTGTTTGTTACATCGTTAGAACTTACTCGCAAAAATTTCCCAATCCATTTCACTTTTTGGTTAAATATTAAAAAGTCTTTATATTTTCTATTAATTTAAATTGTTTTCTTCATTTGGCAGTTAAAATTGGATTGAGAAGTTATAGGAACTTTTAGTTTTTAAATGTTTGATGAATTTTTAGCACAATCTCTCTTTTTTGTTTTTTATTGTTGGCAAGTTTAACAGAGTAAAAATTATTTTTAAAACTAATAAAAATAAATTTTGATTTAATAAAAAAAAAAAAAAATAACCAAAATGGAAAAAAGTTATTATCTTCACATTGGAAAATAAAAAACTAATTTTGGTTAAAAATAACCAAAACGGCAACACTGGTTGTGAGAAGAAAGCTCCTTCTACCTAACATTAACATTGTTAATTCAACAATGTTCTGAATTATAGACAAATAAAAACTAAAATAATTTTGCGTTCTTATGTAGAACAATGCACTTTATACGATGCAGTTCCATTGCAGTTATTTATTTACAAATAATTTTTTGTTTGTTTTTGTTTTTCCTTATAAAATATAAATTCATTGTTTTCACATATTTACATACAATTACAAAACAATATTTCCAAGTGTAAATTGTTTTTTTTTTTTCACAGTGTAGTTGTCATCGGTTAACAAGTGGTCGTTTGAGTTGGATTATGGAATGAATATGAGGAATTATTAAGGATGAATCAGCAGAATGGATGGATAGAGTTGGATCGATTGATGGATGGAATGTCTTGTATGTAAAATTATATTTAAAATAACAAAAAAAAAAAAAAAATAAAAAACAGATAATATACTTGAGTTGTGTGATTAATTGAGTTTGAATGTAACTATCTTAGGTAAATGAGATTATTTTAATGTAAAACACTTCATCTAATAGATTTGTATTTCAAATGATTATTTACTACTTAAAGTCTGGTCATTTTATCAATTGCTTTCAATTTATTGGATTTTGGTAGCATGTTGTTGTAATTGTTCTATTGATGGCTTATGGTTAGTATTTATAATTGTGTGAGGGTCCTGAGAATGAAACGAAATTTCCATATTCGTGAGCATGAGCTATTGCAGGTTTAGCCAATAGCACTTGCTTAGGGGCGTAATGTACTAAAGGCGCTGGTGCTAAAATCTTGGTCAATACTTTGCCATCATGTTGTGGTTGAGGAATGGGAATCTTAATGTCGGTAGGTTCCCGCAAAACGATAGCCTCAAAACCGTTATGATCGTCGGCTTTATATTTGACCAAACGACGATGACCATCAGAGTCAATCAATTCGTAACTTCCTTCAACTTTATCATCTTTGCGTATCTCCTTATGACTCTTAATATCACCAGTATGGGGATCATGTACTGAATAGTGGAATTCATAGGCTACTGGTCCATAATCGGGTTCAGCTTTAAGTTCAATACCAATAGTAATGTGAGCAATAGCCATTAAGCAAATTACAATCTGCAAAAATAAAATGAATATTGCAAAATAGAGAAATCATTTTTGTCTCAATAGTTCAATTTAAATTTTATATTTTTAAGAAAAAAGGTAAAAGTATTGGGTTCTTATTAATTTTGTAATGTCACTGATTTTCAAATTAATAATAAACATTAAATTTTATTATAAACTAGTTGCGTTTCCTATCACTTTAATATCGTAAAGGATGAATAGTTGTAAAGAAGAAAAAAATCAAATTTTATATCTTTTATTAGAATTATTGATAAGTTTTATTTAAGTGGTAAAAGAACATAATCAGTTAAGACAGTTTATATTCTTAAAAGAATAGAAAAGAATTTGTCAATCTTGGCACCAATATTTTTACATTTAATATAAACTTTATTTAAATTCTTACCTTCAAAGCCATTTTATTTAGTTTTTATTCAAAATATTAAATCACAAAATTGTATTTATTTATTTGAGTCCTTTAGGAATGTTTGCCACTGAATGTGTTGACAGAACAAATGTTTAAATGTTTATAATTAAAATCAAATCCTGTGCACGTTTATATAGTCGAATTCGTCACAAACTTACTTAGTAGGTATGTTAAACTAAAATTAGTATGATTTGTAGATGAATTCAACCCCAGAAACGTGGTTTGTGGTAGAAATGAAGAAGGCGTTCGGCAAATTCATTCAAACATTTTTTTTAATTTAAATTTTAGGTGATTTAGACTAATGTTGTTTATTGTACGTAACATAGAAGTGGTGGCAACAAGTGGTTTAATAATATTTAAATGTAATTTATTTAAAAACACATACACAAGAGAATGTGAAGTATCCGTAAATGCACTCACCCTGTCATATATACATGTATGTAATCTCATTATACAACATGCAGAACTTAAGATTTTATTCATAAATTCATGCATATTATTACTACTACGTACATACACAACACTACATTCATACGGAGCATGCAACCAGTACTGCCACTAAGCGCGAGTTTATTTGAATCTCTAAGTGTAACTGTGATTGTGCATTTGTGTAATGTGCGTGTATTAGTAAAGAAATAAATAAATAAAACTTTGATGTTAGTGGATGGCATCTGATGCAATTCTACTCTAATTTGTGACACTGGTTTATGAAATACACATTTTTGGTACGAGTACGTTGTAGATAAAAAAAATCTTACCACACGATACTAGTAGAACCTCTTGTCATAGACCACATTTGCATTGATTAAACATTTTACAAACTTACTCTAAATTTGTTAGCATGTAATATATGTACATACAAACTCCACACACATACCTCACTTAGGTATCGGTGATGGAAAATTGAGTACATAAAATGGTATAGAAGTGCAAACATAAAAGTACTTACTTTTTTAAATTGTAATTTTTAATCTGAAAATCATGACATATGTATGATACAAGGGGGACCATTCGCTGCTCTTTTGATAAGTTGCTGTCATCTCATAACCATAAATGATATTCGTAAAATTTCTTTTGTTCTAAAGATTCTGATATGTTGGCTTTTATTTAAGTTTTGAAATTTTGGATTATCTCCCATTCCTTTTGTTAATTTTTTAATGAATTTCTTAAGTGACAAATAAACTATACATTTGTGAATATATGGTATTCAGTGAAATATGAAATTTGTGCATTAAATGATTTTTTTTTTTATTTAATTTTATGAACATTCTAGTCTCTTTGTACATTGACATATCCACTAAAATGTAACTACTTTATAGCTTAGCTGATTGTGATGTTCCTGGAGGATAATAGTAGAGGTATAATGTACGCTTCCCCAGGAGGAATTTCTTCCACCAATGATAATTTTTTCACACTTTTAATGTATTTATTAAAACGGCTTTTGTCAATTACTTTTCAGTATTATTAATTTTACTTACAACACTGAAAAATATCTTTTAAAATCCCAAAACTACGATAATTGTCGCAGAAAATACATGCAGCTAAATATTTTTGCGTTGGCTAAAACCCCTAGAACAAATTTTGAAGAATTTTGAAACATTTAATTTTTCAATGAAAAAAATAAAAATTAAAAAAAAAACATTATTTTAGTTATTACTTTTAATTATTTTGTTGTGATTCTTGAACATATCTTTATTTGTTCATGGAAGGTAGTTCACTTTTATCTCTTGCTGTTTTTTTTTTTCAAATCAGCACTAAAATGACAAAACTCAGTTAAATTCATTGCTTTTGATGCTTTTGTTGAGTACTTATATTACTTATTTCTATTTTCTATCTTCTACCTTCTTATCTTTAAAGGGATCACAATGGACCGTTTGGTCTCTGGGTGGAGGCGTGATTTTCTATCTACCTATATTACTTATTGAAAACATTTTTCTTCTATACAATCTTATATTTTCGGTTAAAATTCAAGTTAAAGTTTTTAAATAATAGTATTATCCATTTCTTTAAGTAACTTTTAGTTTGACTTATCCTTGTTAGAAATATGTGTAAAAAATGTGAATAAAATCTATATTATATTCTTTATATTTTTTTTCTATTCTCTTACTATCTCAGAACTGATTTTAATTATAAAAAACAACTTTTTATTTTTATTTCAGTCGAAAAGCAATCTTTAGTATTCAAAAAATAATTCATTTTCATCAAAAGCTTTATTTTTTTTTTTAATTTTGATAAAATATAAATATCATTTATGATTTTTAGCACAAAAGATTAAAATTATTTTCAACTTTTTTCATCTAAACAACATCATCATTAAATAAAAATAAAAAATATTTAAAATGTATTCCCACAATACATACAAAATTCAAAATAACCTTAAAAACATAATAATACGAAAATGATTCGAATTCGTATTGTTTAGAAGAAAAATTTCATCGCCGTTCATTCATCACATTCGTATTGTATAAGTTTCCACAATCGGGAGAGATTGTACGTTATAGGCGATACATCTAAGCAATAAGAAATCAATGCGCCTAGAAGAAAAATAGATACTCATTTATCTAGATCTAGATAATCATCTATCTGAAAAAAAGAAGATTTCACCAGATAACCTTCTGAAAGATATAATAAATATATAAAAAATGTTTAACTAAATAAATCTTGAAATAATATAATAAAGAAAATTTATACATCTTTTAAAGCATTCATGTAGATAAATCTTAACATCATAAAGTTTTTTTTTTTTTTTTTGCTACAAGACAAAAAAATTTCTTCAATATTTTTTCATTTTTTAACAATTTTTCGACAACTGACTAAAAAATAAAAGTATGACATTAATTTCTTCCATATGATCTCAATGGGATATCATGAATTTATTGCGGATGTGATAATTGCCTTATTGAAAAAAGGGCAATGTCTTGTTCTTTATTACCTAATTTTCTTTAAACTGATAAAAATACAATATTAGAAAAATATTGTTTTTATGATTTTCGTTAAAATAATAAAAAGATGATATTGCATAAGTTTTTCAAAGGAAAACATCTTCCAAATGTTTGTAAAACAGTAGAAAATATTTTTTGAAACAAAAGCAAAATTATGAATAAAAACAATCATTTGAAAATTTGTTCATACTGATATTTATTTTTAAAGATATTTATTTTTTTCATCATGATGAATAATTATATTAAAAAATTTAAAATCCCTCACATATTTTTTCAACAAACGAAAATCATTTTGAACATTTTGATTGAAAAATAAAAAGTTTTCGAGTGCTTGTTTATTATCTAAAATATGTAAAATTTATCAGAGAATTTCACATCTTCAAAATATGTTTTTACGGGGAATTTGATTTTAATATTAAATATTTTTATACAGGTATTGAAATATTTTTATTTCACAATTAAGAAATATTTATTTATATGTTTGAAATGCACGCGAAAATTAATAAAAAAATACACTATCGATAATTTTATATATATTTTATATATCAAAAGAAATTAGGTACCTATTTTATATAATGAAAATGCATTAAAGTACCAATTTTGAGGCCAGGTAAAATTATATTTACATACATATTTTATTTTGTATTTACCTACATCATTTGCTTAAACATAAATTCTGTAAGTGTATCTTTGCAATGTAGTTTTTTTATTTAGTTTCAATTTCGTTTTTATTACAAATACAAAATGATTGCATATTAAATTTTAATTTATTTGCGTTTCTATCTCCATGTCTGTCTGTACGTGTTATTTTTTTATGTCACCATGTTTGTGTTATTTTTATAGTCCAGATTAACCGAACGACCACAGTTCAACAACATCTAATAAATGATTCTGGGGTTGACAAGTAACGAGTAACGTCGCTGACTATTGAGTCTATTCGTGTGTCCGTCCATGACATCGTAATTGACAGAAATTTGTCTTTATAGTTAGTTTAAAGCGTTTTTCTTTAAATTCGTCAAAGTGACTATAAAATATTTTTTAAATGACAAAATTATAGACAGACACCTTATTTTGATTTATTTTGTTTTCTTTATGCTGGTGCAATTTAGAATTTAACTCGTGCCAAACGTGCTGCCATAAATATTAAATTTATTATCTTGTTGGCGTGTTCGATAGCAAGTTGACCAGAGGAAGAAGATGTGGGTTCTTGTGTGATTTTTCCTAAAGGTTTTTTTATTTGAGTGGAAATGTATGATAAATAAATTAAAAAGTTAATTTTGATTTAGATCTTACTTGAATTTATTTTTTATACCCTATAGTGGTTTACACAAACGTTTTACATGCAAATACAACTTCTTTTTTAGTATATCTTTCGGATATATTTGGATCTACCCGGAAATTTCTGTTGTGTCTCTCAAAGACCTTTCATAATTATATTGTTCTCTTTGAAGATATAAAAAAAAACTTTGATCTAATTCGCAAAAGAATAACACCAAGGGGAAAATTTTAAGAAAAGGTATTTTACAGTGAGTTTCCTCCATACTAACGGGGTGCAACCCTTCTAGATATAAATAAATTTTATCTTTCATGAATGAATGATACTTATATAAAATATATGTAAAATGTTTTTGAAGGGGTTTCAAAAATGATTTATTTTCTTTTTTTTCAGGTTTTGTTCAAAAGGATACCTTTCATGTAAGTACAAAATTAATATATGATACTTAAGAAACTTCCTACTTAAAAGTTAAAATTAACTTTATTACATTTTTAAATTTGAAATCTATTTTTGCTGTTAGAAATGTTACACATAAACTAAGAGTTCTTTTTATACGATTGACAAATTATATCGATTGAAAATTTTTTTCGATTTTTTAAAAAGCAAACCAAGTTTAGGGGTTACCAAATTCGGTATGAGCCTACTCTTATAATTTGTGTACGTCGTTAAAAACTACTGAAAACCCTGGACCCTGTTTATATGCCATTAGCATTCAGAACTGCTTAGTACTCGGACCCTATTGCTATGAAAACACTTTTTTAATTCAGAATTTTCTCCATAAATGCTTCAAATGTTGACAGCCGTGCACATAAAGATTAAAACAACGGTCAACAATTTATTATTTTAAACAAACACTAAACCTAATATACATTTTAGATACGAGTAGTTATATTACAAATCTACACATTTACATATAATCAATCTATTGGTGGAACCCACTGTTTATTTTTATTTTATTTTATTTTATTTTATTTTATTTTATTTTATTTTTGTTTTTTAAATTTTTATATGTAATGCAAAGAGAGCTTTACATTTTCTTGCTTTTTTAACCACAACTTCCCCTTTTACTTCCCAACTTTAGAAAAATATTATAAAGTAGCAAAAATACGCATTATAAATTCATTATTTGAATATTTATAAATATTATTGGTACATTTGGCTTGTGCTTTTTTTGCAATCAAATATTTTATATGGGAGTATCAATTATGAAGAAATGTACACATGCAAATATGTGTTTACGAGAGTCATTCTGAAAGTTATTAATGATATATTGTCTAAAAAAGAAACATTATATTGAAAAATGTAAAATTATCCTAATCTCAAATATTTGTTGAACATCCCAGCAAAAACTTTGCTTTCCTGGTAAAGCTAGCAGGTATAATTGGAAACAAAAATAAACTACTTATTTTTTGCCTGAATAACTAGTTATTTTTGTTCGAGTTGACCACAAATTCATGTAGTTATTTTTTGACTCTAGGGGTACTCGAAAATATGTACCTAAACAAAAACAATAAAAAAAAATTTGCCGACAGTGAGACTCGAACTTGGACACACACTAACCATTCGTTTTTACTGACTAACGTCTTACTCAGTACACCATTTCGCACATAGCATCCTAAGCGACAAAAACTTTATTTAGTTTAAAATATCTTTTTAGACATTTTGTTATAAAAAACTAACAGCTTCAGAATGGGGTTGAACCAACAACCTTCTGGTTGTTAATCCGGCGCTCTAGCCAACTCGTCCACGTGATTGCAGTATTACTGTGCTATTGTACTACTGAGTACTTATTAATGTAATACAGAGTAGGCAAATAATAATGACACCTCATTACCAAGAAACTACTTTAATAAGTAGTTGTTATTACCGAAAACCAAAAAGCTTTTGCTGGGATATTATTTGTAAATTATATTTGGGAGAATTTGTATGAAGTATATTTGTGTTACATAAATATTTTTTAATAAGTAACAATCTTTTTCAGGAAATATGAAATACTAACTTTTCCCGGTACGCTTCGTAACTTCATTTTATGCGATAACTAATATTTATTTTATATAAGGACTACTACTACCCCTGGACCTATCCGCCCTATTCAAAATTTGATATGAAAATAACTGCTAAAACTTTTTAAGACTTTCATTATAATACCCCTTTAGATACGCCTATGGAAGCTAACCCTCCCCCTGGACCTACTCGTGGTATTCTATTCATATGGGCCTGGCATCCTATCATGATATAATATAGTCTATAAAATTCTCCAGTACAAGTACTATTTGTCTGTTAAATTTCACGTAAATAGCTTCATTTATAACGTGAAAAATTGAATAAATAGAATAAAATGTGGGCGTGACATCCAATCGAGATCAAACTTTTTGAATACAATTTTAAGGAATTTTGCTTAACAACAGGTTAATTATTTTACTTTTACAGTAAAATACAGTAAACTAAGTAAATTTAAGATTTTACTCTCAAAAAAACTTATAAACAAAAAAGCGCACGAACGGAAAATTTGTAAAATGCAGTAAAATAATCAACGCAACTAGCTACAAACAAATAAACATAAAACAATAATAAAAATCATCAGAGTTTTTAGTAAAATATATATAAACTTTGGTGAATAGCAGCTATATTTTTTTCTTTTTTTTTTTTTGTCGTAAAATAATTTATTGTAGTTTAATGCACTTTTAATAAAATTTTAATGAAAAAATGCAATTTTTTTTCAAATATTTTAATTTTTCAAATATTTTCCTTTCATTGTTTAAATTTGTTTACTTTTTGCAACTATATAGTAAAGCTTTATTAAGTTGTTGTTTTTTTTTTTTTTTTTTTTTTTTTTTTTTGAATACAGCAGAATAATGGTAGGACAGATCTTAAGTATTTGGTTCCATCGTAAGATAATTTATTGTCAATGAACCGGTATGACTTGGCTAGTTAAAAATACATATCATAAGATAAAACTAAACAGATATAATTTTCTATAATTAAATTTACGGACCTCTTCTTGAGGGCATCATATATCAGTTTTAAAAATTTGCAATACACCCTCAAAATTTCGAGTTATTTTCAAAACACTGCTTTTGGGTAGCTTTCTGTATAAATGTACTTCTAATTCTTTTATTCTTTTGTTGTTTTTTCATTTTTAAACTTCTTTTGAAAGCAGAAGAAACAGCATTTGTAACAGTATGAATTTGCTATGTTTTGATGAAATATTAAATAATTTTAATAATTTTTAAAGGCATTTTTGTTGTAAACATAAAAAAATTGTCTATTTTCAAATTAGACAAAAACTGTAGAACTTACTCGATTTTGTACATAATAACTTACTAAAACTTTCAATAAATTTTTAACTTTTTTCCTCAAAAAATAAAAAACAAGTAAAAAATATAAATACATAAATACTTTGTCTTAAAATATATCGTCATCTAAAATGTAGAAAACCGCAACCACTGAAAAATTATATGTTGGATTTTAACTGGATTATAATGTACCGACCAAAGGTACATCTACACAAAAAGCGGGAAATTGGTGACAACTGCAGTAATGGACCGGTCTTTCAGTATCGGTTGAGTACCCAATGACAACTGGAACCAAAGTTCCACTTGAGAAACAATTGGGACCACCACAAACACTAAATATAAGTTGAGAGTCAATTTCTTACATGCTTGTCAAGTGCAAAATTAGCAACTCGCGCGCAATAACAATCTCTGGCTGAGTGGTTAGTGTTGAAGTCTATAAAACGTAAGATACGTCAGAAGAATTGTGGATTCGATTCGGGAAGCCGCCATCGATATTAAAGAATAATTATAAAATAAAAATAAATATAATTAAAAAAAAAACACAATAATTTAAAAAGTAAACGATTTTTATAAAATGTTTATTTTATTAATCGATACTGAACATGTCCTCTTGGACCAGTACTGTGATCTGTGTTACCTATTCCAAGGTGCTAATTAGCTACCTCCAATGACAATCTCATGTAAAAGTGACAGGTTCCTCCCATATAAAATTCCGGAACTGGAACCGATCACTAGCCCTGAGAATCTGTCCCATGACTAGTTTTAAACCGGTTCTCTTTCTTCTAGGGCATATCTTCAAAAAAAATATCAATATTAATAAAAGTCAAAAGGCCATAACATCAACTTCATAAACGAAACAATCGTAAAATTTGTTCCATTTAAGACAAATTTGGTTTGAAGAGTATTTTATGTTTTATATATTTTTGCTTTAAGAGAACGATTAAAAATTTTTACTTAATTGCTTAATTTTAAAGCAAACAATTAAAAATTGTGGTTAGGTCCTTTGGCATTTTTATAATGTTTTTTGCTTCTATTGTAAAAAATTAAAAAATGTGGTTACGGGCTTTTGCATTTTGGGTGACGATATGACAATTTTTTTAAATACATTTGAGAAAATGCTTAATAACTTTTTGAGTTGTTAAGCGAATTTATATAGGGATATTTCATTTTATTCTAAACAAAATGTAATTTCAAACTTTGTAAACAAATATGTATAGTCTTGAAGATGTAAATCAGAAAAATTTACATCAAAGTCAAAATTTCGAAAAAGAAAAGGGAAATAAATTGAAAAATGATGAATAAATCTTTACTTAATTTGGATGTATATAAAACATTGTAAACAGTTAAAAAGCTAGGTCCTTCTGCTTTCTAAATCAATTCGAAAATCTTAAATTGACTTGAAATTTATGAAGCTGTGAGATCTATAGAGCAGGAGCTATTTCAAAAATTTTTTAAATTGCTTTATGATGTTCCCGAGAAGGTTTACAGTCTACATTAGATCATTCTCCGTGTGAAAATAAAATGTGTCATTTTGTAGCAGCGTGTTATTTAGTATTTTTATACGAAAAGATTTGCTTCCATTACAAGCAGTATTTTGAAAGAATTTAGTTTTAATGTAATCTATATTGTTAATTTTTAAGCAATTTTTATTGATTTTGTTAATTAAAATGTTCGGGGATTTTTGTAGAGGATTTTTTTTTTTTGGACGCGTAGATATTTTTAAACGTATTCACAGGCAACACTTCAGACAGAACTTCATATTTGTATAGGAAAATTACTATTTCCTTTGTAATTTCTACTTAAAAAAGATAATTTTTAATAATATTGACAACGTACTTTTGGGAACAATAAAATGTGCAAGAAAATTTTGCTCTTAGATAGTTTAGAACAGCCGTTTTTACCCCCTATATGTGAAAATAAAAAAATACGTTTAAAAAATGTATTTCTGTGTTTTTTTTATCTAGAAGACACGTATCAAAACACGTGTTTAACCCCTGAACGCTCATTTAAAAAGTACCAAATACCTTCTATTATTTTTTTTTTTTAGAATATAAAAATGTAACTTTTTTCATATGTTTGTTGGCTCAGAAAAAACGAAACCGCTGAGTATCACCACACTGATTTTAGCCCTTTCTACGCCCTAAATGTTCGAATTTCCAGTAATAAAGACCTGTCAAAAATTTCATATTAAAAATTTCACGACTGAAATTTTATTTCTAAATTTTTTCCTTTAAAACCAAACGCCTATCTGTTTTATTTTTTATTATAGAATAAGTGATTATTTTGAATTTTTTGCCCACATTTCAAAGTTTATAAGATATAAGAAATTCCTGTTTTACCCGTTTTTATCCCTTTTTACCCCATAAATATTCATATTTACAAATGTGTAGGTGGTATGAAATCTAAAGTAGAAATTTTATATTTTATATTTCAATGATGAGTTTAGTAATGTTACTCTTTTTACATTTATAGCTAAGAATTAGGAAAAAGGGAAAATTTTTATCCTTTAAATCTTCAATCTTCTAAAATGTACCAACGAAATCTTTGATATCTTTATAATAAAGGAGTAATGCGATTATAATTTATTTCCATGTTTGTTGGTTTCAAAGTTATATAGACTATGAAAAAAGTACCAAAATAGAGCTTTTTTACCCCATAAACGTTCGAATTTTGAAACAGTACAAAAAAACTGTCTATTATTTTTTGGAATAAAGAAGCACGTCTTTAATTATATTTTTCTATATAACGAAGATACGAAGAATCCAAAAAAATACCATCACACCACTTTTTACCCTTTTTTTATCATTCCTAAAATGTGGGAGGAAAAAGAATGCATCACAAATTTCATGTTTTCAATTTGTAGAGTTTAGAAACAATAAGGTTCTGTTGAAAAGAAAGTAACAAAGACGTATCTGATACTTTTTTTTGATAAGAATAGTATATGATAATTTACAATTTTATATCTAACTTTATTGATTTCAAATTTTCATAGGGTACCAAAAAAAGGACTCAAATGCAGATTGATTAACCCCTAAATGTTCCAATTTCCCAAAAAGTACCTAACACCTATCAGCTCATAGCTCATTTTTTGAGTTGAGATAAATGTGAATAATTTTTATTTCCTAGACTTTGTAATTTGAAAGATTAAAAAGTTACCAATTTTATCCGTTTTAACCTTCTAAACGAATTTCCAAAAGTTCCTTCCGCTCGGGAGAGGAATCTACAATCCAATATATATAGTAGATTATATTATATATAGTTAGATTAATGTAAATATTTAAAAATATTTAAAACTTACCCTCGCATTCAGTTATCTCTGTTTGTCTTTATCATTTATGTTTATTGCAAATGGTCTAAGCGATCAGTTTTGATATAAAATGAAATGAAATTATAAGTGGTTTTTCTCGTTCTGGTTTAGTGCAACTGTCCCAACAAATCTGGGTTAAATTTATAAAAAGAAAACTGAAACATTAAAAAAGTAAAACAAGAAAAAACTAAATTATTTATTAAACACCAACAAATATAGACAAAATTTTTTAAAATTTAGTTTAAATTTAAATAAGAAACAAAAAATAAATAAACGTTAATCTAGTTTTTTTTTTTTTTATTAGATTTTAATAAATATTCAAGTAAGTAAATATGTACTTATTTCGGCTTAAGTATCTGTTAAAAATGCGTGTAGACAGACATTAAAAAAATAAAATTATTTTTAATTAGCGTTTCAAAAAAAAAAAAAAATAATAATAATAATAATAATAATAATAATAAATAAATAATAATAATAGTAATAATAAAATGAAAAAATAGAATAAAATAAAATTGTACACAAAATGAACAAATACTTGAAAACATTTTGTTTGGTTTTTACATTTTTCGTATTTTGCTAAATATTAAAATTATTTTTGTATTTACGTCAGGTGAATATGTTTGTAAGCGATTGCATTAATGAAATTGTAATTTATGTGTCTTGTGACTAGATCACTCATTCGTATGTAGATCATACTAGATTTAATTGCAACAAAGTTAATGCAAACAAAGAAAATAAAACATGAAATTTATATTATTTCAAAATTGTTGCACCACGTTTTCAAGGATTAAAATGATAAATAAATTACTTCTGTCGTAAACAGGATTATTTATTGTTTTAGTATAGCTGTGGCCTCAAAGACAAGTATAGTGTACTACTACATTTGAAATCATGTTTAAGCAGTTATGTTATCGACTGATATTTATTTTTATTTATGTCATTTCCTCTTCCGATTAGCACAGTTTTTGATTTGCATTGATACAAATGTAAAATTCAATATATTTTATTTTTTTAATTGTGCGCACTGAAAATTTTAAATTAAATTATTGAATTAATTTTGAGCATCAGTTGTTAAAACAGATAAAATACCCTAAAATCACCCAAGAGAAATCTCGGGAATTACTGTAAGTCCATGAAAAGGTAATAGATTTTATACTTTATCCATAATAAAATTCCAAACTTATCAAATTTTTTAAAATAAATTTCAATACAAAATTATTTTAATAAATCTTTTAGAAAATTTGAATTTTTATTTATTTATTTTTTTATTATTACTTTTGTTTTGTAAATACGTTTTATACATTTTTTCAATTATTAAATTTCATTTCAATAGAAAATAGAAAAAAAAAAATAAAACTAACTAATTATTTAAGAAAAGTATCGCTCGTTTAAGCGTACCTAAAATTATGAAAGTGAACATAATTTATAATATCTTGACAAATTTCAACTTTCTTCGATGATTGCAACAGGACGCTAAAAAATCTATAAATTGTTAGCCTTCAATACGTAATAAGAATATACAGCGTCGGGCAAAACTAACTGAATAAAAGTTACTTTTTATTTAATTTGGGTATAACGCTTTCAACTTCTTCTTGTTTCTGAAGAAAAATATTGTTAATATAAAAATATTGAACACCAATTAACATAATAACAGAAATTTGTTTTTCACACTCATAGCATAAAATTAACAGAAATATTAAATAAACTCAAAAGTAAAAAAATAGCGCGAAAGAACTAATTAAACAAACTGTTGAGCTTAATACTCTGTGACAATCAAGTTGCTTTTAACTTTTTAGTGAATCTTTTAGGCTTATATTAGGCATTAAACAAATAGGCATATACAAGCATTGGCATAGCTGTCCAAGCTTCCAGAATTGCAAAGTCTCATTGGACCTCTCCCGACCTCTTTCCATTGCTCTTCTGATTTATTATTTTACATGGGTTTTAAATAGTCCTAAGATCATGGCACTGTAAGGACTTCTTTATGACATGCTGATGTAATCGATTTTTAATTAATTTTTAGATTTATTTTGGGTCTTTATAATGTTTGAATATCCAAGAGGTCAGTATTTTATCTCTGACACGTGAAAACATTATTTTCTGCAAAAATTTTCGATAAACTTTCTTATTTTTAATAACACTAATTTTACGTACCGGTAATAACCTTTATCCTGTAAAGCATCCCAAACAATTGCATGTTGCCTTCACGTTTTATAGTACCCTGACACTATAGAGAATGCAAACGTTAATAAAGGGGCTAACTAACACTTCTCATTTCATCCAAATTGCTCATATCAACTTTGATTTGTCTGAAAAAAACTCTGTTTCATTAATTTCGAATACATTGGACGTGCTCTCGCCCAAATTCAGTCGTGTTTTTTTTTAAGGCTTTTTGCTGACCTGTAGAATTCTACACCTGTTTTCACTGCTCTTCATTGGATTGTACGTGTGGTTACTTTAATGCTTAATGATTTAAGACCACTTGGAGCAGTTTTATCATTATCGTTTTGACTTCCTCTAACAATTTATGTATCATTATTGATAGTTAACCATCTTGATCGGCATTCATAGCCTATTTATTGCACCGTATCTGAAGTTTTTAACTTATTTGTAACATATCTTACCTTCAATTTGGACATATTAATATTTTTTAAATGTCTTAGTGGGTCACAACAACTCGGAAATCTCTAATGTGGGGATTTTTAACTTATTCTCAGTGTTTTCATTTAACTATTTCAATTTCCATCGCTGAAACTTTTCGAAATTAACAAAAATGCTTTAATTTACTTTTTACAAGAATTACATATAATTTTTTTCACTATTTTAGATAAGTACAAAATTATTTAGAAAATTTCTTCAAAAAACAACATCAAATATTATATTTCCTACTGAATATTTTTGCAAAATGGTAATTTTTCTTTGGTGTTTCGACATAAACCTATTTTGCTGTTTTTTTTTTTATTTTTTTTGCCCATACTTTATTAAATTTTATATTATATAGACAGGAAAAATTTAACAATTTCTATGTTTTTATTTAAAAAATAATACTCTCTTCTTATACGAAGACAATCTTCTGAATATAGGATCTGTTCAGTTTGTTTTGGCCGAACCTGTACATAAATATACATATGTGTATATATCAAACGATAGCTAAAAAATTAACCCATGTTTAGGAATAAGAAATTTTTTTTACATTTGTTAATAAAGTTTCATTTTTATTCATGCATAATTTTTGATATGAGGTTTTTTATTGAAATGTTTTTTTTTTTTTAAATCGCGTATGATTTTTCACGCAATTATAAAATAGTTTTTAAAATTTATGCAACACTTTGTTGAAATATCGGTTTTAACTTTTTTCTTTTGTGCAAAAAAAAAAAAAAAAAAAAAAATTAGTTTGCAATTTTTATATACATATTCATTGAATGTGATTACTGTGATTACAGTGCACAGTGGGGCCTTTCACAAAATAAATGGTAATAAGTGTGGATCTTTTAAACAGCTGGGCCGATTTTGGTGAAAGGAAAGGAGTTAGGCTTTCAGAACTACAGTGGACCACATTATTTTTTATGGTTTAAGGGATATTTGACTTCAAAATTTAATTTCCCATTTTCTGTCTTGACTTTGTTGCATTTTTGTCTTATAACTTAAAATAAAAAAATTCTAAAATTTTTTAAAATAATAATTTTCTAAATAATGTTAAAAAATTATTATCTCAATCCGATAATAAGAAAAAAATATTCAAAGTTAAAATTTCATAACAGATTTCAAAAATTGCAATTTTTGCCGAAAAAGAAACTTTATTTATTTATTTTTAATTTTGTTAAACAACTTCAATATCTTCTAATTACGTGAACCCTACATCCAGATGTGATCGAAACTGGAAAATTTTCAATTTTTGATTTCGGCACTTTTTTCAATTAGATAAGATACTATGATATATTTTTAAAGTTTTTGCAAAAAATTGTGGCAACCTACCGGTAAATTTAGTTATACGAGGCAATTTTCTGAAAAATCCCATAATTTCAATAATACAAATTTCAATGTTTAAAAATATATAGTAAATTTATGTATATATATTTATCTGAACTTTGTATTTCTGAAATCCTCGTTAATTACTATATAACATGTTTATAACTTTAATAGTAAATAAATTTCAAATAAGCAACAAGCAGAAACTTTGGTAATACAGTGGACTATTGCGTGTGATAAAACAATATCAAAAACAATATGAAAATACATACAGATTTGATAATTTGCAACGTTTCGCTTATTTTAAATTTATTATCAAAATAATTTTTCCACACTTAGTGGAATGCAGTTGCGCTATAACACCAAAACTATTGATGGTAGATAAAAATGTACTGCATCAAAATTGTTGAAAATTTTATACTCCAAAAATATTGTAATGGCATCAAAACACGTACAATGCACCATAAGAGAGATATACAGTGGCCAAAAAAACTATTCGACATAAGCGATGCTAATTTATTCTTTTTTTTTTTTTAATATTATAAATTTTTCAGAATTTTGAAGTAAAAACGATTTAAAGTTTATTAGAATACAAAAATTTCAATTCTGCGTAAATTTTAAAGTTAATTTAAAAAGCAATTTATATAATGATATTAAAATTCAAGGCAAAAAATTTTTCGACATCATACTTTATGCTTCGATCAATCACAAAAATTAAATTTTTTAATAACACTTAGTATTTTACTTTCAAATCTATATCAAAACACTTAAAAGAGGTTATAAACTTTTAAGCGTTTTGATATAAGTTTCACAAGGATTTTATTATATTCAGGATCGATTTTGTTTCATTCCACTTACAATATAAATTTTATCCGCGAGATTCAATTATTTCTATTTTAGTTTTAATAAAAACTTCACAAATGTCCATATAGAGTGATATCTGGTGATTATAATGGGTGTTTTATAATTTACGTGCAGTTATAGAGAAAGCTAAGCTTTATATTTGTGGTAGAATGCTTTGGGTTATTATCCTGGTAAACATAAATCAGTTGGAAATTCCTCATTTCTCAGCATTTTCATGTAAATTTTATTTTAAGAGTTCTATATAATACCGATGATCCATTATTCCATATATAAATACTAAAACACCTACTCCAGACTCTGTCACATGCCCCCTAACCATAACACTTCAACCACCTTACTTTACCGTAGCTACCTAATTTCTCTCTTTTAGAATGGTATATGCACCCAGAGAAAAAATATAGTTGTAGTGACCATAATGTAAGAGTAACATATTATGATTGGACATGTGATCGTAGCGAAAAATAGAAATGATTATAAGTAATAATCATTATAATTCCACTTTGTCATATTGTAACCGATTTTATGGTTTGTTTTTTCATGTTACATATAACTGAACAATCCTATTATATTATTATACCACATTGTCATATTATGAGCCCATTTTATCATATTATTACCTCATGTTATCATATAGTTATCCAATCTTATCATATTATTATTTCATTTTGTCATATTTTTATTTCATATTATCATATATTAATAAAAATTATTATTTTTATAAAATTTTTATTGAAAATTATATATATATATATATATATATATATTAAACATAATATTTACATATTACCATCATATATGGTGCAAGATATCTTATATTGCTTGAATCACACCAAGTATAGTCAAACTTTGTCTATTTATATTTGTTCATATATAAACTAAAGGAGAATTACATTGAAGTTAGAAATCAAATATTAATATATATATATATATTTAAAAACAAACAAGTATTGAAATTTACCGCTGTTTGTGAAATGTATAAGTATTATATTTATTTCTAACATTTTATTATTATTGGAATAATAATATGGTTTAAAAACAGAATATGGTTTAAGAACAAGGAAAAAGACTGCAAATATTTAATGGTTGTAGAAGTTTGTTTCGGATACCAATATTTAAACACATATAATTTTGGAATCACTCATATTAAAATTCTTATTGAGTGTAAACATTAAATGACAAAATTTAATCAAAATCATTGTTTTCATGAATACAGAGTTATTAAAGTTCCATAAAATTAACAATGGAAACATAATATTGTTGTAGTGATAATGCTATAACCATGTTTTTTCTCTGCGTATGGCTTTCGATAGACAAGGACATTCATATTGCATACGAAAAGATTTAGCTTAATCCCAGTTGCAAAAATTTCATTCTTCCAGAACTTTTTCATGTTCTTGCCAAATCCTCTTACAAATTCCAATATCAATTTTATATATTTTGGAGATGTGGGTGCTTCTTCAATACCAAACCTGGGTCTAAATTATTTATTTTTTAATATCTCTAAATTTTTAGAATGCAACGCAGTTATCGGAAATGGACAAATAAACAACAACAAAATAGTAGGAAACACATATTTTAAATAAATATTCTATTCTATTCTATTCTATTCTATTTTATTCTATTCTATTCTATTCTATTCTATTTTATTCTATTCTATTCTATTCTATTTTATTCTATTCTATTCTATTCTATTCTATTCTATTCTATTCTATTCTATTCTATTCTATTCTATTCTATTTTATTCTATTCTATTCTATTCTATTTTATTCTATTCTATTCTATTCTATTCTATTCTATTCTATTCTATTCTATTCTATTCTATTCTATTCTATTCTATTCTATTCTATTCTATTCTATTCTATTCTATTCTGTTCTATTCTGTTCTATTCTGTTCTATTCTGTTCTATTCTATTCTATTCTATTCTATTCTATTCTATTCTCTTCTATTCTTTGTTATTTTATTCGAAATAATCCAATAAGTATATTAATTAGAACGAAATTATAAGAAATGAAATGGTATGCCGAATACTTATTTTGGCCACTGAAGGCAAGAAAAAAATGATTTTTGGCATTTTTAACCGCGTTAAAAGCGTGCACGTGATTATCGGTGACTATTAACAGTGTGTATAAGACATCATGGCGAAGCTATATACTAAATTTCGCTTCCCTACATCAAATTCCGAGATTAAACCCATTCAGATAAGGGAGCAATTTTAAATCATTGTAATTGTATTTGCAAAAATTTTGGAACCAACTGTATTTGTTTTATAAAAAAGTCTAGCAATCATATAGAAAATATTCGCATTTTAGTTTTATTTTTATTTTAATGAATTCATTTGATTACCATTATGTATGTATGTGTGTATGTATGTATGAGTTGCATTCAAATTTGCATATCAATTATTATTAAATACTCTGAAGGTTTTTCA
The DNA here is from genome assembly GCA_932274085.1 of Protocalliphora azurea. Taxonomy (NCBI): domain Eukaryota; kingdom Metazoa; phylum Arthropoda; class Insecta; order Diptera; family Calliphoridae; genus Protocalliphora; species Protocalliphora azurea. Next base: position 49,675,638 of record OW026520.1, read on the forward strand.
TAATTGTTGAATTATTTGGTGTATTTTAATTCGCAATATCAGATTAATGCTACTATAATCAATAATCAATCACTCATTTCATTTTGCACATAAATTCTTCATTAATAAAGTATACACGCAAATGTATTTATAAGCAACATTATCAAGTTTAATTTGTCTAAAATATGTATCTAAATGAAATTAAGTGGAATGAAAATCATTCGACCCTGACACGAGGGTTTAAATAATCAAATCGGTTTAATCCCATCCATTTATATTAGTTGGCTAGAGTACTGGATTAACAACCAGTAGGTTGTTGACTCAACCCCATTTTGATGCTGTTAGTTTTTTGTCTAAATGTCTAAAAAGATATTTTATCCTAAAATATCTTTTTGTCACTTAAAAAATTAAGTGAGAGATGGTGTACTGAGTAAGACGTTAGTCATGAAAAACGAATGGATAATTTATGCCCAAGTTCAAATCTCACTGATGGTAAAGTTTTTTTGTTTTTTTTTTTTATTTTCGTTTAGGTACATATTTTAGAGTACCCCTAGAGTATAAAAATAACTACATGAATTTGTGGACAACTCGAAAAAAAAAATAATTAGTTATTCAGTAGTTTACTTTTGTTTCCAATTATACCTTCTAGCTTACCAGGAAAGCAAAGTTTTTGCTGGGTCGCTTCACCTCACTTTGAAAAATTTTCGATATAAATGTTTGAGAAACAGAAACAATTTGTACGAAAATTTTTTTCAAAGTGAGGGAAAGTGTTTTAAAAAATTTCGACCTTAGTTTTAAATGTTGTATATTTTATAACTTTTAATTTTGGCTTTAGGTTTAGGTTTAATGAATTGAGAATAACATTTGACACCAAATTGAATATATCTCATTATCAAATTGAATATATATACATATATATATACATAAGTTAAAAATGGGTTATTTATAAAACATTTAATCTCAATTAAATCACTGCGCTATGTGTAAACATAGTATGAGAAACAAGTTTAATAACCAATGTTGAAATCATTATATTTCCAACCTTTAACTCTGTGTCTTTAATTAATAATGCGATTAATATACAATAAATGCGACTGAAAAAATTTAAACATATTTGTGTTTAGTAATAACCACATTTTTTTTTTTAATTTGTGTTATTATCTACGATTAACAATGTGAATTTTGCATATCAAACATTGTAATGAAAAATTGTTTGTCACATAAAGAAAATTTTGTGCAAAATTTTAAAGCACCGAAAAAGAAAAGTTTATTTCCATTCCGGGAGAATAGGTAGATTATGTACATATCAGTGTTGCCGTTTGGTACATTTGTTACATTTTTTTTATAACATTTTAACGATTCACATTACACGTATAATTTTTGGTTTTTAACATTATTTTCGTAATTAAGTACAATGTATTAATTATGTACTAGTACATCACGATGTTGATGAAAACTTAAATTTAAATATAATAATCTTTTTTTGCACATAACAATCTTATGTTTTCCATGACGTATGAAATTATTTTGTTTTTGTTTTTTTGGCAATACATTTTATTTCGTTCACACAAAAAGTAAAGTTACTTGACGTTTTCATTAAAAGCAGTACTACAATAAAGAAAATGAAATAGTACAAATGTATTCTTTTTTTCATCTTTTTGAGGCAGATTCAGGAAAAGAAGAATATTTAAGTAATGTATTCTTGAATTGGTTAAAAACTAATTTTATGTCAATAGAAAAAATTTTTGGATTTTTGTCATATAAAGAAAATATCCAGATGTCACACTTAAGAATATAGCGTCTTAGTTATATAAAAAATATTACTTTATAGATTTAAAGATTACATTAGATTTTAACGATATATTTTTAAATCCTAAAAGTATCTAACTCTGACTAAAGAAAAACATCGTCAAAATTATGGATCTTCTAAAGCAATGGTTCTCAAATGTGAGTCCACAAGGAGTCTGTACAAACGCTTTAGGGTGCTCGCGAAGGTCATTATTAATATTTCATTTTTATATATTTTTTTTTTTTTTTTGTATTTAAAAGTCGACATATATAATTGATAAATTCATATAGGGGTCAAAAGTAATCAAGATTGTAATTATATTGTGCTTCGAATTAACTTCGAATACTATAGTAAGTAAAAAGATTGAAAGATGATTATGTGTAATATAAAATATTTTTTTCAATATTCAAACATAGATCAAAGGTTTTAATTTTAAGTTTTAATTCTAATTGAGTTTCACTTTACAATAAGCATTAAATATATCAGAATTTTATTAAAAATTGATTATTCCTACCAAAGGGTGAAGACTATTCTAAAATGACTTTAAACATTCCAAATTTATTTTCGAAAAAAACTTCAATTAGGTGCAATAATTTATTGAAAAATATAGTTTTTATTCATATAATGTTGAATTTTATAGATTTAAATTGTCCTCAAATTATTCTAAAACCTTTCTTCATTTTCTTTATCGTTCAAAATATTATAATATTATAATAAGTATTATATAAGCACGATATAATTACAATCTTGATTACTTTTGACCCCTATATGAATTTATCAATTGTATATATCGACTTTTACTTATTGCACAAAAATTGTGGTGGATCGATTTCAAGTTGAAATATTTTAAGGAGGTCATGAAGCTGTTGCTTGTGAGAACCCCTGTTCTAAAGCATATTTTTGTATTATTTTATTCTTCGGAATTTTGGATCGAAAATACGTATGTATTGAATACTTATTTTTTAAAATTCAAAAAGCGTAATTTTTTAGGAAAAATTTTAACTTTTCCGACAAAAACCTGGAAATTTTTACAAACTACCCCTGCCAACACTTGTACAAATTCTAATAAAATTTGTTTTAACATTGTGATTTGTTTCATTTGAAATAAGATTTCTACATACATGCATACATACATACATATGTATGTAAGTTTATATGTATATATTTATGTATATATGTATGTATGTACATTAGACTGATCAAAATAAGCCCGACTTTCGAATTTCGACTGTAATTTCCCTAAGATTTTTCTTTTTGATGTAAATACTTGCATTTGTATTCAAAATAAAATATTAAAGAAAGATAATTAAATAAAATAAAAAAAATAATAATAATAATTTAAGTTTAAAACACACACTAGCCAATACACACTTTAGCCCTTAAAGTTTTTAATATAAAAATCATATTCAAAAAACTGTTTAAAGTCTACATTAACTAATATACAGATTTTTGTTTATATCGCTTTTATTTAACAATAATAATAATAATAATAATAATAATAAATTGGAGTTTTCAAACAGCCATTCAAAAATTAACGTTTTTATTCAAGCATGAGAATAATAATAATATTTCTCAAAAAAATGAAAAATTTTTTTCTGTACATTGCTACACAAGTGGTCCAAAACTAGAGTATCCAAAAAACCAACTTTTTTAGAAAACCGGCTTTCGATTTAACCGAAAAATCTCCTTTTAGAATAAACCGGCTTACCGGTTTTCAGTCATTTAAATTTTTTAACAAGAAAATATTATTATTTTGTTTTTGTAATTTTTTAAAACAAGAGCCAAAATTTATACTTGCATATAAATTTTACTCTGAAAAAGAAAAATAAATTTTGGTATTTTAATTTGTGTTCATAATTTTAAAATTAGTTTTTTTTTATTTTACGTACATAATAGCTTTTGAAATATTATTATTATTATTATTATTATTATTATTATTATTATTTAATTTTTATTTATGTTATTCAATTATCTTTCTTATATAGAAACTATGATCATATATTAACTGATCGATGTAAGACTTTATACTGCTATTATATACTTATACATATATATATGAAAAACGTATTTACTCGTATGTAAAAACTTTATTATAAAGATTACATTTATATGAAATTTATGAGTTTTAAAGTGGTTTTCTGTAGTGGATCTATGTTCAATTATGACCGATCTTCTTGAAATTTGGTAATGCAATTTATAGTTGAATTTTATTCGTTTCAAAATTTGATATCATACTTATATTTAAACACAAAATAGTTGTGCCAAATTTTATTTTTTTACCAAAATTTGTATGGTATTATTTTCGAGTGTTTAACCATTTTCTATCGGTTTCGTCCTTAAATCTAAAAAAAAACGACTGTGCCAATTGTTATTAAATAACATTTAAAATTGCAACATATATTTCGAAAAAAGAAATATACATGAACACTGACAGAACATTTTTAGAATGTTTAAAATGTGATGTTTTTAATATTCATTATGATGTTTTTAAAATTAATATAATTTCAGAATAAAAAAAAAAAACGAAATGAAATGAAATGAAAAACAGAGTACGCAAATGTCTTTATATTTATTCATATGTAGGGGGGCGGATTTTTATGTAAATGCATGTTTTTTTCCGGAACATTGAAATTAATGTAGTCATCTATCCAAATTATACATTTTGCAAAAAAATGGAATCGATTTGTTAGTGCACATTTTTGCATATTTAATGAAAAATGCATAATTCTACTACATATGTATACTTTCCTATTGTCTTCTATTCAATTTCAACAAATAGAAAATTACAACAATTTTTAATTGTGACAAGTATTTAGGTCACTCAAACACAAATTTGCTTTACAGTGTATTTGTAATATTTGGTTCACTTTGCATTTGCTTATTTTTACTTTATGCAGTGCATTGCACTAGCAATATGAGGAATGTATTTGTCATGCAGGAATCGAATTGCATTGACAATTGTATACAGTGTGTAGTGCCAGATTACACTACAAATATTAATTTAAATATTTTTCAAAATTTTCAATTTTTTTTTACTTTTTTGCAAAAAAAAAAAAGGATTACATCACCTTTGAACTCTATACCATTTGATCAAAAGCTATTTAAACAAGTAAACGAACATTTCACCAACAGAATTTCTAATAAAAAGTAATTTTATTTATTAAATTTCCTGAATAAGTTACAAAAGAAAAGTTTAGATCAAAAAGCTGAAAGTAAGAACGCCAAAAACTTACGTTTTAAATAAATATTTGCAATAAGTCAGGAAATTAAGAAAAGAAGTTTCCTTTTTCATCAGCACATATGTAAATAGCAAAAACACTAAGAAATTTAATCGAAATGCAAACAGAAAACTAAACCATATATGCGCAAACAAATATTTTCAACTTGGATTTTTGTGAAGCCCTTATATTTTTTTGAAAAAGTTATCTGATTTTATTGAATTTCTTAAAGACCTACACAAATAAAAACATTTTATCTGAATCCACCATTAAAAAAATGTTATGTGGAAAAGGTGTACCTTATTCAATTTGAAATAATAAAATCGTTTTTGAAATTTGATGCGCGAAAATTAAAGTTGTTGATTAATATTGTAACCACGAAAGAATTGCCCCCACATTTCATTAGTCGATTAAATGTTGTCCATTAAAATTATTTATTCAAAAATGTTGCATGTAACCTGCTCTGCACAAACATTATATCGAGTAACTGAGGAAATAATTAATAATGAGTAACATTGATTCGTTGATTTCTTATGGACGTATGTGGGACATTATCAAAAATTTTTGATTTTAGGTTTTTTTCAAAAAAAAAAAAAAAAAAAAGTTGCAGCGGTTTTAAGTTGAAAATATAAAAATTTTTAAAAACTAGAAGTTTACGTATAATTCTGGCAAAAAAAAAAAAAAAAATTACGCGCAAAATCAAAACCTACTGAGTTATTAAAATCAAATTAATGATATTTTCAATGTTTGATGGTATTAGTGTATCATATTTTAGTGTTTCATAGTAGAATTTTTAAAATATTCATTATACTAACAATTGCGTTTTTAATTTTGCGAAAAGTGGGATTTGGATCTAAGTTATGACAAATAACTGCTATTTAATATTGTAATCCTTTATTTTAAGTAAATTTTTCTCGGTCCATAAAATTTTTATCTTTCAAAAATTTTTGTTGCGCCTCTGCATTTCCGTTAAGCATTACAAACACTTACTAATTATACCAATTATGGTCAATTTCGTCGTGTCCAAGCGAAGTGTCTTAGTAAAATGTGTTCCGTTTTCAACTACCAATGACATTTAACTTAAATTTATGATCCCGATCAATTATATTTATCGCCGTTCTTATACCTATATATACAAAATTTGCACAAATTTCAATTTGCTATATAAAAATACAAAAACAAAAAATACAATTTTTGCATAATTTTAAAAAAATTATGAATGATAGATAGATAGATATATAGATAGATAGAGAAGGTTGATGTGATACCCGAAAGTACCACATCTCCACCCAGAGACCGATCTCGGTCCATTGTGAGTCCCTTCGTTTAAAAAAAATTATGATTTTTTTTATTAAATTTATTTTATTAAATTTATTTATTTTGTAAAATAACAAAAAACTAAATTCACGCAGAACTTCATGTTATTCCATTAGAAACTGTGAATGTGCCCTGCGAAAAACTGATTTTTTTTTTAATTTTCGCTCTTGTTTTCTAAATTTTGAGACTATATATTGCGTTGACTATTTAGGACACATCAACGAGATATGACGCAAAATATGCATAATTACAACAAGTCTTAATCCCTATTTCAAAATTTGTATTCCGTTGAGAGCCGCACAGACCCTGCAAAAAAATCGAGAAAGAAAGATATAGTCGGTCTTGATATGATACCCTGCACCATTGTGTACCAGCATAAAAATTCGAGAAAGGGACTTATATTATACCTGTAGCCAATTTTACTGAATGTAAAACAAAATATGCAAATACAAAATAATGTGTTGATACTGACATCTAGATGATTTTATGCACTTTAGGGCGGTTATTGGAAATGGATTTATATGAGAGCTATGGTAAATTATGGGCCAATTCTCATAAAATTTAGTAAGATTGTTTCTACTTACATAAAACTTATTTCTGTCGAATATTAACTTGATACTAGCATTCGTATGGGATTTATGCACGTTAAAGTGATTTTCGAAAAAGTTGATTATATGGGGCTATGGTCAATAGTGGACCGATCTTCATAAAATTTGGTACAAAGATTTATACTTGTACAGAACTTCTTTGCATCGAATTTCAATAAATATTCTTATTTTTAAGGCACTTTTGAATGTTTTAACTCTATTCTGGGGGGACATTTGTATGGGTGCAACGATCATAAAGTCCCACGTGCCAAATTTCATTGAATTATAAATTGCGACCCGAACTTTGTGCACAAGGTTTACATGGACAGCTAGCCAGCTGTCCATCCAGCCAGACGGACGGACGGACATCGTTAGATCGATTTAAAAAGTGATTCTGAGTCGATTGGTATACTTTAAGGTGGGTGTTGGATAAGTTTTTCTATGCGTTAAAAACATCAGCATAAACGCATTATACCCCAACCACGTATGGTGGTGTAGGGTACTATTAAAAATTAAAAAAGTTTGTCATCAGAATTCGACTACCCTGTATTTAACTGTTGAAAGTCTAGACAATAACATAGAAGGTGTAGAATTTATAAACACAATCTGATTTGTTTATATTAAATCGAATGGTGTCAAAAAGTATAAACGTGCGCATAAATAGTGTAGAAGAATGGGAAAAAGTTAAGTAATTTTTAGCCCTTTTTCTGAGTTTTTTTTTTAATTTAAACAATAATCGTAATTATAAAACAAGTAAGAAACATATAGTCGGTAAAGCCCGACTATGTGATACCCCAAACCATTGTGCATGTCCATCAAAATTCATGAAGGCTCTTATATTAAATATGTGAACAAGTGTGGACCGATAATAATATATACGAATACAGAATATTATGTTAATACTAACAATTATATGTATCTATGCACTTTAGGGTGATTCCCGAAAGTGGGCTTATATGAGAGCTATGCTAAATTATGGAGCGATCCTCATAAAATTTGTCACTGTAATTTCCACTTATATAGAACTTAATTGTGTCGAATATAAACCTGATACTAACATGTGTATGTGTTTTATGCACGTTAAAGTAATTTTCGGAAGAGGGTTTTATATGGAAGTTATGGTCAATTATGGCCCGATCTTCATGAAATTTGGCACAAAGATTGAAACTTATACAAAACTTCCTTACACCGAATATCATTAAAATATTGCTATTTTAAAGGCATTTATGATCGTTAAACCTCTATTCCAGGAGGACATTTGTATGGGGGCTAGGTGAAATAATGGACTGATCATAACCAATTTCAATAGGCTTCGCCCATGTGTCGTGAGAGTCCTACGTGCAAAATTCAATTGAATTATCTTCAAAATTGCGACTTGTACTTTGTGCATAAGGTTTACATGGACAGCCAGCCAGACGGACGGATGGACATCGTTAGATCGGCTCAAAAAGTGATTCTGGTGGTGTGGTTTATAATAAAATCTATGATGCTAAAATTTTACACTCTCTCTGTAAACTATTTGTTAAAAATAGTATTACCACAAAACTTATTACAACGTTATAAAATACATTATAAAATATTACGAACAATATTTTGATGATTTTAAAAAAGCTGTGAATGAGTTGAATAATAACGACTCTAAAGCTATAAATAAAATTAAACGAGCATTTGCATCAAAAACTATTAAATTTAACTAATCGTTTGTTCTAACTATAGATTTATTAGTGAAACAATTACTAATTTAGAGGATTTCGAATCTTTAAGCACTCAAATCAGTTTAATTGATAGTGCTATTCAGAAAATCGAAAATCGTATTTAGAAGTACACTATCATTCTGAACTAAAATTATTCAAATACGCTCCTATTACAACGGTTGTATAAAATTTGTTTATGCCAAGATAGAAGAGTGATGTCAACATTATATGATTTTTAAGAATTTTAAAAATACCATATTTTCAGATATAATGGTTTGATTTTTATATGTACAACTTTGGTCTTTGAATTTCTGATATAAATAAACTATATTGTAATTACATATAGCTACAAAGGTAATATCATTGTCTTTAATATGAAACTAAAACCAGAGATCTACCATGTATATTTTAAAAGTTATTAGCAATTAAACAAATATACCTTTGTGAAGTTTTTAGCTTTTTTTTCATTTTCTTGGACCAGATTTGAAAAACACTCCCAATAGCCAATGGCTGTTGTGAATATGATATGTCGAATACGAATTAAGGGATATATTTAAAATTAAAGCCCACGCAAATTTAAGAAAGATATCTGGTTATTTGATTATGAAATATTATCAAATTACTGAGATCGGTAAGATAACGATTTACGGAGATTTATAAATTCTATATCTTTTTACAAGTGGGAATTAGAGGCGGTATTGGATGTCGTTTAAAAAAATTCAAAATTTCATGTAAAATATATTAAAATATCAATAAACAGTAAATTCAATTATCTAAGCAAAAAGTTCCTTCTGTAATTTTTTCTACGAAAATAAATATAACATAAAATATTGTACAACATGTATGTTTTATTTTGGTTTACACTGTAAACTTGTTGACAACGTTTTATACATTACACGTACTTTTTTGCATATTAAAGAAACTCAATTTTAATTAGAACATTGTATCATTTTGAACCCATTTACCTAAAGAATTATTTAAAAAAAAGTCAGGCTGATTGCATGAAAATATTTATTTTAGGTTAAGTATTAAATGCTGAATATGGATATTGTATTTAAAAAAAAAATTACCCATAAGTTGTTGACTAAACAAAAGAAGGCAGAGAAAAGTTTATATATATATATATTTTTTTTTTTTTTTGTTATACTATAAAGTGATCTAATTTTATTAAATAAAACTACGAATTTTAAATCAAAGCAAGTTTATTTTCGATAAAAGTACTCGTATGAACATCATGCATCGCTACTAGTTGGTCTAATAGAAGATCGAAAAGCCTTTCTAAGGCGAGATCTTAATAGTTCACGTCTTAAACAATTACTTTCACTTTCAGCCGTTTTTATTAACTGAAATTAATAATAAGTTTATTTAAATCATATCTAAAGTAAATACTTACTTTTTTTGTACAAAAATACATACATTTTCTGTTAGAACTGCTCTTTCCATGGTTTCTGGATCCATATCACCCACTATAGAGTCAGCTAAGGACGATGCATTTGAATCGGTGTCATATCTAGATATTTGTCCATCTTTTGATCGGTACTCAGGTAGTTCATCAGAGCTATCAACAACTGTTTCTCTTTCTTCTACAGGTACATATTCCATAGGATGACTGCGATTAATTTCTCTTTTCAATTTAAGTTTTTCTTTCTTGTAAGTCTCCAACTCGTTTTGCAATCGTTGATTTTCAACTTCAAGGAAATCCACCTGTATCATATGTAAAACATATCATAAATAAACTTGTTGCTGTTGTCTTTGTTGTATTGGAAAACTTTTTTAATAAATTCAACAACTTACACTTTCCAATTCAAATTCAAGTTCATCGATTATATCATATGCCTCATCCAAAGCTGTTTGCAGTTTTACCACCTGCGCCTCTAAGCTCTCTATGGTTTGTTTTTCTGCATTTTTAGAATGTCGCCTATCAAGAGCAACTTCTTGTTCTATATAGAAAGTATATTGATTTAGTTCTTAAATTTTACTTAAAGATTTTAGATTTTTTTTAATTTATACATAGTAGCTCTGATCCCATACTAATAGTCAAATTTATAGGTTTTAGTTACAGAAAATTTGTTGAAATTTGTTGTATTTTGTTATTTTTCTGACAATTTCTGACTAAAACCTGTAAATCTAATAAGTACTGGAACAAAGCTAATATTCAAAAAGTGATATATTCACTGTTACTTGTCAATTTAAAATAATTTCTACAATTACAATAACGAATTAATTTTTTGATTTGATTGATTCCATAATTTTGTGCAATCTATCAAATGAAAGTATTTTTAATAAATTTTTATAAATATTGCTTTTGAATATTTTCACATAGATTAACATTTGAAAGATTTATAATCGGTAATGTCATTTATGTATATAAAAAGGAATTATTTTTAGATATCTACAAATTTTCCTGGGAGGCATTTCTTTTTCACTCAAAATATTTATGTATATAATTTGCCTCGTCTCGAAGTGGTCTAACGACGCCAATATTTATTATGTTTATTGTAAAGTTTGCAATAAAATATCTATTTTATATTCGAAGGATATTTTTTATACTTTTTTACCTTTTTGTCTTTGATCTATAGATGATTTCATGACAAGTCCATTGAGGGTCTTCTGACGATTAAAAACATCTTCAAAAGCTTTACAACGTTTTACTTTTTGTAAGTAAGCTTCGTGCAGTTGATTATATTTGCGTTTAATCTTTTCCAACTTTTCATACATACGATCGCGTTCTTCCTCAAATTTGAATGCTTTCAATTTTGCCTCAATGTGTACCGTGGATTTGGAATGTTCTTCATCTGTTAAAGTTTCAAGTTGTTGACGCATTGCAGCATTCTCTTGACTTAGACGTATGTTCTTGGCATTTACTAAATATCATAAAGGCAAAAAGCAATAATTAATTTATTAAAAACTGCCAGAAATTTTGTTTCCATACCAACTTCCAATTGAGCCTTCAGGAAATCAACATTCGATGATCTGTCCATGTTTTTAATACCAATTTTCTTATTTTTTATTTCTAACTGTTGTGTCGAAGTGTAGATTTAAATGGAAAATAGTTAATAAGTTTTGTTTATCAAATAACATTAAACCAATAAACTCAATTTGTGTTCTCTCTTTTATCAATATTATGTCTACTTGATAAGAAGCAATTCGTATGTGCCGAATCTTATATACCCTTCACCAGTGATGAGGTGTGTTATATGAAAATGAAATACATTGTATTGGATGTAATTACCTATTCTATATTTATATAAACACTAAAAACTTTAAACAATTTACATTTTTATATAAAGTTGAAATGTAATAAAGATTTTATAAATCCTTATGTATTAACATATAATCTAAAAATGAGGTGGAAGTTTGCTTATTTATTTGTTTGCTTGTGTATCAATCATGTCTAAACGGCTGAACCGATTTTTAGGACATTTGACACACAGATGGTACCAGTGCTAGAGGCAGTTATAGGCTATGTTAGATCAAGACGTCACACCGGCATTTTACTTTAAAAAACGCAATTTTTTATAATGTTATAGGTTATGTTGGATCTTGGTCCGTTGCCACGCCCATATTTTACGTCCACTTTTTTAAAACTCTAAAACGAATGAACCGATTTGCTTAAAATTTTTTGTGTGTCCCTAAATTCAAATATGATATTTCATTTTTCGACAGAAGCAGCCATATAAAGCAAATATTCGTTGTGGAATATCTAAGGAACTATTACAGAGACCTCAAATTTATTGCGAACCTTTACCTTACCAAATCGCATTGATTAAATGAAAATAGGACGGATAGGTCCAGGGGGAGAGGTAGCCCCCATTAAAAGAAAATATAAATTTTCTCATCTAAAAGCCTATTAAAGTGAAAGTCTTAAAAAGTTTTAAACGTAATTTTCCCATCGAATTTCAAATAGGGTGTATAGGTCAAGCGGGAGTAATAGCTCCTATATAAAGTAAATATTAGTTATCGCATCAAATAGGAAAGCGAAGCTCACCGTTAAAAGATAGTAAATTTAATACTTTGGAATTTTACAAAAGTTCGCATATCTTTATGGAAGATATAATCACTTCGGCACAGAACAAATATTTTATAAATGTAAGACAATATTAAATTAAAAAAGAGTATGGTGAAAAATTAATGGATCGATTTGACTGATTTAAAAAAACGAAATTCAAAAAAAAAATATTTTTGATAGATTTATGTAAGAACGAGTTCCATAGTTTGTATAGGAGCTTCAAAAAATCTAATAACGCGTATTGGCCTATAACTTGATTAATATAGGATTGACGTAATTATTTTTTTTAACACAAAAATTCTTAAAAAAATTCCGATTCTTCTATGAAAGAACGAAGTGTCTAGCTTACATAGGTGCTTTAAAAAAAATTTAAAAAAACCAAACACGCCTTGGTTTATTGTTGTTGTTTTTCAGTGCCCATGAAAGCAATAACTATAAGGGAAGCAGACATCAAATAAAAAGAAATAACAGATTTGCAAATAACTCAGTTGTTTAGGAACCGATTTGATTGATTCAATAAAACCAAAATTCAAGAAAAATATTTGTGATCGATCTATATGAGAACAAAGTCCTTAGCTTGTACAGGACTTTGATATCTTAACTTGTTTGCTCTCGTAGAAATTACAAACGGAATGTATATAATTATACCCTTTACACCTGTGGTGTAGGGTATAATAAAAGGGCAAACAAAAGATTTTTAAAATGACTCACAGGTGTATTTGGCCTTTTTCACCACTACACACAATGTAGCAAATATATAAACCATAGTGAGTATAAAAAATACAGTGATGGCAAAAGTTATAAAGCTTTAGTTTTTAATAATCAAATATATAGTAACGGAGGGAATAATAAGTAGGTGCTAAGAATTTTTATAACAGTTTTTCTCTAAAAAAAAAATATAACCTTTTTTAAGGGCGCATAAACCATAAAGAAAATTTGACAAGAGACGATAAAAACTTCATAAAATCATAAAACTTAATCCTTTTCTTACCTTTTTTTTATATTCAGTAAGATTTATTAGGCATCTATCTGTATACAAAGTATCGCTAAAAAATTCGGATAAAAACATGCAAAATATTTGGGTCGAAAATAGCTAAAAATGGAATAATTGCTTACATGCATATATTTTTATAGAACAATAGTAGTAATGAAGGTTTTTAAATTCCAATATGGACCAATATGGTCACGATTTCATTACCATTGGGACTAAGTGAACTATAGATATGTATAATTCAATGTGCCAAATTATATGAATATATAATAAATAATAAAGTGTATAAGTCCCATATAAATGCTAACATAACAATAATATTTGGCGCAAATAAGTATTATATGGGTAGAAAACATGGCGCAAAGTTTTATCACAGCTGGTCTACAATTGACCATAGCTTTGATATAAAACCTACTTTCGTCAATCAAGCACATAACAAATGCTATATTAATGGTAATATCATGATAATATTGTATATATATATATATTTAACAGAAATATAAATAATACCAACATATCCTATAAGAACCGGTCGACATAGGTTCCATGAAAGACCTCCTTCGAAAATATCAAAAATACATGGTGTAAGGTATCAAATAATCGGATTTGACTGACTTTATGTTTTCTACTTGTATTTTTTTTTCGCCCATGATTCAAATAATGAATATAATTTCATTTTATTTAAAATGAAAATACATTTTATGATAAAAAAAAGCTCTTCAATAAATATATTCAATGCCCATCAAAAAAAGTACAGAAAAAATTATGATTTTAACATTATGTTGACATTGAAAAGAAGTATTTAGTGCTGAAAAAAGCAGCTGAGTTCTTTTTTAACCCTTGGTTATCATTGGTAGGATGCTGTTCTTCTTTTATGCTTTCTGTTCATTCTTCACGTTTATAAAATACATTTATTTTTACTTTTTTGGAAGTAGTTCTTAATAACGTCTTAAAAAGTGCAAAATATGCACTTAGTTCTATTTTTGAAGCGATGAAAAAGTTCTGTTTTGGAAGGACTTGCTCGTTTGTTTTTCTTTTTTTTTTTTTGCTGGGAACTTAGGAGGGATGTTTTTAACATTGTGATGTCAATGGATGGAAGTACTTAGTGCTGAAAAAGTAGAATGGTAGGATGTTCTTTTTTATGATTCACATTCTCAGCTTTTGAAGATCTTCTCTCCTAGCTATGTTTATATAATATTTTAATAAAATATTTATTTGAAAAAAAAAAATAAATAAATAAATAAAAAAAATGGTGAAAGTGTAATTTTTTTATATATTATTAGGCATTTTTGTTGCTAAAAACGCATTTATTTCCACTTTTTTTATTAAAAAATATTAATGGCATCGAAAAAGGTACGAAATATCCGCATAGTTTTACTTTTGGAAATGTTCTTTCTTAGAAGCACTTGCTCGTTTATTACTGGGTATGTTTGTCTTTGTTGGTTTTTAAATATCGATTAATTATTTAAATTATAAAAATTTTAACCCGGGGTCGGCATGATGCCAAAAAGTCATATTGACTCGGACAGTTTTCTAATTATATATCTCTTAATTTTTTAAATTTATAAAAGTATTGATGAGCTATAGTTGAATGACACTTTTGACGCTTATTTATGTAAAATTTCAATATTGTTAATATATATTATTTTCAGCTTTTTATTTAATTTTCAAACAAATTGTTAAAAAAGACTAAATAAAATAAACAACTCCAGGTTTTGCGTAAATAAACTAAAAATGTAAAAACTTTGCATACTAAATCCAACTAATAATAGTAATTTTACGCAAAATACAAATAAAAAATCCTATAATTTATTCTGATTCTTGTCAGGAATCTTGTAAGTACACTTGTTAACTTCAGATATTGTAAAATCAAGCAACGTCGTGTATCCCTATACCAAGGTTCAAAAGGCTTAATTCTATAATTCACTTTTAAAAATCTAATTAAAATTGATTTTCTAATCACACTTTTAAAGCATGAATTTTAATTCATATGCTGAAATTCTTTGTATTTCTATAAAGAATGAATTTCTTAAATAATTCGCAATCAATTATACAAGCTTAAAACTCAAATTTTCTTTAATTCAAATCTATTACAAAATAGCTTTAGAAAACATTTTGCAATTCATTTTGTAAAAAATTAGATAACAAGATATTAAAAATTTAATGAAAGGAAAATATTTTCATTCAATTTTGAGATTTTAATTAACAAAAATTTAATGAATTCTTTATGAATTAATTCAATAAAGAGTTAATTCTATTCAAACAAAAGCATTCGAATGAAGCTATAGAATTATGTTTTTGGGAGTGGTATTATGGAATGAAAAACTAGTATTTTTTAATTCAGAATTAAGATTTAAAGGAATTAAGTTAAGATGTAATTAATTCTTGGCCGAGGCTGGGTTAATAGCATTCTTTTGTAAAAAAAAAAATACCCAAATTTGTTTTCAAATAAAACAATTTTTGTTTTTGGCTAATATTTTGCTTAAAATACTTTATTTTTGTAATTTATATAAATTAGTTATAATTAAGGCATAATTTTCAACTAATTACAAAATATTCATATTGTGTAAAATTTAAATTCTCTCTTTCATTTAAAAAAATTTTAAAATTTTTTATTCATCTTTGTGTTTTTCATAACTTTCTTTTTTAAAATTCATATATCATTTAGTTGTTGAATAAATTTGAAAAAAAGAACAAATAAAATAAATTTATAGACGATTGATTGAAATAATCATCATACATCGTTATAAATCAGGTCGATATTGAATTGTATTATTATTTGTTTACATAATTTTTAAAATTTATTTTAATAAAATCAGTTTATTCATTGGTTTAAATAATTATTTATTATATTTATGTAGGTATTATTTTTATGTAATTGTTTTTTTACTACTGGTTAAACTGATTTTACTCAGATATCTGTTCACAGCACTTTATTTCATTGACAATTGTTATTAATTTTTAACATTTTCATTTATTATTATTAATTCATTTGGTTATTATATTTTAGTTAATTCTGGTATGTAGAAGGTTTTGCCTTAAGTTTTGAATTTATAACCTAAAATCGAGATTTTATATAATTATTTTTTTAACACTTTCTTTGTAATTTATTTATTGTGTAGCAATTTTTATTTTTAGGTTTCCTATATCATTGGAAATGAATCGTTCTTGCATTTTTATTAATTTATATTTAGTGTTGTTAAATTTATTTAATATTTACTACTTATGGGATGTACATACTTATGAAAACATTTTAATAATAGTACATCCATACATACATAATTTATTTATTATTATTATTTTTATTTTTTGCTTAATTATTTACTGTTTTATATAAATAATGGGTGTAAAATTATGTTTAAATTTAATTTTCTAAATATTTAAATAATTTTATGATGAATTTTCAATCTTGTTTAATATAATATAAAATTGAAGAATTAAAATTTAAGAATTTAAATTCTTTTCGTTTGTATTAAGGGATTACTTTAATTTGCTTCAGTTTCATTCATATCACACACATACAGATAGTATCCATCTACTTAAAATCTATAAAATAAAACTAAATATTATTTTTTCATTATAAGTTATTGTTATTATAATTGTTAGACTTAATTATTGTGAATTAATTATTTTATAATTATTGTTTTTACTACACATTTTCCAACGGAGACACTTGCTGCTCTCATACACATTTTAAAATTAAATATGAATTCCGAATTAAATGTGTAGAGTTGACTTTGTCAACTTCATTTATTATTTATTTTAGCCAAAGGAAGAACAAAATAAAATTTGTTAAACAAAAAACGGGAAGAATTTATTTAAAATTAAGTACAAAATAATTGAACTATAAGAAGAGTAGTCAAATTTTGGAAAATAATTACATTTAGATTTTCGAATTTTAGTCGTCTAGAAAAAAAAGGACTTTTTAGAAAAAAAAAAAACAATTTTAATCCACTAAAAATAAAATGGTTAATTAAAAAATAGTATTAGAATTATACTAGCCCAATTCCATATTGATTATTTTCCATTTTATTTCAAAGGAAAACCAAAGTCGTGCATGGAATTGCTGTAAAATATAATTTTATTTTATCCAAAAGTGGATATGGTTTATACAAGTCTTACCACATCCACATCGATTGAAAAATCAAAAATATGCTAAACAAAGTAAAAAAGTTAATTAATCTATTAAAAAGTAAGGAACATTTTAGAATTTGTAACATTAACAAATGTATTCCAATTTGCCTAACATTCAATTATCAGCTAAAGTTGACTGCTCTTCGAAAAAGAAAAAATAAAGAACAAAAAAGAAATCCTTTTGTTATTAGTAAAATATTAAGTGGGAATGTATTGCACATTTGGAAAAAAAATAGAAAAGAAATTATAAAAAATACTAAAAAGTTGAAAATCTCCCTTAGATATTGACAATTTCTTGTTGCTGTTCCACTACTTCATCATCGTCGTCATCATCATTTTCGTTGTTATCATTATCTATAAGACCACTGCGATCGTCATCTATTTGAATTTTCTGATGAGAAGAGTTGCGCGAATGTTTTTTATTGTTGTTACTCAGGGCACCCAAGCCAACGGCTACAACGCCGGTAGCTATAGGATGATCACTGGTGCTAGCGTTAGCAATGTGAATTAAGTCTTTCGAATTTGTACGGCGATGTCTTAATATACTTAAAGCCGATTCAGCGACTAAAGCGGTACTAGTTGGACCGCCATTGCTGACCCCAGCATTATTAGTATTTGTTTGTGAAACCTTAATATTCAAGTCCTTTGAATTGTTGCGTGAATGACCTCGTGAACCGGATTCGTTAGTTTCATTCGAATTTTTCAATTTACTTTCTACCACATTTTTGAGCAAATTTACATTTTTCTTATTATTGCTGTGTAGGAGATTATGATTATTATGGTGGTGATTGTTATGACCACGGAAGAATTCTGGATCGAAACGTATATTATTGGGCATATAGATTTGATCATATGAATGATTACGTGAATGTTTGCGTACAAAATGACCACAACCTGTGGTCAGCTCATCTTCGTCCTCCTCATCTTCTTGGGGCTTAAGTTGATTTTGTATAAAGCGTATACTGAAATTGGCATCATCTTTAGAACAGGAATTGGAGTGGGCCACCAATTTATGGCGGAATTCTGTATTAAGGTCACTTGAATTATTACGGGAATGTGTATGAAGTTTTTTCAGATTCTTAAATTTTGAAGTCTCACAAACATCCATGGCTGAATTTGTATTATGGTCCTTGGCAAAGCTTCGAATCATTTTGACATCACACGAAGCACTTCGGAAATGTTTCTTTGATTTCGTTTGAGGAACTGCTTGGCTATTGGTCATCATAGCATTATTGCATTTATCGTAGCTGGTGTGGGAGAGAAAATAAAAATTTTTGAGTTATTAAAATAGCAAATATATAAAATTTTTATTCTGTGAAAAATTTACCCATATTCAAGTTGTACAGTGCGGGAGTTATTACGAGAATGACGATAGTTGTCAGATTTCAAAGCCAATTCACCATCATCGTAGTTGGGATTATTGTCATGACCGGATAACTTTTCCTCAAAAACTAAAGTTTAATAAATAATTTTTATTAAAATATAATGAAATTTAAAAGTTATAAAAGGTTTGAAATGCTTCCTAGCTATTGTGATTACCGTGCTGAAATATATAACAAAGAAAAAAGTTTTGTAACTTTTCTTAGAATTCGTAGTTTTTCAAAAAAACCGGATAAATTGACGTCACTAATCTCTGTCTCATTATTGCTAGTTTGAAAATTTATTAATTTTCCAGTAAGATAAAAAAATTGTGGTTAATATTTAAAATTATTATAAATATTCATAAATATGAGCACGGAGCAGAATTGTGGCTGATATAATGTCGATGAAAATATTGCTGATATAACTTTTTTAATCCTAGTAAAGTTAAACAAAATTACTAGCAAAGTTTACTTAGAGTCAGTTTTTCACTTCTGGATTAAATGTCAATTTAAAAATTAGATTAGCTAATCCCAAATTTAATCTAATCCGCCATTTGTGCTTTTAAGTATGAGATTAAATATTTAACTATTGTCATACTGAGCGGCAAACATTTATAAATAAAATATGGTAATTTGTACAAATATCACATGTTGCTAACAAAACAACATGCTTTTTTAATAAGAAAAAAATAGAGAGTATCTTTTTATTATTTATGAAAATTTGAAATAATAAATTAAATCTTAAGAGAAATACGTTATAAAGTTGGTGTTTGGTCATCTTTACAAAAGGAATTTCTAAAAGTTCAAAATGCAATGAATTTTGTTATAAACATAATAATTAAGTATATTTATTTTCCAAATTGTTGTAGTGCTTTTGCTTCTTTAAATTTATACATGTATACTTTGTCATTACCATCTGATGTGCGTATATGAATATTTTACCACAAGTTTAAACCCCCAACATTGGCCGCTTGAACTAGCAAATAAAATGAGAGTATCGACAACTCAAAAACTACATTCAACGATTAAATTTAATCTCTAATCTATAAGTGAAAAACTGGCTCCTAGAGACTAAACATTTTGTTTGAATTCCCGTCCGAGAAGGATAAGAAAGAAACTCCAGATATAATATTGATATAATACATATGTAGGTATATTCATGTGGGTAAGTTCAAGTCTGAAACAACAGCTTTATGCAAACCATCTCTCTTTTTTAATCCGATTAGACTAAAGGAATGATTGATAATTTTAAACACTTACGTTTGTCTAAACTTATTATGGACCCAATTACAGGATCAGCTGCATTTAATGGCTTCATTTTATCTAATTGCTTGCGACGTCTCACCAACCACCAGTCCACCATAAATATGGCCAATGCTATAATTTTAACAGAAGCACAAAGTCCTACATATCTGAAATTAAACGAAAACAATAAAATAATAAATTATTGAAAACATTAACTGGCTATCAGATTAACTTACTTATAACGGAACTTTTCAATGTCGTAAATTAAACAACGACCACCTTTCTGACCACACGATGACTTCCACAGCAAACAGGTGGAATCGATGAGATTACCAAAAAGTATAGGTGCTGGTATATAACCAAAAAGACGGAATATAACAAATTGCATGCCTAAAGCAAATGAACGCTCTTCTTCGGATACCGAACGTAGGACAATCATAAGCAGAGGCATTTGGGTGGCAGCCACTATGAAGGTCATGAAGAAGAGCAATATAAGGAATGGATAGATATTGCGGCAGGGATTGGCACAAGGACCGGCAGTGGCAACAGGAACTACAGTAACTTCATCGAAATTTTCATTGGCATTAAGGGCTTGAGCCTGACTACCTCCGGCACCTAGATAAATGCTATTAGAGATATTAGCATGAACACCTACAAAAATTCACAGATGAATTAAAATTTATATTTAAATACAATTTTAATTAAAGTGCAACACTTACATGCACAATTAGTATAGTTGGAACTGGATGAAAAAGCCGTACAACCCGCATGACAAGGACTAAAATAGGTAAGACCATTATTTCCACAAACCGGTTCTACATCACTGGTCAAACACTCGCAACCAAAATTACAGGCGGCCGTCAAATTAACTTGGAATGGTTCTAGTGATCCAGGTTTAGTATTATTATAATATGGTATGGTAGTGCCGGCCATTTTCAAATTGTCACAGCCCAAAAAGAACAACATGGCAAAGAGACACAAACAAATGACATTTGAAATAAGCACAAATGTCACCGCTCCTTTGGGTTTTAATTGAAACCGTTTAAGTATACAGCCGCCAACAAATATTCCAATACAGGCACCCGGTATAGCAATAGATCCTGTAAAAACACTAGCCTGACTTTTACCCAAACTGAATTGAGTTTCCAAATATTTCGGCAAGAACACTACAAAACCGGAGACAATCATTAGTTCCATACAGGCACCCAGACACGTCACAATGTAAATGGGATTTGTGACAAGACGCAGCATAGATTGTGGTATATCTGTAATTATAATGAAGCGTTTTGTTAATTACTAAATATTATAATTATGCAATTTTACCTTTAATATCCTTTCCATAGCCTGTATCAACTTTAGGTTTTTCTGGTTCTTCTTTAGTTGCCACCGAAACAATTTCTTTTTTAATTTTCCCCGTTTCATCGGTATTGCGTGGCAAGCTATTGGAATTATTGGGTACTGCTGGCTGTATTACCACAGAAGCTTTACGGATTTTCTTCTTTTCGTGTGTTAGTACCTGTAAAATGGGTTCATTAATATTTTTTGGAACTTATTTAAAATTTTTTATTGGAAATTAATAAATAATTTGAAAGTATTTAAAAGTGTTCCTGCAGTAACATTATATTTATCTATTATTTTATACATGATATCTTGAGTGAAAGAGAAATCAATTGAAAACTATATTTTTAAAATTTTGCCTACTTAAACATTCCTGCATAAGCCAAATATAAATTATAAAAATGATGTTGTAAAATATATTATAATAATTTATGTTTTTTTTAGTTTTTAATTAGCCAATTTAATATAAATCGTAAATGCATGCATACATACATATTCATGTAAAACAGCGATTTAATGAAACTTTTTATAGTTGATTAAATTAATGTTTACCTTGGGAAATGAGAAGAAAGGTATTGCCACAATTAGTAGCAAAATGCCACATAACAAAAAGCCACCCCACCACATGCCAACCCAACGACGATCTCCTGGATCTGAAACAGAGAATAAAAAATAAATTAAAAAAACATGTAAAATTATAACAAATTATTGTTCATAAAACGAATAGGTGCACACACAATTTACATGTTTACTTAATTTCTAGTATCGACTGGCTTACTTACCAATGGAAATTATAGATGAGGAAAGCGAGTCCATGTGAAACGATAATAAATATGCACCCAATAGAAAACCAACAACAGGACCAAAAGCCGCCATACTATACATGCAACCAATATACATGGAAGAACTTTCCGTCTTGACATGGTCATCAACATATGTCGTGCCCAAAGTAAATAAAGGACTGCCACCACAACCCAACAATAACTGGGCAATGACAAATAGCAACACTGGGCCAAACGTTGATAGTTTACCTTCGAGACAATTATCCTCACGTAGAGTGTGTGGTGCCAGAGGAGGATTTGATAAACCACTTGAAAGTCTGCCCAAATCCATATCTTGATTACGCACTAAAGCACTACGGCATATATTGTCACTGGTTTCATTTGCTATGGAAACACCAGGATTGGGTTCACTTGTAAAATGTGGTACCATAAATACCAATGAACCAATGCCCATAATGACGGCACCTGTAGTAAAAATCCATTAGAAATTATACTTAACTTACAAACAATTAATGCAAAAAAGAAAGAAACTTACCAATTCCAATCCATACTGGTATATGACGACGACTACCCAAATAACTGACAAATATTACGGTAATTACATTACCGATTTCATAACTGGACGCTATAAGACCCGAATAACTGGAGGGTATTTCGAAACGTTTCTCAATTGTTGTTATTACGGAATTAATATAACCAGAACTTAAGGCCTGCTGTAGCATAACCAACATGGACAACAATAAAACAAATATTTTTATGCGGGCAAATTTCTGTATACCCCCTGGCCGACATCCCAAAATGCCACAGTCTTGTGAACGCAAGTCATCATTATCATCATCATTAAGGCCACATGTAGGGTTATTGCTTGTTGCATTGTGTTGGCCACCATGCAAATTACTATGATTATGCTGTGTATTACCAAGTACAGCCGACGACTGGCGACTGTGACATTTGATAACGGTATCAGAGCAGGAGGACGTTTTAGTTTGTAAATTGCGGGCATTATTTGCGAGTACATTTGCATTTGCCGTCGCTAACATTGAAGACGTTGTCGTTGTTGCTGTACTGCCAATTGCATTGGAAGTGCCAATATGATCTTCAGCTAAATCTATACTACTGTCATCCCCACTATTTGTTTCTGAGTAGAGGCCAGTCATCTGGTACATCGACTCTTGACGTCTGTTGAAAATATATGGGAAATTATCACATGATTAATTTAATTTGAGGTTAAAAATACAATAAATTATAATAAATTTATATAAATGTGCTTTAATAATAATATCGTTACTAATGCTAAAAAATCGAGATTATACCAACGTATATAATAAATATTTTACAAGAAGTGGAAAACTCATGCTGGCAAACAAAATACATATGTATATATATATTTTTATGAACATATTTCTAGTCCCTTCAAGACGGATATATGTACTTAAGTGTGTGGCTTGATCTTCCTATAGTTTATCAAAAATTATGATGTTCGAAATTAATTACGTTAGCACATAAAATTTATTCATCTCATATCTATTTCTCGATGGTGTTATAGAATACAAGAATTAATTATAAACCCTGTTAGAGCATACTCTAAGAATTTTTTTTGCACTTTCTGGATATTAGTTTCTTAATCTCTCAATCTTTTGAAGCTTATCGAATTCCCACTGGAATAAGGTTTTTTCTCAGGAATTCCTGGGATGAGTTTTGCAAATTTTTACCATTTTTAAAAATCCAAAATTCTATAAAAACCATTGATTGACCACGATCAAGCAAATATATGATTAGATGATTACATTGCTTTGCACCTCGTTCCATGTAATTAACTCTAAACAGTTTATTAAAATACTAAAAAAAAAAATTCCAAACTAAGAAATACTGAAATGACAAAACTGCTTAAATATTTTAAAATTTTTTATATTTGAAACCAATGACCATTTTTATTTTGACCTTTCAGTAGCTATGGGCGGCTCTATAATTTATATAATTTTATTAAAAAAGTCATCTTCAAACATGTAATTTTATTTTAGAGGTAGATAGATATGTATATTTGCATGCAAATTATATGTAAAATAGTTTTTTCATTTTTCTTTTTTTTTGTTTTTTAAATAATATTGTATTTTTCCCGAATATTCGGGAATTCCCGGAAATGCCTTAAATAAAATCCCTGTTCTCGGGAGTTGAAAATCGTCGGGAACTTAAAAACCCTACGCTGGGATTTCAAACTTGCAATAAACTTAACTTGTTAGGTTTAGTTATAAAAGAAGGGAATTACAACTTTACGAGAAGCTCAAATAAATGAGGGGTTATTTAGATTTAGGATATAAATCTTCTATTTGGGAAAATTTCTTGGGATATTAAAATTTATTTCATATTGAAAGGAAAGAAATTATTGAAAAGTATGTTATTGTATATGGACTGTACTTACCGTGTCCACCATGATTTAAAGAGAGGAAAGTAACATGAAATCAGCTCGTTTTGAGAAATAACTATAACTCTAATAATTTCTTTTTAGATTTCGATTTTTGTCCTATCAATAAGAGATTAATATTGAGATTAAGAACGGAATCCAATATTAAAATTTCTGCCATTTTTGTTTATGTAGAGATTGACTACGAAAATTCTTGAACATGTAGGTACTGATATTTTATAAATTATTAAAAGCCATAACTCATACTCTCTTCAAGGTTATAAAAAATATATGTTTTCCGACCCAATGAAGAATTTTGACAAATAGTTTAGTGTAGTTCCTCTTCAAAATATATTTCACAAAACAAATAAAGTATACCACAGTCTATCAAAACTTCTGTAAAAATTAATAAGTTTATTCTTCTTTTACTGGGTCTACACTGCGATACGTTTCCTCCGAAGGAACATATTTTTCTGAGAGAAATTTAGATGTTACTTTACTTGAATTGTTTTCTAACTCCCTATCAGCCTTAATTTTTTGCCGACATAACCTTTTATACGTTTGAACCTCAAAATTGGTTGTAGAAAAAGTACAAAAATCTGTAAAATATTATGGTTCGGGATTGTGTTTTACCGTAAAATTTAGAAAGGTTTAATAAATTAAACGTACGTACGTATCAATACCGCTGTTGTTATTTTATTTATATATTATTATTATTATTATTATTATTATTAATTAGTGTACTTATAGTACTGTCCTAACATTTTCAACACAACCCTCGTGCAAAATTACAACATAAAACTTAAATGTAATTAATAGATTTTTCTTTTTTTTAATACTAGATATACTTCCTATGCGTACGACGTAACAAAGCCTTCTTCTCAATCTTACTGAATGAGGAAGTAAATCGTTTTTTAATTTATGACTTTATTTTCTTAGTTGCTTCACAACTATAACCCTTGTAAAAGCTTCCTTAAAAATAAAATAAAAAATGAATGGGGGACTTTGAAGCGTTTAAATACTATTGACAAAAGGCAAATAAAAAATAAAAACGAAATATGGAAATTAGAAATGGCATGAACCCAAAATGCTACTTTCATACACTTCTTTTTAACTTTTCCAATAATCAACTGAGGGGCCTCCTGGACGAATAACGGAACGCAAATAGTAGGTGGAGAGTGTTTTATGGTTTTACTGGCTCGTTGGCATGTTTATCCTGACACTTTCATATAATGACGGTATGTGGTAGAACTAAATAGAATTCGTACGTATTTCGTTGACCGAAAAATTACTTACGAGTATAAAGCAAAATAAAACATTCTATTGATTTTAATAGTTGGGTTTATACACCACACTAACTTTCATACATGGGTATCATATCAATTATTTATAGAGTATAAAAATGTTCTGATGTGTGTTTGTCACTTTTTGTTTGTGTTTTCAAGTGATTGTGTATTAATCAATTTTATCACTTTTTTCAGGTAGAGCTTACTCACACAGGGTAACAGAAAGTGGATAAGTATTGATTACTAAATATTTATTCCATACAATATTAAAACCTTTTTAATTGTTTTCTGATATATATTTATTCCAAAGCCTAAACATTATATTCAAAGTTTCTGACCAATGAAGCAGATACTAACAATATTCGATTTAATTTTTTTTTATCCAAAACGGGGCAACAGAAAAGTTTAGCATTGTTAATTTTAAAATTCGCATTTTTATTTGAAATTTTAGTTTTCCGCAGTCAAACGCTCGTTAATTATGAATTAAGAGCTCAATCGAATTGTTCATTATTGTATTTAAAACATGAAATAACAAAAACTTAGATAACATTTACATGCCGAAGCGAAAAACTTTTGTTATCATAAACATTTTAAATACATAAATAAACTTTTATTCTCCTTAATTGTGCTGTTGCCCTGTGTAACTGCGTGTCTTTATGATGGTTAAATTATAAATACTTTTAAGTTGAATAACAATCAATAGTTTATAGTGCCAATGGAAAGTCATATAAAGATAGCTAAAGATTTCATACCTGTGTCCCTTGCGATGTGTAGTACTATTTAAATTGTTATGCATGGCACAACATCCGCAGTCGTTTGAGGTACAATCCTTTGAACTGACACCTCCAATTCCGCCATCTACTGAATGTCCAAAATTGCCACTAGGTCGCCTACAGCTGTATGTGGTTGATAGACTACCAACGCCACCAGCAACATTACTATCCTGTTCAAAAGAGGGATTCACATATTGTTGATCCGTTGAGCAACTACAATGACCGGACTTTTCCGGTTTCTTTCCAGTCATTATTAACTCATTCGCAATTTGCAATACAATTGTTTAAATATTGTTGTCGCACTTACTACTGCATTTGTTACTGAAAGTGTAAAAAAAAAAAACAAAAACAGAAAGATGAGTTTTTCATTTAAGCAAAAAAAAAAAAAGAAAAAAAAAATTACAATGTTTAAATATTTAGATAAAACTGAAAACATGAACAATAAAGTTAAAAATTTTGCATGCATCTAATTATTATAACATTGCAAATGTTCTGATATAACTATATATGTACTTCGATGTTGTTGTTGTAATTTAGTTGTTTTTTGATTTTATCTTCCATATGTGTCCCATTTTACAAGACAATTTAAAAACGAATCCGCTAACTGAGACAGTCAAAAGATAATAACACTAAATGCCAGGTAATAACAATTAAAACTATTTTTTTGTTTTTGTTTTAATTTATAGTAATAAAAAAACTGTTAGATGTAGTGTGTATATTAGGCTGGCCCTTTTTTAAATGGAGGAAAATAAAGGTTTTCAAATTCTCGGTCTCACCCCCTAGAAATTTTCGAATAGCCCAAAGAATATGAAATATAGCGTTTTAGAGTGATTGAAACAAATTTAAAGATGGATCAAAGGGATTGAAATACAAAAAATTATTATTTTTTTATTCTCTTCCAATATAAATATTTAACCACAACTTAAATTTGAAACCGATCATTTTAGAAACGTAACAAACGGTGGAATTAAAAAAAAGATTAAAACCAAGAAAATTTCAATTAAAATAAATAATTTATAATTGAGGGAAAGGAAAAAAGTTTAAAAAGTCATCATTTTTAAGATTTCGATTGTTTTGTGCCACCTATAATTTTTTTTCAATCAGTCCAAAACTTTGCATTTCTTGGTTTTTTGGCTATTAAAAGATTTCTAGGGGGGGGTGAGAACAGGAATCTGCAAACTTTTCCAAATAAGGTACAACCAGCTGGCCAAATAGTCATAGACGACATTTTCTTCAACGTTTTATGTACGACATGTCCACTATTACATAACTATTTTTAACGACAATGTAAAGGAAATCCTCTTTAACGTCCTTTAAACGCTTTTGGTGGCCATAAGAGCAACAATTTCTTAAATACTGTTATCTTTAAGCGATGTTATAGACAAGAAGAAAGACAATGTCATGTATGTTGTCTTCTAATAAATTCTGTTAACAAAAATTTCGGTGACACAGTCTACAATCTTGTCCTGTATTGGATACTTTTGATGATAATATGAACAGCAATATGTTGAATGTTTCATCCATAAAGGATATTAAAGACAAAAAGAAAGACAATGTATTGAAAGCAGTCTTTGATCAAATACTTTTTACGACAAGATAAACAACAATGTCTTTAATGTTTTATCTTATTTATTTTTATATGACAAGGAGCGCGATAAAGTCTTAAATATGTTTCTTTGTAAATTTTGTTGATGACAAGTAAAGCGACAATATGTTTAAAGTCGTCTTTTATTTATCCCATTTGATGACGAGAAGACAATATATTAAATATAATATATAAATTATGTTAATGAGAACATAAGGGAAACATTACTTTCTTCAGAATTTTTTGATACACTTTCTTACTTTTTCATACCATTAAGTTTACGTACGGCTTCTAACCTTTGCCCTGAAAAGCATCCCAAACCATTGCATATCGCCTTCATGCTTTACAAACGTTGATAAAGGGCCTGACTAACACTTCTCATTTCATCCAAATTGCTCATATTAACTCATATTAAGTTCTTCATGGGATTGTACGTATGGTTACTTTAATAATCAATGATTTAAAACCACTTGGAGCAGTCTTGTCATGTTGGTTTTGACTTCCTCTAAAAACCCAGCCAAAACAGAATATCCAAAGAAGTCAATAAGATCTTAGCTTTGTTATCTGGAAGTAGTGCGAATTCGAATCATTTCCAATGAATTTAACATAGGCTTGTTATTGGAAGATGTTCTCTTTTTTTATACCTATTCACTGAGTAGGAAGTCATGTTCACGCTGTCATGTTCACGCTGTCATGTAAAATTGATTTTTTATATACTTTTTATCAATTTAATTTTTATATAAAACAAATATTTTGTATTAAAAAAATATGCATAACAATATTTTTAATTTGATTAAAAGAGTTATTATTAAGTAACAAGTATTTGAAAATGCTCTACGTTTTATATCAGAAAAATTTATCTGAATCGCTTTTTAATAACATCTTTGAATGAAACCCTACACTTACTGAAACTTTGGAAGTAATGAAAAAATACTTCCTTAAAAATTATTTCTATACATTTTTGTTGGGAATTTATGTATCATTATTGATAGTTAACCATTTTAGTCGGCATCCATAGTCGATTTATTGCACCGTTTCTGACGTTTTTAACTTATTTGTAACGTATCTTACATTCGATTTTACCATGTTAATATTTTTAAAAGGTCTTAATGGGTCATAACACTTTGGAAATCTATAATGTAGGGATTTTTAACTTATTTGCAGTATTTTGATTTAACTATTTTAATTTTCATCGCTAAAACTTTTCAGAATTAATGAAAATCCTTTAATTTACTTTTTGCAAGAATTATTTATAATTATTTACAAAATTTCATCATTAACAACATCAAATATGATATCTCCTACTGAATATTTTTGCAGAATGGTTTATTTCATATTTCGACGAAAACTTATTTTGTTCAGTTCGTTTTGTCGCACTTTATTAAGAGGAAGAAACTTTTCTGAACATACCCTTTTTTAAGATCATATTTAAATTTCGGGACCAAAAATATTGAACCTTATTTTAGATATGGGAAAAAACACAAAAATTTTAAAATCAATGAAACGGTTTTGTTTTTGGCAAAACAGCTAATAACATTGTATTAGTAACAATATAAGTAATAAAGTTGAAAAGTTTTGTGGTTCACGGTCTTTATGGTTATTAGTTACAGTTATTCAAAGTTGAAAAATGTAAAAAAAAAGAAAATTGTGAACGAACCAGGGTTTTTTTCATATTTTTTGATTTTTTTTTTCACAAGTTCAATATTTTGGTATTACAGTTGTATAAAGAGAGGAACAATATTACTTTATATGTTATGTTAGTTATACGATAGCAAACTTTGAAACCAAAACTTTATCTATTTTAATATTTTTCTACTTTTTGTTCACTGTATATGCGCCTCTCCATGATGATGCAATTCGATGTCATATATTTATAAACGAGATAATTCTGTTTCGTTTGTGACGTATGTCATTAATGTGCCTTCGTTTATAACAGAGTTTAGGCTCTCAAATCTTGTAACCATAAGCGTGAATTTTGAAAAAATTACATTTTTTTCGCGAGGTACACTTCAGGACTACTTTCAGAAAATCGGTTTCCTGTGAGAATTGTACTTTTTTGGAGGGGCCTATTAAAATATTTCATTGCAAATATTTTAAAGACTTTTTGAAAGTTTATCAAAATTTTCAGATTTTACTTAAGCATTTTTGGAAGTCAAAAATGTTTTAGAATTAAATAAAGATAGGTTGAGATAGGTTCTGCAGTTTATTTTAATAATAATTTTTTTTATCTAAAAGCATTTTGCTTGGATACATCCAAGTCATGGCATAAAAACTATCCAAATGTAACTCGATAGCAAGATTTCATCAAGATTTATCCTAAAATCAACGGCGCCCTAAAAAATTACGAAGTTAGTTGAATATATAGACAAAAATGAATTTTCGTAATCTCAAAAATAATAACGTTATAATATCGTGTCTAAAACAGATTACTGAGTGATATAAAAAGTTTCTGGTCATTTTAGTCTAATCCGAAAATATTTTTAAAAATAAAAAATAAAAATACATCGTATAGAAAGGATGCCTAACTTTTATCAAATAATATCCTAAAAATATCATGGAGTAAAAATTCGAACAAGACGTTTTTGGTTGACAAGTTAGCTCTCTAAATCAAATTTAGGATGACTAAATGATAGAGGAGATAAAAAGCCTGTCGTAATCAAGTAAAAATAATTTTTAAGTTATTAAAAATTATCTGAAAAAAATTCAGCAAAAATTAGTAGTTTGCATGGGTTAAACCCCTGTAACTTTTAAATCATTAATAATATTAATTTAAATATTAAATAAAGAATCTTGAAATTTGCACTTGATATATATTTTATTATTTAAACAATTGTGCAACAATTATTTAAAAAGACTAATAATAATTTTTCTATTCAATTCGGCTTGTAATGATAATATTGTAACTATAGTATGTGTGCTTATGATGTAAATAAGTGAAATTTTAAATTTTGAGAATTTCTTTTTTTTTTTTTAATTCGCAAATTTAAACCACGGTAGCTTTTGGGATCCCTCGCGAAAGTGATTTTCGCCAACGAATTTTAAACGCTGAATTGCTTTTTATTCGTTCAATGCGCTGTCAAAAAGTCGAAAACAAATTTTAGTCGAATTTTAAAAGTTTTGTTTTTTTGCCCATATATTTTCTCAAAGCAGCACAAATTTTAATAAAAATAATATGTATTACATTAATCCATTAATTTTTTCAAAACGTAGACTAAGATTAAACAATATTAAAATAATTGTTAGGATGAAAATTGACAAATGTCATTACTGAGCAAAATATATATTTATTTTTAATTACTTTTCTGAAATCTCAAAAAGAACTGATAAAATAGTTTTGTATAAAAATATTTACTAGTAAAACATTATGATGTTTCATATTAAGTTTTCTGCTCGTATGAGACGACATACCTAGATACATAAATACTTATGTACAATACACACACATTCCTTTATCATATTCAGCTAGTTTTATTTTTATTTGTGAAAAATGTGAATAAATTACGCAAAATTTGCCTAAAAACAGGAATAATTAAATACATTTCCTAATTATACACACTCGTAAGTAAACTCATACACATGTATATTTTTATTTATAATTATTTTATGCGAATGTATAAATAAAAAATATCATTTTATCGCAAGAATTTTAATACTCGTAGTTAATAAAAAAAAATTAATGTTTTATTTTTTGTTACATTATTTAAAAAAAATGTATATTAATATGTAAAAAAAAAACATCCATTAACCAGTTAATAAGTATAAAAACATGCTGAAATTTCTAAAATTTGTCAATTAGATACTTTTAAAATATGATTCTATTGCCTCTTTAAGTTCACATTGATTGAGTAAACATTTTTATGGTTCGAACGAGTACTAAAAAAATAATTGTTTTAAGTTTGATTTCAACACATCGTATGATTTCTGTCAGAGTTTTTTTTTAAATTTTATTTATTTGTGTCGTTTAGAATAAAATTGCGTTTCGCATTTAAATCATCTATTTAAGATTTTATATAATGTTTTTGACGCAAAAAAAGCACAAGAACCTATTTAAAATATCAGAGGAATTAAAATTATAAAAATTGGGAATATCAAAATTTTATTACAAATTATGTAGCTACGGTATATGGCAAAAAATTAAGTATTGACAAATTGTGGTATTGAATACCAGTGGAAGACGAATGTAATTAAGAGCACTTATTTTACATAAACGTGAGAATTATCTTTTGGAAAATATTTTTAGGAACGAGTTCCAGAATAAAAAACAAAAAAATGCAAATGAATTTTTTAGGAAGAACTATATACTTAGACATTACAGTCTAATATGAATTAATCCAAAAATTAAGTTTTTTTTCGAATATATATCTACTTACTCGTATAAATATCTAAAAATTCACAAATGTTTCAATTTATGTTTGTTAGGTTGACTCATATCCATCTGCCCTGGTGTATCTCATATTCATTATATATTTTTTTTTTTTTTTTTTTTTTTTCAAAGTAATATTTATTAAAGCTTTTTAATTTTATTAATAGTAATATAATTTAATAGTGTATACCCATAAAATGTATCTTGCATTTATATTAATTAGAGCGTATTATACATGCGGTAAAATTATTTTCTTTTCATAATTTTCAAGCACCTTCATTTCATACAACTAAAGTAGAAAACACTCACAAACAT
Source organism: Protocalliphora azurea (assembly GCA_932274085.1). Classification (NCBI taxonomy): domain Eukaryota; kingdom Metazoa; phylum Arthropoda; class Insecta; order Diptera; family Calliphoridae; genus Protocalliphora; species Protocalliphora azurea. Next base: position 49,708,805 of record OW026520.1, read on the forward strand.
ACATACTTTCACGCAAACAATTTTCCATGTTGAACTTCTGGTTTTAATGTACTGAAACATACAGACATGCGAATTTAGATATCTATTTTGTAAAAATCGAATAAGAAAACCTCATGTAAAATGTTTGTAAATAGACCTGAATGGATATGTGAATTATACACCGTTTGTTTGATACACCCTATTTCACAAACGAATTGTGTGAAATTTGTGATTTTTGCTGATTAAAATGTTTTTCATGCTAAATTGTAATTAAATTGATTTTTAATGCAAGATGAATTTTTTACAATTTTTGATGAATCTTTCATTAGAAATATATGGATATGTATGTAAGTAAATAATTATATTAACAACACACGTCAACGCTATTGTAGGTATAGCAATTTCAATCACCAGGAATATTTTAATCACCAGGAACATTTTAATCACCAGGAACATTTCGTTCATTTCTCAATTAACCCTCATAAGAAGTGAGTGTAGAAGAGAAACTTGTATTTGGTATAACTAAAACATGACCGTAGATCTCAAAAATGGTAAAATTAGTAAAATCGCACTGACAGAAAATGCGTAGACATCAAAAGTTTGAAAAATAAAATTCAAAATTTTAATAACAAAGTCAATAAAAAATTATAAAAAAATTACATCGTGCATAATTTCACATGCATAATTTCTTACTCCTTAGGCTAAATTTGGGGCAGGAATTTAAATGAAACATTTCCATTGCGTCACACTTTTAACCCATTGACAACCAAAGGAAATATGTACCTCTAAGAAGTTTTTAAGTTATATAATTTTCTAGGTCATAGGTAGAGCAAATTAGTCATTCATGTTTTATATATATATAAGAAAAAAAAAAAAAAAAAAACTCCTCAAGGAATCATATTTTCTTTGAAAAGTTTCATTTAACTTTCTACACTATATCAAGTCTAAGGAATGAGAATTTCGCAAAATTATTCACAATATAATTTTTTGTTTTTTTGACCTGTGTATATTGAAAATATCTAAAGAATTATTTAATTCAGTTTTTCGAAAGTTTTTTTTCCTTCTTTATTTAATTGGAAAAGACCATATCCAATCCGTAGTAAGGAGAAAATTGCGGTTGTAGTGAAGAACGTTGGTAAAGATTGTGACCAATCAATTTGACGCCGTGCACAGCATCTTGGCGTCTCGTATGGAACAAATTGTGAATTTTACACCAGCAATACGCTTATACAACACATACAGCGCGCGAAACAATGGCTTTATTGAGAAATCATTGTGATGAGCTATGAATTTCGTGCTCCGAACTTGTCAACTGATCGCCTAGAACGTGTTATACTACACCACTGAATTTTTTTCTTTGAGGTTATGTGAAGTAAAAAGATTTCGTCGATAAGCCATATACGATTCAGAACTTGGAATCCAACATTACTCACGTAAATCGCGAGACATCGGTAGCAATTCTGAAAAGCGTGTTTGAAAATTTGACCTTCTGAATTGACCACCTACAGCGTAGTCGCGGCCAACATTTGAATGAAATCATTTCTAAAAAGTAAATATTAGAGAATGTTATTTTAGGTCACAATAAAGATTCCGATATTCAAATCTATTTTAAGAATTTTAGTGTGATCCATTTATTTGTATCGTAAATTATCTTTTTTTATGTTGGACAAGTCATTAAGATCTAATCAAAGACTAAAAATTAAAAAAATAAAAATTAAAAAAATAAAAAATAAAATAAAATACAGAGATCAATTACAAGAGAAATTCTAATTAGAATATTATATTTACCTCTTTCTTGTATAGATTATCCTAAATAAGATTTAATAATAAAAATTTTTTAAATCCTGACAAAAAAGATTAAATAAAAAATTAAAGTGTATTGATACACTGGTGCATATTCCTATAAACGCACTTGCAATTTTTGTTTTTCTTTGAGGTATATTTGTTTCTCTTAACCAAAAATCATGTTATATTGTTACTTTTTTATGTAAGAAATATTTGTTTCTTGCTTTTGTTGTTTTCTTTAATTTAGCAATCAGAACATATTGTTGATCATTTCAGTGGAATATTCCTATAAACGGAATCAAGAAAAATTTGTCTAAAAAGTTATTGCAAAAAAAAAAAATATTAAAAAATTCAGTTTAGTTGTTACTTAAGATAAGTTTCTGAAAACAACATTTCTGTTTACTGGAAATATTTTTATTTTAATTTGGAAAATTCATCAGTTTAAAGGATGCCCAAAGGAAATTTTCTTATAGACCAGGAAAAAATTAAAATTAAATTTTTTCGTGATCAAGGCTGTTCTAACAGAGAAATTGGGCAAAAATTAACCGTTCGGAAGAAGTTATTAGAGACTTTCTTAAAAAAGGGCGGAAATACTGAGTACGGAAACCAACAAAAGGTGATCAAAAATTAACAAAAAGGCAAATAAATAATATCAAAAAGGAAACCACCCGTAATAAATTAAATTCTATACAAAGAAAAAAGAAACTTGACCTTTCTGTCACTTCAAACATGTTACACACATTTTGCGAACAGATAGAAATATAAAATGGAAGAAACCAAAATGTAAGCCAAGGAAAATCGTTTAATATATGAAATGGACAGATGTGTGGAATAAAGCAATCTTTTCTGATGAAAAGATATTCAATTTGGACGGTCCCGATCCATATTCTTGCTATTGGCATGATTTGAGGTCGAACGAGATTTGGGCAGCCTTTTCTGCTGCAGGAAAATCAAAAATATGTTTCATTTCAACTAAAACGAACAGTGCAATTTATAATGAAGTATTAGAAGATGCTCTTCTATCATTTATGGATGAAAAATGGATTAACAACAGGATAACGCTGCAATTCATGTCTTGAACCAATCTAAATCGTGGTTTAATGAATATAGTATTCCACAGTTGGACTGGTCGGCTTGCAGTCTGGATTTAAATTCAATGGAGAATCTGGGAGTACATGGCCCGTAAAGTTTACGCAAGAAATATACAGAATGAAATCATAATGATAATAACGGAGTTAAAAATAAAAATTAAGCAAGCCTGGGAAGAAATTGTCAGCGATTTTGTTCAAAAATTAGTCGAATAAATAACAGACCGAATTTTTGAAGTTATCCAAAACAAAGGTTCGTCAACACATTATTATTAATACTAAATTGGTTAATTAGTTTAAGTGCATGTATAGGAAAATGTCATAAAAAGTGAAACTAAACTTCTAAAATTACAGTGAAATATAATAATAATTAAAAAATAATAATTAAAAAAAAATTTTGTAACACCGTAATTATTTTTTGCCCCATTTTTAGTAAGTTGATTAAAAATATTGGTGTGCGTTTATAGGAATATACACCAGTGTATGCTATTATTTTAAATGACAAGAAAAGTAAAAGAATTAAGAAATTTTTGATATTTTCATAATGATTTTATAGAAGATTTTTGTAAATCGGTAAATTATCGTAGCAAATATTTGTACGATTATTCGTTACATAATTTGAAATAAGTAAAATAAACATTATGTAAATAATAATAATATTGTGAGCTAAAGGTGAATAGGATTGTTTGTATATGTATTAGTAAACATAAAGTAGGAAAGTTAACAGAAAAACAAGTTAATATCACTTTTATAAGGCTTTCATAATTTATAAACATTTTGAATTATAAAAAATAAAAATAATCTATAATAAATCTCAATGGCTTGCAAATAACTAAGTCCTTATTTAATTTAGTTTTCCGAAAGTTTTTTTTTCCTTTTTATTTAATTGGAAAAGACCATCTCCAACCCATAGTGAGGAGAAGTAAGTAATTTAAGTAAATTAAAAATTAATGAAAACACTTCAAAAGTAAAGCCATGTTTAATTAAACTAAATCATTTTCAATGATTACTTCGTATATTCCTTTATTTTCCCGCGAGTATAAACGTATTTAAATACATGATTTGTTCTTTCTTTAAAAAAAATCAATATCTAACCTTGTCACAAAAAAAAAAAATATTTTGATTTTATTGAGTAAATTCCTTTAAATTGAAATTTACGCCAATGCAGTAAGAAAAGTGAAATAACTATCCCAAATGAAATTAAATGACGAAAGATGTGCAATATTACGAGTACCTACCATAAAAAGTAAGAAAACAAAACTTTAAAATATTTACATTAAAGAAACCAAATATAGCACACGTGTGTTCAAGTGCTTTTACATAGAAGTATTATGTATCAAGGATGTTAAACATACTAAAAATGTCTATAACGAATTTTCATGGTCAAGTAAGGACATTTGATTTGAATTTTTTTCGGCATTTTTAATTTTTTGTTTTCGCTTTTTCCCTATATATTTTAAGACATTTTTTTTCATTCACAAGCTTCAGTTTCTCACCAAACCAAGCAAAATACTAAACAAATAAAAACGGCAATGAAAAAAATAATAAAACGATTTTCTATTATAAACAAAATAATCTGCAGCCATGACATTCCATAAAAAATTCCATGGCAGCAGGAAGGCAGGCAATTGTGCCACTGAATAAATCCTATAAGAATATAAATTAATTTTTATATACATAAGTAAATATGCGGCAAACAATGACAATTTTGTAGTAACCTTCATTCTTATTAATATAAAGTTACATTTTTTGATTGTTTTTACTCTTACTCCAGGCCTAAGGTCATATAATAGGTAACTGCACACTTATTGGAGTGTAAAAATACTAGAATGAAAATATTATTTCAATTACAATTTACATTATTATTTATTAAATTATAACATTTAAAAGAAAACAATTTTAAATTGCTTGGAAATGTAAGTACATTAGGGTGGTCCCAAAATAAAAGATTTCGATGTTCCAAATTCAATAAGTATTGTTATTGGAATTAAGTTCTTAGTGTTGATAAATAGCTGCAGATATAATTTATCCCGTTGTTGTCATTCGCAGAATGCAGAATTATGAAAATCATTAAATTGGTGAAATTTTAATTTTTTAGAAATAATTACACTTTTTTGCGCTTTAAATACATATATTTTCACTTTGTCCTATTATGGTCCGATTTTATTAAAAATTTCAGGGACGAATTTGCTAAATTTTGTGCCCAAAGATTTTCAGTTTGAGATTGTAATTTTAGCCTGTAACCACATTGAAAAGTGTACACTTGCGGACACCCTAACATTGACCAAGACGCGATTTTTCCCCAATATGTACATACTATCTATGATATAGTATAGTATAATTATATTTCTAATTTTCAGATGTCGTCCTGAAATATAGCGGGGATTAAAAAACACATTAAATTGAACATAAGATGCACTATAATTCCATTGTAGAATTAAAGAAAAATAGTTTAAATATCAACCAACAAATTTATTAGTCAATTTAATAGAAATTTTAGTTAACTTTTTGTAAATTGGTTAAAATGATAAAAAATCAAAATGTCTAATTGAATTAGTTAATTAAAAGGTGGTTAATTTGACAAATATTTTGTCAAATTTAATAAAATATTATTCAAATAAGGGTATGAAGATAGCTACGAAAGTTATCTATGTTTTTTAATTTTATGTTCTCTCACTCAAAGACTGTTACGTTAGCAGAATTTGAATATTTTCAATTTTAATAACATTTTTAAAAATGTTAATGACTTTTATTTAACAGAAAAGAGTTAGCTGAACTTTTGTTTACATTTTTAAAAATGTTAATACCATTTTCGTAATATTTTTTCATTAAAATTATTATAATTTAAATGTTTGAACAAAACAAAAAAATATAATTAAAAACTATGATTTTTAATCTACCTTTTGTTTCAGAAATATGTGTTTAAAATAAATACTTTTAAAAATTTGTTTTTCTCAAAAAATCTTTATATGATGATCCAATTGATGATCAAAAAATTATCATAGGTTTTGAAAATTTTGAAAAAGTAACTTTTCTCATATGGGTCAAAATTAAAAAGGTGCTCTATTTGGACCTAGTAGGCTCGATATAAGAGAGCCCTTCTATGAGAAAAGTCACTTTTTCAAAATTTTCAAAATTCTATTACTCAAAACCTATGATCAATCTTAATATTATCTTTTCTGCTCTGAAATCCTTAAGATAATAACTTTCAAGCCTAAATAAATAGGTCTAAACGATCATAGTTTTTAATTATATATATATACATATATATATATATATATATATATATATATATATATATATATATATATATATATATATATATATATATTTTTTTTTTTATTCAAACATATAAATTATAATAATTTTAATGAAAAAATATTACGAAAATGGTATTAACATTTTTAAAAATGTAAACAAAAGTGCAGCTAAATCTATTCTGTTAAATAAAAGTCATTAACATTTTTAAAAATGTTATTAAAATTGAAAATAATAAAATTCTGCTAACTTAACAGTCTTTGAGTGAGAGAACTGTTAGGTAAAATAAAATTTCAAAACGTAGCAAACTTTCGTAGCTATCTTCACATCCTTTGTTCAAATTAACTAAATTTTTTTTTTCATATTGAAGAATTTTTATTTAACTGCACAACATTTTTTTTAGTTGAATTGAATAAAAAATTTATTCAAATTACCCATTTTTTCTTTATATTGAAGAATTTTTATTCAATATAACTATTGAATTGTATTCAATTTGATAAAATTTTATCAATTTTGAAACGCCTTCTAAGCCTCACGTTCATATATTATTGCATTATTTTATTTAACTAATACAAAATAAAGTTTTATATATTGTTGTATAAATTGTTTTAGTGAATAATGCATGAATATATAAACGACTATTTAGTATCATCAAAAATAAAACACTCCTTACACAAGTGGTCGAAAACACGTTAATGGTCTGTGAAATTCATAAAAACTTTAAAATTTTTAACCGATTTTTACTTTTTATAACTTGTTCGATAGGTAAGTGTGCTTAGATTACAACATATTAACATTATTAACGTAAACCGATTTCACTAACATTTCACACAATATAATTTTATGGCCCGAAGAACGATTCTAGGGGAAGTTACGTTAAAAATTCAAAATTCATTAATTTATTATTATTTATTTATTATTTATGTATACTAATTTTTAAATAAAAAAATGTATATATTATAGGCACCAAAAAGTAAATTCGTTTATTTATTAATATATATAAACAAATTTTTATAAATATCGTTTACATACATATATATTCAACAATGCACTGTGGGGCTATTTGCAAAATAAATAGTAACAAGTCTGAATCTTTTAGACCGATTAAACAATAGAATGAAAATTTAGTTTTAAACTGAATATTTTTGAAATGCTTATAGGTATCAAAATAATTTTTTGCAGATATTATAAAATGGTTAATGAAAAATCGATAAGTATAAAAGTCAGAAAATTTTTTTCAGAAAAACTTGATGATTTTTGACCACTGCTGGATGTAGGGGAATGTTCAAATCTTTCAAAATTACATTTACACGCCTTCCAAAGGCCCGGTGTTTCAGAAAATGTAAAAAAATATTGAATTTTTTTAACATTTTTTATAAAAGTTAAATATATATAGAAGTACTTTTTTGACAAAAAAATTACAATTTTTGAGATATATTTTAAAATTTTGGCTTTAAAATTTTTTTCTAGTTACCGAATTGAGAAAATTACAGAATTTTTCCTTTAGCATAATTCAGAAAATTATAGAGAATTTTACCATATTTTTTAAAAATGTTTAGAAGTTTTATTTAAATAGTTATAGAGCAAAAACCAAAAAAGGCAAGGCCCAAAATTAAAAATTTAATTTTTGAAGACAAATATCTTTTAAACCATAAGAGGAAATTTAGTACAGGAACATTGTCTTTATTCAGAAATACAAAAATTTACAAATATGATAAATTAAAAGTTTTTTTTTAAAATCGGTTCAGCGGTTTAAAAGATCCAGACTTATTACCATTTATTTTGCAAATGGTCGGACTGTGCGTGGTCTAGTAAAAACTGAATAAATAATACAATTATAAGACATATAATTATAATATAATTAGAACACATGTATTTAGTACAAATTGAAGCATTTTATTCAATTTGAATAAAATAAATTAGTTAATTTCTTTAAATTTATATGTCTTTACTCAATTTAAATATTCATAGTCAAGTTGAAGAATTTTATTCAAATTGACTAAAATATATTAGTTAATTTTAAAATTGACAAAAAAAAAGTGGTTGTATAATTGAATACAATTATGTGTTGTTTTACTTACGAAGAGTTACTTCCAATTTAACAACATTTTTGCTGATTTAACAGATTTTCCGAAATTTTATTCAAATCAACATATTTTACAATATATATATATATATATATATATATATATATATATATATATATATATGAAATCTGTTATTAAATATTTATTTTTCTTTGCATTGAAATTCCTCAATATTACCTACGAGATTTGGTTCATTGTAGCGACACATGATTACCGGTTAATTGCGTGTTAAATAAAACCTTTTTGGCATCCTGAAAAATTGTTAAAGGTATCCCATCCACAATATTTATACAATCGTATTAATATCAAAGATTGATAGATGCTATGCCACATTCCGTATAGGAGATACAAAAATAGTCATCCTATTAATAAGTACACTTTTTTTAACTTTATCAATATAAAGCAAAGTGTAAGTAAAATACGGGAAAATAAGTTTGTATCTGTGTAGTTAGTTAAAGTAACACTACTACTTGATGCAAGTAGTACTTTACCCAAATAGCACTTGGAGCACAACGACATTTGATACATATAACTACATGGATACATATGATATACAGCTTTAGATAGATAAATAGAATTTATATACGAAATGAAGAAGCATTTAAAGGTATGAAACAAGTACATATTGGATGTCACTTACATTATAACAGTAATGATAATATAGAGATTTTCATTTTAAAGTTCTTAAGTTAATAAAAGTATTTTTATTAAAATTTTTGATTTGAAATGGAAATTAAAAGTTTATAGAAATACACTTCCGCAACAACTATTGAGAATTCTGGAATTTAGGTACTTCTCCAATATACGAATTAAACATTGAATGTATTGAAAGAGTGATTTTTATAAACATTTAGTGAAAAGTCGCTTAAAGATAAAACAAAGAGTTTTTGGAAACCTTACTATTACGTTTTAAAAATTTTATAAAAAATTCAGTTTCTCCTTTTTGTCTTATTTAATTGTCGTCACTGTTTAGTAAACACAATAGAGTCGTTAGATTTTTACACAAGTATTTATTACATTCATTTAAGCACATACATATTTATTTTTAGCTAATGTCAGACAGTATTAATATACATTCTTACATACATATTGTAAAACTGTATGTCTTTTAGGCTATTTGTCATTCTTTTATGACAATCTTAATCTTTTACCCCTATTTTATGAATAAAACTTTGTTAAACTCTGTTTGGTTTCCTTTTTATACTCGTTGTATATATTTTTCTATGCGACATCAACTAACACTCTTGGTATTAGCAACTAAACTTTTTTTCAGACTTCTTTTGTTTCCTTGTTTAGAATTAGAAATGACATTAAAGTAAAACAAGTTATAGTGCTATATTCGGCTATATTCGAATCTTATGTACCCTTCACCCGTATTGAGATGTGTTATATGAAAATGAAATACGTTATATTGGATGTAATTACAAATATGTTTATATATACTATATCTATGTAAACATTAACAACTTTAAATATCAAATTTTATAAATCCTTATATCCTTATATATATATTATAAAAATGAGGTGTATGTTTGTTTGTGTATCAATTACGTCTAAAAGGTTGAACCGATTTTCACGAAATTTGAAACATAGATAGTACCAATGCCGGAAGTGGTTATAGGCTTTGTTAGATCTCAATTGGACATCACACCAATATTTTACGCCTACTTTAATGAAGCTATTTACATGAAATGTGACGTACATATAGTGCTTGCACTGTGGAATGTTATAGGTTGTGTTGGATCTTGGTCGGACTCTCAAATGGATGAAACGATTAGCTTAAAATGGATCGGAGTAGAACCCCTGTATAAAGCATATTAATTATGGCATATCTAAGGAACTTTACTGTGAGAGCCCTCAAATTTCATGGAAAGCTTTATCCGATCGTATCGCATTGATGAAATGAAAATAGGACAGAAAGGTCCAGGCGGAGAGATAGCCCCCATACAAGCAAAATATAAATTTTCTCATCTAAAAGACTATTACAGTGAAAGTCTTAGAAAAATTTAAAGGTAATTTTCTTATCAAACTTCGAATAGGTCCAGGGGTTTCTACTCCCCCTGGTAGTAGTAATATAAATAAAATATTAGCTATCGCATCAAATAGGAGCGGTAAGAGCTAGTAAATAATAATTCTTTGGTTCGCACATATTTAAGAAAGATATAATCACTTCAGTGCAGAACAAATATTTTATAAATGTAAGATTATATTAAATTAAAAAAGGGTACTGTGAAAAATTTGTCGACCGATTTTACTGATTTAAAAAAACCAAAATTCAAAAAAAATATTTGTGATAGATTTATGCCATAATGAGACCCATAACTTATATAAGAGCTTAAAAAATCTACTTAGTTAAAAAAATTATTAAACACATTTCCGATTTTTCGGTGAAATAATGAAGTCTCTAGCTTACATAGGTGCTTTAAAAAAACTGAAAAAACCAAACATGCCTTAGTTTATTGTTGTTGTTTTTCAGTGTCCATGAAAACAACAACTATAAGGAAAGTAGACATCAAATAAAAAAAACTGATTTGCAAATAAAAAACCGAAATTCAAGAAAAATATTTGTAATTGATCTAAAAAAGAACTATGTCCGTAGCTTATTTAGGACTTGTAGGTCCGTACTGAGTTCATTTCTTCAGCTGGAAAAATTCAGAAAAAATTTCCCGATTTTGTTTTGCAAAAAACGAAGTCCATAGCTAATATAGTTTTTCTAGTTTCAATAAAAAGTTCTGGAAAAAATATATAATCTATTGATATATATATCATATACTTATATTATCGAGAGGCTTCACAAGCACCATTTTTAAGTCGAAAAAACCTTAAAAAACGGTTACACATATCCCCGCCATTTATAAATCGTTTGATATATATAATGGGCATAAACTCCATTTCAACCGACGGACGAACGGAGGGACGGACAGACGGACATCGTCCTATCGACATCATTTCTTATAAGGATCCAGAAAATATAAATTTTTGCTCTTCGACGAAAATTGTGAAATTACGAACAGAATGACAAATTTATATATACCCTTGACACCTGTGGTGAAGGGTACAAAAAAAAGATGACAAAAAGCTAAAGTTCATTGAACTAATCGTAACTAAGTAATAAATGTTCATATATCTATACAAACATTCTTCAGTTAAGTTTAAATAACTATAGAATATTGAAGAAGAATATTGAATCGTGTTATTTATTAAGTAAATTTACATAAATACGATTACAATACATAATAATACTTAAATCATAAATAGTGTATAACATTATTTGCAAAGTACTTAATAAATATTTACACACTTCAATAAGATACGAATTTAATAGTGTTTGCTTAACTTAAGTTTAACAATGACATAATATTTTATGATTAAACTTTAGACTAGTATACTAAGGTTTAACAAACCTGAGTGCATCTGAGTTTTAATTAAAATCACTAATGTTACATTAGTTAAACTTAAATATATTTATAGTTTAAACTACGTTGAATAAATTCGGTTAAGTGTAAATTAATATTAATTAATTTCAGTTTTTCAGTTATCAAGCTAATATTTTAAATGAAACAGAAATATTTAGTCGCTTATCTAAGGACTACAATATTAAAATTACATGAAATATAACATTTTCTAAGTTAAGCATTTTTATAAAGTTCAACATTACATTATTTAAAACTTTTACTCTAAAAAATTTTACAAATACTCTTCTTATTATATAAAATAAATTGTAAAATAAATAAATCTAATTACTTTATAAAAGATAAAAAGCATTTAATTTATTTTTAAATTAAAATGTTTATTTTTACGTTTATTGTTATTTTATTTTTATTTATAATATTTTTTCCTTTTTGTATGACACATTTGAGCGAAACAATCCAAAAATATTGATGTTTAAGAAATGTGTACTTTATGAGTCATTAAAGCCTGTTATTTAAGTAGTTAACAATTGGTTACAGACAGGCGAAGTTTATATTTCGTACTATAAAACTGGTATTAAATGAATTAAAATAAAATGTTATTTTTGTTGGTATTTGGTCATTGAGCTTGGTTTTTAGATGTGGTCCAATGAATCCGTTATTTAATAAATAAAATAATAAACAACGACTTTGTCCATAAAAATGAATACATACTTAGTAACAATCGAGTTTGATTTTTGCTACCAAAACAAGTGAATGAGACAGTGAATTTACACATACTTATGTAAACTACTAAATATATGAGTTCAATGAATACATTCAAGTTTTAGCATCCATATCGATCAGTTTTCTTTATATAAGATTTCGTTTGTAACATATTTGTGAAAGATGTCAAATGTTGTTTATAAAAGAATGTAATAAATAATAATTATGAAATAATTTCGTATGAGCTATATACCTATATATATATATATTACTTTTCTAGTAAGTTAGCGAGTAATATCTATTGGAGACAAATATTTTTTCAAGTACAAATTTACTTACTAGTAGTCAAAAAATAACTAGTTATTGATCAGTTACTAAAAAGTTTAACTATAAGTAGTTATTTTTCTACATTTTCGATGATCGAAATTTAGTTTTCTTAAAGTAATGATATGACTAAGTAGTTATGGAACTCATTACCAGACTTTTCATTATATGTAATGACATTTGTTATGACCATTATTTAGTATGTAACGTGTATAATAAGTACTATACATTATTCAAATTCAAAAAGTTTTTACTGGGAATCGATAATCTAGTCTATAACATTTTCGCAATTTTGGGCTTGTGAAGAAATAAATATCTACTAGGCTCGTTACTTTCAATCAGTATTATTTAATATAGTTTGAGTGGTCTTCCTACAAAAGTTCTTTTGATGGAAGCCTCTATTTTAGAAACATAAACATTTCTTCTTTCAATAAAAAAAAATTAATCAATCTTCTATATACTGTACTTATGTATAATATCATCCTTACTGCATTCAAATTGCAATTTAAGTAGCCTGTTAAACGCGCAGTATAAATTTTATTTATTACCTGTTTTAATTTAAAATGTTATTTAATACACTTATTTAAATATCTTCAATAAAACAATCAATAACAAACACTTAACACAAATTTAAATAGAAATGTATCAAACCAGAACGTATCATTTAAGTAAATATTCTTGTAAAATTATTGGTTTGGTTATAAAAATATATTGTAAAAGTTAGGGCTATAAATAGGGTTTTCTACTCGGGAATTTTGCGAAAGAATTCGTGGGATTTTTTATAAAATTGACCAAAAATCTAAAAACGCAGATTTTTTATAAAATTGACCAAAAATCTAAAAACGCAGATAAAAATATATTTTTATGTTATTATAGAGATATTTAGAGCTTAGAATAGATTATTTTTAATAAATCTATTATTTATCAATCAAAAATGTATTCATAAGGTGGTATTTTTAATGTATTTCCTTCCCCTGGACTAATTCGTCCTATTTTTTTAAACAAATATAATTTCATTTAAATTATCTTATTCAAAAAATAAAGGAAAATAAACTAAATATATATTTTTTTTTTTTTTGAATTAAGTGTACCAGATTCTAAAAATGAAAAATTATCTAGAAAATAAATAGAAGCTGATAGTATAAAATATTTTAAATTTTTACTAAATTTTTGCGATTCCAAAAAGGCACACAACGGGTTTGTTTAAGATTATTCTCAAGCCCTAATTTAGTGCCTTCTAAAAGCAGTATTCAACAACTTTTATTACATTACTGCATTTTGGCTGACTGAATCTGGCGAGAACTTATAATTTTGCTAGAAACAAATCATAATGCTTTGAAAAAATTCTAATATCAAAAATGTATCCTGCTTTCCGGGTATTGAGAATTATTCAAGAAAAAAAAAAACCCTATTAATTTAAATTATTTAACTAAAGAAACTGATTTTTTTTTTTTACCAGTACACTAAGATGTGTAATTGTCAGAAATTTTAAAACGAATTGCAGTATTAAAAGTAAAGAAAAAAAAACTTTAAATGAAATAATTAAATAAATGAGGAAGTGTTATATGATAGTATTTACAAATTAATAAAATTCGAATTTATATAAATATCAAGACTTTATTTCAAATTTCTAAATATGAATAACGAAATTTTCAACATTGACGTCAATAAATTTTATAAAAAATGCGTCTATGAATCATTAATTTAGGTTTTCTGTGTAAAGAAAGCGAAATTTTTGAGACAATGCATATCTTTTTATAAAAACAAAAAATTCATACTTCATTGTCTCCTTGTTAATTGTTGAAAAGACAAAAATAAAAAAAAATAAAAAAAAATGAAATGAAATTATGAATAATATTGTTATTTGTATACGTATTATTGCATTTAGGAAGGCGAGACATAAATGTTCTTTCATGTCTTGAATTTTTAATTGTCTCTTTATTAAATTTTGTTAAATTAATTGAAATCTTTCTTAAGTTTAATAGTCGTTTAGTGCAGACCTTTACAAGAAGTAATAAAATTAAAAATGTATATTGTTCTAAGGAAATTAATTGCTTACTATCAAGGACCGGAAGTTCACGTAAATACATGTTTTTTCCCTTTATTCTTCTTTAAAATAGCAACGATTTGTTAGTGCATATTTTTGTTGAAAGTTAATGTTTTTGTATATATTGTCATAAATGCATAAATTAGTATCATATTTTTAGCAAAATTCAAATTTAAATTAACTTTTTGTGTAGAAAAAATAATTCTGTGTACTTTTGATAAAATATCTTAAGTCTATTTTTCAAAATTTTGAGAAGGGCTAAAATAAAGACTTTTTAAAATATTAAAAAACAATTCTCAACACCCGGACAACTTAATTTCTGGTAACCTATATCTCCAAAACTAACAATAACAGAAGGACGCAGATTACATTGGCTACCAATTTTTTTTCCTCCTTTAAACAAAGATACATGGACTAGATGAAATTTGATGTGCTAAACAAGAAACAGCTTTCAGTATTTTTCAATATGGTGCTGATTTTTTATGTCTTGTCTAATATCATCTGCTTATTAGACGATTACTCTTGTATAACTCGAGAACGGTTTATCCAATTCACATAAATAAAACTACATTAGATGCCGAATAAAATAAAGTTATCTTAAAAATATTATTTTTATATGCTCAAAAGTCTCGGAGTTATTCAGAAATTAGTGGCAAATAAATAAATTTTTAAACAAAAAATTGAAAAAAAATTATTAAAAGTTAAAAATAGCACTTTTGAATCTTTTACCATAAAGCAAGATACTCGTAATAAGACACCTTATTTATGTCCTGTTAAGATTTCGAAATTCCACAGGATAAATAATTTCCTTTTGTATTATTTATCAAATCTTTTGGTATACATACATTTATTGCATAATTGTTCGTGTAGAACATGATATAAATAAATTCTAAATGTATTTATTTTTAATTAAAATGTCAAATACGTATCAAAAAATAAAGAAAGTTTTAAAGCGGATAAAGATGCAATGTCTTGTGAAATATTCGACAAAACAATACCATTTAAAAAGTTTTTATTAAATCGCAATTGGATAGCCTGAAATTTAGATATAAATTAGACTCTCAGGATATAAATCTCAGTCATTAATTTGAAGATAAAACAAATTCGTTTAATATCGAGTTATGTAATATGAAATATTTTTTTCGGAGGCCATCCATTTTTATAGTACAACCAAGAACTGTTAAATTTTTTTAGGGAATCTACAATGAGAGTATTCCGTCTGAGAGCACAAAAGCGGTATATAACTATCACCCATAATATAATTTTATAAAAATAAAATCTATTATTGAGGCAATATCCATCGGAAGAAATTTGTTGCCAATACAATTGGTTCAATTTTAGATTCAGATAAAGAAACATTAAACGTTTTCCACAAAAAGAATCAATCAAAATCATTTAAAAATACATCTAACGCGGTAATCTTCTATAATATGAGGAATAACTTTCCAAGGTCAAATAGATTAAATTATACATTTCTAAATTAAAGCAAACTCTGTTGATCTACGTAAATAAAAATTTTAATTAATTTTTATATTCACTACACATTTATTTTTATAATAATGAATTTAAATTTTATATTTGTCTTTTAGCAAAATTTAAACAAAATAAATGCATATTTTATTCGTTTTTAAGGCATATTTTAAGCGCCTAAAATACAACTTTTAAGTGCATGAATTTCCTGTCCCTGTTTATTATTATTATTTTTTTTTTTTTTTTTGCTTTTGTCGTCAACATATTAAGATGACATTAAATATTATCAGTGATTATAGAAATTGTTTATTGATATTTAGACAAATAAATAATAATAATAATAAATAAATAAATAAACACACATAAATACATCCGAAATACGTAAAACCTCATTTTAAGTTAATCTAACGCTTTGGTGCTTAGAAATGAATAACAAATGTGGAATAAAATACTGCTAAACTGACTTATATTTCGTAAGACCCGCAGTCTTATCAGTGAAATTCAAATATCTCTTGTTGTTTTTTTTTATTATTTACTTAGTTTATTATATTTTGAATTTTTTATTTCAATATTTGTATATACAGATGTTTTTTTTTTCTAGTTTAAGTTATTACTTAATTATTTAAATGATCTTATATTTACTTGACAAAATCAAGAAATAAACAAAAATAAAAGAGAATTTATCGATTTGATTTGATAAATATGATTTAATTATTTAAATCGATATGTTTATAATATTATGGAAACGTATACAATTGAAAAATTTTATAATTTAAAAAAAAGATCCAAAGTGAAAATTGTGCAAGGATTCAAATTAAAGTAATAAACATTAGCTTCTTTTTTGGGTTTGGATTTTTTTCATGTTTTGTTCAGAAGGAAGCATATAATATTTTGGGATCTTATGAGAGGTCTTTGAGACCCTAAATTTCCACCATACAAACGGGACTGACCACTCAAATATACCTAATAATCATAAATAATTTTAATTTTTTTCAAAGAGTAAAAATATACATACTTAACTATTAATTTGGGTTTATTTTAATTTTAAATCCTATAAAAGTTAACTAAAATAAAAAAAGAAAAAACAATTTTTCAAGTAATATTTATAGAAACTAATGAAAGAAAATAAATATGCAAGTTATGCGGAAATTGGTTTAAATATAATTTATTAAAAATTTTCGTTAAAGAAATCGATTTTAAAACGGATTTGCACAAATTTGATTTATTAAAGTAATTGTTGCATTTATTAAAATTACTAAAACTTGTTGTGAAAGCAGTGGGATGATTCCATATCAAAACGGACGGAAAACAGTTTTTTCGGATTTGACATCTCCGATTTCAATGAAATTCACTACAAACATAAACTTTTAGACTGAGGGCAAAAAACTTCACAAAGGTAATTATTAAATAGCTAATAACTTCTAAAATATTCATGATAGATATTAAAGACAAAGACATTAACTAGTATACTTTTATGAGGTGTTTAGCCTTTTTAAAACGTCATATTTTTGGACCGGAAAGGACCATAAGTCTAAAGTTTATGATTTGAGAAATATTGGTAGTGAATTTCATTGAAATGGGAGATGTCCGTTTTGTCATGGAATTACTCAATTTATTAAAATAGAAAAGTAAAAATTATTTACTTATTTCAATTTTAAAAATATAGAAATTGTTAAAAAAAAAAATAATAATAGAAATGTTAAGAAAGATTTTTATTCCTTTTATTCGATTATTTGCATAAAAATATTGGATTTAATCGTTATTTGAAAATTACCGTTTTAATTTTTTTTACAAACAACTATACTTTTCTTAAACTACTTAATAAATTCCCTAAGACATTGTCCGTTACAGTTAGAAAATTCATCACATCCATGTTACCTATTAAATGGACTAATTTAACTTTATCAACTTTATTTTTTGCTAAATTATTAATTATGACTTTTAAATGCAAAAAAAGTCATTAAAAATCATACATATTTTTTTAAAATGTTAAATATTTTTCAAACTGCTTATACTCGTAGTTTCCAACAATTATATTGTCATATCTATAAGGAATTATTGTTTTGTAAATTATAGTTAGAATTTAATTTTGATGTTTTGTTTTATTTATTGCTTATTTGAATAATAATTAATGACTTTCATTATAATTTCACAACACGCATGGGAATTTAATTTCATTCATTTAAAAAAAAAAAGTATATCAATTATTAGTAGTGTGATATAAAAATATAAAAAAAGAAATATTTTTTTTTTCTTTCTTTTACTACATCTTTGACGAATTGTGCAATTACCCTATAAAGTACGATGGGAACTTGAAACGTTTTGTTTTCATGAAAGCAGCATAAAAGCGGAATGTATTGAATTCAAATGAAATATGAAATTGTATATGAATAATGTAGCGTACAATTGTGGTAACACATAAAATCGTTTAAATGTATTTATGTATGTACATGTCTCATTTTTGTCTCCAACAAATAAGAGTTATAACATTAATAGAGCAACTATGTAAATGTTGCAAATAAAACAGTGTTGCCATTTTAGTATTTTTCCCTGCTAGATTTAGCAGAAAGGTTTGGCAAACAGCATATTTATTAATAAATTTTTCTCTTAACAAAAAACCGTGGTAAAAACTTCATTGGATAATTTACTGAAAATCTAGATAAGAGAAAAAAATTTCTTTTAAATTATTAAATATATCACACTATTAACATTTATTTGAAAAGTAAATGGTAATAAATCTGATTCTTTTAAACTACTATACCGATCTTGATGTAGCTTCGGCATTGACAGAGTAGGAGTTTGGCTTTCATGATACTGTTAGTTGGAGCATATAACTGAAGTACATGCGAAGCTACAGTGGGTTAAAGTTGACAACCTCGAGTGTAAAAAACATATCGGAGCTGTAACTTTTACAAATGTAAAGCAATTTAAATATTTTCACATTTTTTAATTCTACTAAGCGAGATAAAGAAAAATATGCTTTCTATACTATATATTTATATTACCTTTTATTGTTTAAGCTCCAAAAATTTAATTTCTCATTTTTAGCCTTGACTTTTTCGCTTTTTTGCTCTATAATTTTTAAAATATAAATTTTAAATAAAAAAAAAATAGTGAAATTTTTTTAAGTTTTAGAAGTCGAAAATGATACATTTTTGAACAAAAGTTCAAGTTTTTTTATTCTGTATAAAATCTGTATAAAATGTGATTTGGTATTTTTTCGAATTGAATTAAAAAGAACAATATGTCTTTGAAATTCTTGCGAAAAATTGTGACAACCCTCTGGTAAATTTAGCCATCTGAAAAAAATCATATTTTCAATATAAAAAATTTTGACCTTAAAAAACATACAGTAAAATTATATATGTATATATATTTATCTGAACTTTGAATTCTTCTTTAATTACTAGATATTTATGTGAGAGAAAAAAAAACTGATTCAATTGTCAAAAATCTAATTCATGCAACAACAAAATACATGTAGTCACATATATTTTGTTTTTGTGTTAAAAAAAAAAAATGAAAAATTAGTTCGAGGTGCCTCTCATATAAACTTCTAACTATATTCTATGCTTATAACCGTTTCGAAGATATTCGGACTCAAATCTACAAAATATGTTCCTGTAGACTGATCTCCATTATCACAAATTTCTATATATTTGGCGTAAATATTACTTAAAACTGGTGTTTTCATTTCGATAAAAAAAAACTCCTATATTTTTAAGATTTTCTTAAGTTTCAACTTTAAACCTCGACAATTTTTGTGCGCATTGATATAAATTATTAACATGAACAGAATTTGCATGCATAAGTATTGGTTAATTAATCCAAAAATCGGCATTCGTGTCAGGAAAAAAAAGAAGTTTTAAAAATATTTTTACTAAAAGTTTTCAAAATTATCATAATTAAAAAAGCGGAAATTTTGAGTTAACATCACTAATCCATAGTTAGTAATGTGTTCTATTAACTGACAAAGTCTTGTATACAAAAGTTTTATGTTTCACACAGAATCGCGATAAGAGCATTTTGTTCTCATTACATAATATATTGTGTATTACTTTCAACAATGTATTGTTTTATTTGTTCTTCGGCTATTGTATAGTCAACTTAGTAAAGTTATCTAGAAAAATTATAAAATTTGACCATTTTCATTAAAAATTTTTAAAAAATATGTATTATCATGAATATTAAAAAAGCGTCTCCAGAAAAAACAGATTTTTTGAGTTATGACATTGTGCAGCAAATGAGCGATATTTAGATAAATATTAGGGATATCGAAGATTTTTTTTTTTTTAATATTTTGATAAATTTTCGACATTTTTTTAATTTTCTATTTTCATAGCTTTTAAATTAGAAAAATGTGTGTCATATGTGCTAAAAAAACCGTTTTATCTGCAAAAAAAAACGCTCTTAAAGAAAATATACATTTAAAAATAAAAATAAAAAAATTAAATTATCTCTATTTATGCTAAAAATGACTTCATTTTAATAGACTACTGCTAAAAAATATGTCCTTTTGCACTAAAAAATTGTTATCAATTTCCCGGTAATTCCGGGAAATTTTTAAAACTTTAGTTATAAGAGAAAAGAAACAGGATTTCTCATAAAAAATATTTTTTAATAAATAAAACAAAAGGAAACATTAAAAATCATACTGAATTAACGAAAAATGAAATAATATAAAAAAACTAAATAAATATTTTATGCAAATTTAATTAGTACCTTTTGTAATTTATGTTAAAAACTGTATCTCTGATTTTTACGTTATTGCGTTTTGGATGCTAAAACTTTGTCTTTATTATTATTTTTTACTTAACTAATTTTTACTAAATTAAACATAAATCTGGAAAATACTAAAATTGGTTCGCAACAATGTTTTTCGGATCAATCATAGTGTTCAGAAATCTGATGAAAATAATCCCATATACATATGAATATAACATGAAATTAGTTTTTTTTTATAAGTGTTTTGAGGTTATGACATTTACATCTAACATTTACAGAATAATTGTTTGGACAAGAGATGCTGTTTCAAAAGAAAATGTTGTGTTAGAATGAAAAATCTCCCAACCACGTAATTTTTTTATAATATGGAGTAATTTCGAAGTTCTACTTATTCAACATTTATTTCCACAAGTCTATAATAAAACTCAAGTATCTAAAATTTCATGTGAAACAATTTGTAAGTAAATTCGTTAAACTATAGATAAACCAGTACATAGATATCCGATAGAAAAAAATCTAATTCATGCAACATTAATATTCCTCTCTTATACAAACTATAATTGTATCAGGAAGTTATGAAATTTCTATCAATTTATATGATGAAAATTATTAGGGAATCTGATTTGAAATACTTTGAATGGAAAATTATGTAAAAAATCTTTAGATGTAAAATTTTTTCTGTTAAGCTCTTATTGGATCCACAATATGAAAAGAAAATCAAATATATTTATATCCTTATCTAACAAACATTTCACGTTAAAAGTTGAAAATGTTATAGGCAAATAATATAAGAAATCTCATGAATAAAATAATTGGCGGGTTATGAGGGCTAATGCGAAAACAAATTATTAAATTAATAAAACAATAAGCAAACAATAATATATTTTTATAAAATGCAAAATTAATTCATTATTTTTAGGTATACAAAAAAATAAAATTGATTTTAAAATAATAAAAAAAAAACATGAAAACAAATTCAAATTCGTCCTTGTACCAAAAATATTTATTTATGTGTGACTATACTTTGTCAGGATATCGTCAAATTGACTAATGAGGTGATTCTGTGTTGAACGGAATACTTTTAAGTGGGGCTCCGACAATTTTTTTTTTTAGCATTACAAATATCAGTACAAATATGTTATACCCTATCCAACTTATTGTGGATGTTAACATTCTGATCTGATAAAATTCACGGATTCATATTAGATAGATAGTCCATTACCCTAAATTTTAAACAGAAAGTCATGATATCTTTTCCTTATTATTAATTCTCTTGATAAATTAAAAAATTTTGGTCAATTTAAAATATTTCTTTTGTTTAAATATTTCAAATAAAGTCGCCCACAATATGTTGTTTTCTATTTCAAATTTTTCAGCAAAAAAAAAATTTTTTTTAATTTAAAAATTTATAACCGTTTTTTTCAAATGGCAAAATTCAAAATATTTGAAAACTGGTTTTCGCAAAACGCCAAATAATAGATCTCCTTAGTAAATGTGAAAGTCGGGAGTTTTTAGTATACAAACATATTGTATGTTGTATATAATGCAAAAACCGGTCAGTATAGCCAGAAAATTTTTTAAATCTTATATATATTAATTAATATATTAATATATTATATATATATATATATATATATATATATATATATATATATATATATATATATATATATATATATAATAATGATTTTAATTTTTTGCTAATTCAGATTAATTATATTTTTTATACTAATTCAATGTTTTCATTTATTACCGAGGTTTTGGAATTTTCACGTTTTGTGATTTTTACTCTTTAAGGAAACTAATATTTAGTTTCCAATCCTCTTATAATATTAGTTTTATTTTTAGCTGTTTGCGTTATTTTATAAAGTTTGAAATTCATCTTTTATTTGTCTAATGATTTAAATTATTTCTATTTGTCCAATAATTTAATTTGAAATGAATAAAAATTATTTCTGTTAGTTTTTACATTTTTGAAACGTTCTGAAATGTGCAATTTTATTTATCTAAAATTAGTATTTGTGGGAGTTCGTTATAAAAGTAGTCATTTGTAAGGAAAATTTCTGTTAAATAAATGTTACCGAAAAGAGTGTTCGCTATAGCCATGGTTCGTTATAACCGCTGTTCGTTCGTTGTAACCGTGTGAATACGTAAAATTTGTTAACAAAAATTTTTTTTTTTTTTGGAATTTTACTGATATAACAAACTGCATTAATAACAAACTAAATTTGTCACTCCCCCGATTTCGCTATAACCGTATTCGACTGTAATTTAAGAGCATATTTTTGCTAATTTTAAGGGCATAATTCCCGATTTTAAGAGCATCTTTTATGCGATAAAACACTATTTTTAGAACATATTTTTGGTTGCCCTAGTAGAAACCTTAATATTTTCTAACAGATGTTTATCATTTTTATTTTGTTTGATAGATAATTACATGCATCAAATTGCAAAAGAAATTATCGAATAATTATATTTTGTAAAAAAAAACTGTGCAAAAGTCAAAATTTTCCCATATAAATGCACCCGACTCACTAAAAAAAATGATTTTGTTTGCCACCCCTGAAATTTGACCTTGGTATGTTTCCCCAAAATATTTCGGTTCTACTGATGACCGTTCGTGAGCTGAACCGTTTTTAAAACAAGTATATGTTTTCGTTTTTTTTTTTTTTTTTTTTGAAAATTTTTGTATTTCTTTCCAAAGCAACGATTAAAAAATGTGGCATCATTTAAAAGCCGCGTCCATTGATATATAAAACATATACTCTTGCATATATTTCTATATTCCACAAAATATCCTATTTTTTAAGATTTTTTTCAAAATATTGCTTGTTATTTTTAATATTACTTTTTATTTTATTTAATATTAATTTTTATATTATTTTTTATTAACAAAAACCTTGAGAACAGTGAAACAAAGTGAAAGAGTTGTACTATATTTTTGGTAAAAAAAAATCTATTTTTCATACTAATTTCAAAGTGCTGACTTTGAACATTTACGGCTAGATGAATTGAGATAATCAAAAAAAAAAAAAATTTTTTTGCATATTATTTTCAAATCTATTAGAAATTATAGAAAATTATAAAATAATGTTCTTCATAGTCGAGACAAAAAATTCAAGCCAAAATATTTTTTTAACTGTAAGAGATAACTTAGATAAGTAAGCATGTTTTTTCTTTACATAGCCAAACACTTTACAGAAATATAAAAATCGGACTTGATTTGTGGAACTTATGATTTTTTAAAACTTTTACATACTCAAGATGTCAAAGTTGACCTCGAGTAGCTTATATCGTGTTATTACAGGGTGACTAAAAAGTGATTTTTTTTTTAAACCCAAGTCCTTCTCTACAATTTTCTCATACATTTCAATTCGATCCAAACAGTAGTTTAGGAAATACAGATTTATTACCGAAAATTTTTCGATTGGCCCCACTGTGTATTGTTGCAAATACAATACTAATTTACTAAAAAAAAGAAAAAAATGTGGTGTGTTTATTAATACCCATAATTACACAGTATACACTATTTTTTTTAGATATTCTTTGTTCATTTGTACTTTATTTAATATCAGCACTATTTGATTTTTAAAGCGATTCACATGTTAAAAATGACTTTAAATTCAATTGCCGTGTAAGTTATCTAGTGCAGTGACTGCACAAATGTCATAAAACAATAAATTTTCTGCATGCCATGCAGATATTAAAAATAGTGAAAATATAATTTAAAATATTTTAAATCATAAAATATTAACGTATCGCATCTAAGAGAACGCCAAAAGTTGCTAGCAAATGATAAAGTCATGAATTGTTATGCTTTTACTTATTTAAATAGAAGGAAAAGAATTTATAAAGTCATAGTTCGATTTTTTTCTTTTTTTGCATATTTTTATCACATCACAGTCAAGAGCATATTTCTTCATATTTTGTCAATAAAGCATTTTTAATCATATTTCGTTAATTTTACCAATTTCTTGATTTTAGGCCATAGACGATTTTTAAATGGACATATCGTTATTTTACGGTCTCCATTATCAACCTTTTCAAATCCAATTTAACTATCTTGAAGAATATTTTTACATTTTAATTAAGATGAATTAGTAATAATCAAACTTGAATAGAAGAAATATTTTTTACAATTATTTAAAATTAAATAAATATAATTTCAGAAAAAGAACGCATTCTTTTCAGTTTCTTATTAAATGCTACAATTAATTATTCTCATTAAAAAAGTCAACTAATGAATTTTTGAAATAATTTTAAAACGGTTTATTCACATGACTGCTGATAATTATGTATTTATGCGTGTTTTATTTGTGAGGATTTTATTATGGAAGCAATTTCATATCAAAAACTATTCAAAAAAATTCTAGAAAAGATAAGAGTTCATTATTTAATTGTTATTAAATTATGTATTATTGCTCCATTTGCAGTGATTTGAAAAAAATCTTGTATCTTGCATCTTGTATGAAATCATTGGAGTTTAAATTTAGAATAAATATTGTTATTATTGTTATATTACTCACAATGAAAGTAATTCAGTGGAAATTTTAAAACACTCATATAGTTTGTTTCTTATTCAACACAAAAAAGTACAAAACCAGAGTTTTTAATTTCCCGATCTTTTTCAATTCCCGTGAATTGGGATTTTATTTTAGACATTACCAAAAATACAATATTGTTTAAAAAGCATCAAAACTAAACACAAAAAAAAACTATATATTGCGTATAATTTGCACGCAAATATATAAATCTATTTCTAAGTTAAAACAATATGTTTGAAGATCACTTTTTTGTTATAATATTGCAATTAAAAAAATAGCAACTGAAACACTGAAAATAATTTTCAATAAATATTTCTGTTGGGTAATAAATAAAATATCTATATATTTAATATTTTCATACGCTATATTCTGATTTATAATAGATTTTGTGTACATTATTTTTAATTACTTACGATTCGGTTTACTTGCATAGAAAAATAATGATTTGGATTCACAAAAAATTTTAATTTTTTTTTTAATTGTAATTTGATCTACACTATATCTGACACAAGCAGTGTTGCCAGAATCTAAGTGGAAAAAAGTGCTAGAATTTACAAGGAAAAATGCTAGAAAGTGCTAAAAATAAATAGGTGCTAGAACAAAAACTGTGTGTATTTGTAAAAAAAAGAGTTATATTATTTATTTTCAGGGTTAAAGCTAAAATATCATTAAAGAAAATAGTAAAAACACATTCTGGAATTAATTCTTTAGAAATTAATGAAATTTACGAGTAGATTTTTCAAAATTCTAATTTTATAATAAGTTATCCAAGTATGTGTTATCTGAATTATATTGTTACACGTATTCCAAATAACATATAGGTTAAATTTGATTTTAAAAAATCTTATTTATTATTAATAACCAGATACAGTATAACCTCTAGAATCTGTATAACTATTGCAGACCCCAATCTGGATTATCGAGGCTTTGTTCTGGTCCAATTTTGTTAAAAAAAACACTATTAAAATAATTTTTTTATTTAATATAATATTTCATATTTTAAGTTGTTTATCTAAAAAACGCAGTATTTTTACTGAAGAATTGTTGAAACTAACACCGACTGAAAATGAAAGAATTCTTATTGAATTTTCCAAGTTATACTAAAATTCTAATAAGAAAGGACTTTTCATTATTTAATCCGGATTATAGAGTTATGGAATGGAAAGTTGGGAAATGTTAGAAGAATTTCTCTTTAAATGAAGCAAATTACATTTTTATTAAAATTCGAATTTTTAACGAAGTAAATGATATTCAAATAATATTAAAAAATAATTTTAACTAAATAAACAAACTATTTCCCAAAAAACAATATTTAGCAAAAAATAAAATTCTCGAAAAAGTTTTTCATAAAAAAAAAAATGATTTAAAAATGTACTCACAATAATATTAAAAAAAAATAATTAATTTACCAAATTTTAACCAAGAGTTAAGCATAACCATATACAAAATCACATTCTTTTCACACAAAATAATCATTTTGTCTACAATTAGGCTTTAACTTTGGGTTAGAAGTTGATGTTATTTTTTTTATAAGTTTTAAATTGGGTAAAAAGTTGTTTAATTATATATAAATATTTTAATTTTTAAGAAGATTCGAAATTAATAAAAAATTTGTTTTATTTTAACTTACGACATTGATACAGTTACGTTCACAACTAACTTGGAGACTATATTTAAAAATAATAAGTTATTTTATAATAATTCTATGTCTTATTTGTTAACTCCCTTAATTTTCCTTTTTCATATTCATACATTTTTGAAAATTTTAAAAGTTATGTATGAAAATATTTGCTTGATAGAATTTATGATTTCTAAAAATTGTAAAGTTGCACATTTTTTAATGGTTTTTAATTTCCGGAATTCCCGACAAAAAATTCCGGGAATCGGGAAATGAACAATTACCAAAATTCCAGGATAAAAACCCTACAAAAAACTAAACAGTTTGAATAATATTTAATTAATTACCAAGAACTTAGTACATCTACACTTAAATATTTAAATGTTTATATTCTGCTGTTTTATTAATTGAAATAAATTCATGAAATGGAGACGGCCACCTTTTTAACCCTGTTATCGGCAAAAAATAATATGTATTCATATACAATATTTGAACATTATATATATATTTTTTTTTTTTTTTTTTTTTTTTTTTTTATTAACACATGTAAAAATTATTAATAAGACTTTATGAAAGTGCAAATTTAGTATAGATTTTCTATTGCTTACAAAGATATGTTTCATTTTTTTTCTAATGACAATGAGAACGTACTCATTACATACAAATTAAAAAATACAAAAAGTATGTATAATACAAAAAATCATGCCAGTGAACATTTGTAAAGAAAAACTAAACACTTAAAGGGTTAAGTGTATGAATCAATATCTTTTCCTTTGTACACACAAGAAACACAGATATAATATCTCTACAAAGACAAGAAACAAAACTTAATTACGAAGAAAAAACATAATATTCAAACTATGAGTAAAACATGTAAAAAGATAAGATTCACTCAAAATAAAAGAATGACAATACATTTCTATGTATCATATATAATATTAATATTTTGTACTTTTTTTCGTAAAGACTTTAAAAGTAATTATTTTTTTTAAGCTATTGTAATTTGAGGTACTTATCAAGGAGAAGTTTCACCCATATTGTATATTCTAGTATTGAGTCATTTCATTTTAAATTTAAAAATTTTGACCTCTCTGAAATTTTCTCTGTATCAAGTATACCGATAAGGCTTCCTAACAAAAAAATATAAAAAAATTAAAGATTAAATTTTGTAAATACACGTCAATAAAGAAAATTCTTACCAAAAAAATATGTTAATAAAAATATTTTCAAAATATTTATATGGCATCTTAAACTACAAGCATTGACAAATCCACTCCAAAAATATTATTTTGATATCTTTTATATAACATAAATTAACGCCATTTAAATAAATGAAAAATTCATTTTACATGCCTCTGTATCTTCTTCTACACATGCACCAAATTTTATCTAAATCTGTAATTAAGGGTCAAAATTTTTTAAATTTAAAATGGAATAACTCTATTAAATAAATCGTGTTGGAGAAGTAGTACATTTATTTATTTGATTTATTTATTTGTATCAGAAGTAATATGAAATTTGTTGAATATTATGTTTTAACGTGTTCGTACTAGTAATGCTGAGTAAATGAGCTACCAACTGTAGAATTAGTATTAACTATCAGAAAATGTTTAGTCTTATTTACTAGTAAGAAAAATCCCAATAAATCCCAATAACTTGGAAACAGTTTCCACATTTTTCTCAATGTGTTGAAATTTTATAAAATTTTTATAAAAAAAAAGTTTGTTTTTGGAAAAACCGTAATAAAAAGTTTGTTAAGAAATCTTAATGAAATGGTCGGTGAATGTGAACCTCGTGTTTCAAAATAAGAAAATGTAAAAATGTATAATTGACCAGTCAATTACAAATTGCATATTAATTTCTAAAATACTCATTTCGATTTTTGGATTATACCCAATGTGTAGTGTGGGAATTGTCCCTTAGACAAATGTTAATAAGAGAAAATGACCTCAAAATTCAAAGGTATAAATTAAAGCAATTAATTACTCATCAAATAACCTTGTTATTACACATATTGTTATCTGTCTGAATTTATATCTCATTGAATGTCTGATTGTCTTAAAATCGTAAATTATTTAAATGGGCATTGCTCCGCTATACTAGTGCTTTTTCTAACTTTTGAGTAAATATTTATTTTTCATTAAAAACTTTGTTTTAAGTAAAAGTTTAATTTATTTTTTTAACTTCTAAATTGATAACAAACCATTTTAACAGCAAACGAAAAAGAACAATGAAATAGGAAAAGGAAAATGAAACAGCAGCAGAAGAATAAAATAACTACAGCAACAACAATAAAGTCGACTAAAAAAATCAACACTAAAGATAAAATTGTACTATTTTACAAGTCCGACTATGATTGTAAATAAATTTATTTGCAAACGGATGTGTATCTTTGCTTCTTTTTCTATTGTTCTTTTATCTTTAAGATACAAATAACACACAAACAAAATGCAGAAAAATTAATAAACGACGACAACCACAACAAAAGCAGCACAATTACATAAGTCCAAGTTCATCACACTGTCGCAGCGACAGCCATTGTTTTCTTGTTGGACTAAGACTCTTGATTTATGCAACAATGTTTTATCAAAATGTGTTTTTTATTTTATTAGTTTTTTTTTTTTTTTTATTTTTGAGATAAAATATTTAACGATAATTTAATTTTATATTAAAAATAAACTCATCGCTCATATGTATCTAGAGTCTCATAACTACAAAAATTTAGTTACAAATTAAATGTTTTTAAATGTTTTAAACTATCTTATTCTTTAAATATAAATTTATCCCAACCATATCTTTGTCTTAACGGATTTTAACTACAATAACGAGAACGTTTTAAAAAACAATCTAAAAGTTTACAAAATTTTTCATTTCATCTATATATTTAGAAATTCTAAATCGTCTCATCTCCTACATATTGTAATGAATTTTATCTAAAAATTCTTGTTTCTAGAATGTAAAAAATATTATTAAAATTTCAACAATAGTTTATATAAATAAAATCTTGGAAAAATGCCAAACTTTTGTTTAATCTATCGGTTATTTCTAAGAAATATTGAAATTGTTTTTGTTCATTGAATACCTTGAAGAAATTATTATTTTTGACGTTTTTTTTTTTTGTGTTATTTAATTTTTCAGAAAAACATAACCACAAAAAATACTTTTTTTAATAGATTTTATTTTTGACAACTGCTGAAACGCATATACTAATTATACTAATTTCTACGTGATATTTAATAGAGAATTTTATGCTTACAAGAATATATTAACCCAACAAGATATAAATTGTTAAAATTCTTAAGAAAGAAAAAAAACGGAAAAGTACTTCTTAAATTTTTTCTTAAATTTACATTTTACCACTAAAAATGCGTATTTAGAAATTATTGAAAACTGTGAAAATAATAAAGTTAATTACAATCTGCTACAGTGAAAATCGCTCGAGAAATGACATAGCGTGATTAGTAATATGTAGGCCTTTTTAAAGACATTAAAATTAAATTTCAGAAATTTCCAATACACCCTCAAAATATTGACTTATGCTAAAAAAAACTGTTTTTGGCTAGTTTCCTATATAAATGCAAACTTTTAAACAGTATTTAAGAAATATTAAATTTGTTCCACAATTTTTCAAATTTAACTACAATTTATTATATAAATTTTTTGTGTGAAAACTCTTACAACGATGCAATTTTTTTGAACAAAACTTTAGAACTTATTACTTTATTTGGAATATCTTACTTGAACTTTTCTTACTAAATAAGCAGTGCCAAAGCAGAGTTTGTCGACTATAATGGAATACGTGTTTTCTGTGCTGCTACACACTTCGTCAGCATTCGTGAAGTCTTATCCATTTTGGTTTCGTTGAAATCTAAACACTTACATTTTTAATTTTTGCCTCAAAAAGAATTCAGCAAATGACACATAAAACAAAATACTTTGTCTTAAAATACATGAACCATTTATTGATAAAATTTAAAAAATGTTGAGTATTTTTTGGAGTTTTTAAGCGATTTTAAATAGGAATGTTTTGTTTTATTATAAATAAAATTGCTCCTCAAATCAAAAATATCAAAAAACTGTACATCAAAGTCAACATTTGGAAAAGAAGAAAAGAAAATAAATTTAAAAATGTTAAATAAATCACTAGTTATTTGAAATTATTATAAAATATTTTACTATAATAAAGCAACGTTCTTTTGTTTTCTAAGTTAATTTGCAAATCTAAAATTGGCATAAAATTTAGGGAGCTATTACTTCTTTAGTGCTAGAACTACCTCAAAACGGCATTTTCGCATTATCTTAAAATTTACAGGGTGTTTTGAAATTTTTGAAAAACGTTATATCCTCAAGAACATCTATAACCTATATTATTGGATCGTTTTAAAAATAACATAATTTCAGCAATTCAAAAGTATTTTTATTAACGTTTAGGAGAAGAACTTCAAAAGTAGTCTATAAGGAGCATAAAAAATAACCATTTTCCAATGACAACCATTCCATCAAAAAAGGGCTTTAATAATAATGACTGTATTGTCAATGGAAAGAAGAAATTATTGCTGTAAGAGAACAGCAGAAATAATGATTTTAACTCTTGCAAGAATGTTCCACTTTTATGATTCTTCATCACTGTTATTGAAGTTCTGCTCATAAAAATGTTTATAGTAAAAAACCTGAAACCCAGCGAAAAACTTTGACGTCTATTGCTGACATAGCATCAAAAAAAGTACATAGACTTTCGCTTAAATTTTTAAAAAAAGGTGTAAAAGAAATTTTATATTTTTTCAATGACAGAAAACTTTGAAAAAAAAAAAGTATAAACACAGTATATTTAAATTC
This sequence comes from Protocalliphora azurea, assembly GCA_932274085.1. Taxonomy (NCBI): domain Eukaryota; kingdom Metazoa; phylum Arthropoda; class Insecta; order Diptera; family Calliphoridae; genus Protocalliphora; species Protocalliphora azurea. The sequence goes on from OW026520.1 coordinate 49,740,681, forward strand.
TTGAGAGTTTCTAAATTTATAATAGTATCAATTTTTTTAGTACCTTCAATTGTTATTAAAATATTTAAATTTAAAAATGTACAATTTTTATATACATGCATGCTTTATTACATAAAAATCTGACAATTCAATATTTATATTTTTATACCCATCGCACTTGATTACTACTTTTGATGAGCATTGTTTGCTCATATAAATTAGCATTGATTCAGAAAAATTAAACATTCTAGGCCACGTGCAGTAAGGATACAGATTTATTAGAACATCACAGCAACTGTAAAGTACTTTTCTGTTTTATCGTTCTTATTTATGGTCTCAAATATCATGATATGACCAGTTTTCTTCCGATTGGAATCATATTTGGCACATACTTTATACCACAAAAAAAAACATTACTGTTTTATTCTATAATTCTATAAAAAATCAAAATATTTCACAAAGTCGTATTTTATCCTCACCTTTTAAAGCAGAAATCCGATTTCATTAATTTGGAGGGATTTAGAAAAATGCATTTCCAATGCAGAGGCATTTTTTCGATGCACTTTTAAAAGCATTCTCCAGCCAAGATTTTTCCAAATAAACTTAAAAATTAGTAAGTTTTTATGTGACGGAAAGTTCAAGTATTTTTAATAATTATTTATAAAAAATGCCAACAAATTTTTCCATACAAAAACTTATTTATTTTAAAATGTTTTTATATTTTATATGACTTTAATTATAAAAATTTTTGCAAAGGTTGTTTTTTGATTTATTTTTAAAATATGGAGGAAATGTGTGCCGAAATAAAAAAATATATGAGTAATTAGAAAACCTGTAAAATTTTTATACCATATTTGTTTCAAAATTTTTTGACGAAAAAATTCTACAAAAAATTCACTTAAAAATATGCATTAATGCACATGTTGTGGGATGAAGTGGAGATATTTTTGACAAATAAATACATCTGTATTAGTGGGGTTAAATAAAAATATTAATTAGCACTGAAGACAAATGCAATGAGAACTACTTTCTTAAATATAACTGAATGTAACAAGAGAGAATGTATGAAACATTCAGGGGCATTTAAATAAGGGCACATATGACCTGTATGTTATTTTCATTACACCTTAATAGCGTCTAATGCAATTTCCAACAAATCATGCATTTTTGACTAACTTAGCTTAAAGTGTATAAAGGCACAGCTTAAATGTTTTTTAAATCAATAAAATCAGACATCTACGTTTTGCGTAAAACGTAGAAAAGTTTAAATATTTAAAAGAAGTAATATTTTGTATGGGGAAAAGTGGTAATTTTTAATAAAAATTTTTAAAAATAATAAACATTTTGTAAACTTTTTCCGGAAAATTAAAGTAGAAAAGTCATAAATGACTTAACTCTGCATTTATAAAATTAAATTATTGTTATAACATTTCCGTTATGAAAAAAACCTAAATTGAATTGTTGAACCAATAAATCACTTTTTTAAGACGAAATGAAAAAAATTAAAAATCGAAGGGGGAATGTTATCAAAAACACGTCTGACCAATGCAGTTACATTATAATGCACATTTTTTAAACAGTATAATTTTTTTTTATTATGTAATTTAAAGAGGAAATAATAATAACAAATTATAAAGTTATGTATATTTAAACCTTGATACTTCGTATATTTCTGACCATTTTCTAGAAACTAATATCCCGAATAAAATCACTAGTTTTTCGAACATAAAAATGGCAATATCGACATTATTCCCTAGCGTAGATGTATGCTTAATTTGAAGAAAATCGAAGGACACAAAGTCAAAAGTCGGCATTTTGTCATCGATTTCTCCTGAATTCATGATATTATATATTATTTTTTTGTTTAAAATATGTAACTGTAAGACTGTGTAATATAAAAGAAAGAAGAGTATGTCTAGATATCTAACACATAAAAAGATGTGTGCGTGACTTTACAAATATTTTACCAAAATGGCACACTTTCGATTTTAACCACAAAAAAAAAAAAACAACAAAAAGTTAGTTTAAATAAAAGTTAAGTTAAATAAAAATTAATCTATATTATTATATTTGACAATGGATTTAAATAAAAGTATGCCGTAAAAACAACAAATGTACATAATGTCTATAATATTTAAATTATAAAATTCATGTTTACTTAAGTAAACACAAACGATGTTTTTTTTTTGAGTGTAAACAATGTCAAAAATAGAATCACGTTATGTGTGCCTTATTTTGAAACGCTCAAACTTACACATTTTTATACGCAGATACCAGATATTTAAATAAATATTCATACTGGATTTTATGTGAATTTTTATTGTCATTTCGTTTTTTTTTTTTTTTTTTATTTCTATTTATTTAAATTCATAAATATTATTTTGGTTGTGATTTTAGGTGTAACTTTTAGTCTTTGTTTGGGTTTTTTTTAATTTTCTTTAATTTTAGGTTGTAGGAGAAAGTTTTATGTGAATCATGTCATAGAAATAAAACAAAAGAAATCTTAAACAATTTAAAAATAAAAGAAAATTTTAAGATTTTTCTTTAAGAAAAAATAAATTACTTTCTATTTATTACTTTATACCTACAGGTAATTTAATGTTTATAAGTATGTAAACCAGAGATTTTTTTAAATATTTAAGGAAATAACAGTCAATTAAAATGAAATCCTATTATTACATACATACATACATACATTTATTTTTTACATAATTTATTTCTCACAAAGTGAACGAAATCAAAATAAGTTTATGCACCATAATATTTATAAGGTACATTGTTCATGTATGAAATTTACATTATTTTTTAAAATCATTTATCATTTATTTACACAAATTGATTTGTTTTTCATTGTCAGTGTTAAACGTTTTATTATTTTAATTAACAATTATTTTTTATTTTTTTTATTTTTGAACACAAATTTATTACACTTTTCATAAAATTTCTTTCAGAGCATGCAACGAATCGAAGCCAAAATTTTGTTTTCGCTGACAACACATGTCACCAATCAGTTTGTGGGATTTCAAAACAAAAACAAAACTGAAAACAATCACAAAAATATTTACGAAACATAATGCAAAAAGAGATGGAAAATATATTACCGTACGCACACACACTATCACAAGAATATTGCATATTTATTGGTAAAAATATTGTTCATATTAAAGAGAAATTTTAAAGTATTAAACCTAAGAGAAACAACAATGACATATATGAAAGAGTATGTTATCGTTACTCTTAAAAATTTGTAAAAACGTAACAAATGAAAAGCTAATTATGATGTTGCCATGTTGTTGAGTACCAACGTTGCCACAAAGAAAATATTTTTCCAACCAATATTTTTTCTAAAAACTCCCAAAATGTTCTAACATTTTAAAATAATTTTTAGGTAGTAATTCATATATTTAAAACTCTAAACAATATTCTGCAAATTAATGCAAATAAAAGGCCTCAAATAAAAATTACAGCTTGTGACCAAATAACACCCTGCAAAATAAATCATAAAATCTAATTTTTCACCATTACAATAATAAATCTTTTAAAAAGTGAAAATAAATAATTTCTTCTCTTAAAATTATTTTTACAAATTTTTAAAAATTAAATCAGTTTTTTAACACTTGGGGAAAGCTATTTTTCATACATATTATGCTCCAGAAAAAAAAATAAGAACTATGTAATTTTGTTGCTCTTTACTCCTAGTAGTAAGGCTAAAGTGTTATTTTGAAATATATATCCATTAGACCAAGGTTTCCAAAAGGGGGTCGATAGCAACATTCCAGGGGGTCCGCGAGAGGAACCGAAAATGTGTATAGAATTATTGTACATGATATATATTTTTATTTTTCGGCATATATAATTATGCCAAAATTGGATTCTGTAGTTGTTGTCATTTAAATGTGGAAAAATATATTGAAGCTTCGTATAATATACCAATGCGAATGACAAAAGCAAAGAAACCATACACAATTGCTGAACTCTAATAAAGTTTTGTTTTTCTATCGTTGGGACTAAAATATTAGATAAGCCCACAAATAGAAAAAGTCATGAGAATCCCTCTATCAGATAACTCTGGAAAAACTAACTGATGGATGTGAAATGATCGACAGATGTATCCGCATCAATGATAGGATCGCGATCACCTTTTTAATCATTTAATCTCCCTGCGTAATCCATCCGACATCTACTTGTTGCGAAAACCTTAAATGATATATTTAAAAGTGGTCTTCAAACTACTATTGACATAGTAAATTTTATAAAAACTAGTGCTAGAAATAGAATTTTTAAAACCCTATGTGTCCATTTAAATACAGAGCATTAGAAATGACTACTTCATATGATTTCGAAGAGAAATATGCTGAAGAGATTAGAGAATGTATACAGAAGTACACATTTTCCTTTTATACAATAATGGAAATCTTTATAAAAAATTTACAGAAACCCCTTTTTATATATTACTTTGCTTATATCTTTAATTATTCCAGACGTTCAACAATCTTAACATTAAATTACTAAATATATTAAATGAATTTGATTCAATAAGTGTTTTTATGTGCAAAATTTATGGGAAAGACGTCTTTAATCCCCTCTACCAAAACATTCCTCATTTCCACTGCTGAATGATATTTTAGATTCATAGATTTAAAACTGACTTTAGCTCTATGTTGGTTGAATATTTTGGTTAAAATATTACAAATTTGTTTGAGAATAAAACGTTGAAACTTTTACTATAGTTTGCTTCTACATATTTGTGTGAAACTAGTTTCTCTGCCCCACAGTTTATAAAATCAAAATTTAGATCACGTTTAAATGTGAAAAATTATGTAAGATGTGCTTTGTCAGAAATTTCTCCCATTATTAAAAAGTTAGGAAAAACAAAGGCATTTTATTACATTTAATATTATTTTAATTGTTTATGAGCTTTAAAAGGTTTATAGTTTTTACATTTAATAAATAAAATATAGTATGCAAAATTTTAAAGTAATAGGATAACATTTTGTTAAACAAATTAAAAAACTAAAGCATGAGAAGGGGATTATGTTATCCTGCAGGAATCAAAGCTTATTTTTCAGTAATTATAGTTAAAATTTGACTAAAAATAACATTTTATTTAAACATTTCTAAAAAAAAAAAATTAAATAAGTGTCTACGTTGCTTACAAAAGTGTTCAAAAAGACGGTAATGGTCGGCGGAATTTATAATAATTTAAACATTTTCTAACCAATTTTACCTTTTTTTATCTTACTTGATAGATAATTATGTATAGATTACGATTCTTTTATACTAAAATGAAAAAAAGTTAAAAAAAACATTCTTCAGGTTCAATGTGGCACGTGTCCGCTTCATCCGACCACTCTAATATTTTATACACTATAAGTTACGATCGAAATTTTAAAGTCACTTTTTTTCTTTTTTTGGAGCAGTCTAATATATATGTATATGTTCCTAATCTGACTGAACTATATCGCTCACAATTTATTTGATACTTATTATGTCGTTATGATAATTTTTTTTATACTTCAATTAAAAACAGGAAATAAGTATATTTGAAAATTAAAGATCTGGCAACGTCTTTATTTCTTTTGCTAACAGAAACGGAAAGGTAAAAGTAAAAGAAATCTTTAATTCAAATTAAAAACAAAGAAACGAAATAAACAAACAATAATAAAGAGAGATAAGCACAAAATAAATACATAAGTGTAAAATAATTAACATGCATATGAAATAATAAATTATAATAAAAAAAGAATTAATTAAAAAAGAAACAGAATAGAAACAATAAAATACCTCACCTGTTTTCTTAATTTTTAGAAGAAATGTTCCAAGAGAGGGGGGATCTGTTGTTCTTTGTTAAAGTAAAGATTTCTGCTGCTGTTGTTTTTGCTCTCCACAAATTTAAATGTCAAATGTTAAAATTAACTAACACACACACCTTTATATTTTTCTTTAAAGAATAATTATGTCTGATTTTTATTATTTATTTTTTTATTTTATTTTTTATTTTTTTGTATTTTCGTTTTTCATAATTTATTGATTTTTTTTTATTCCATGTGATGTTAAACACTCTATTTTTGTTTGATATTTTTTTTTTTTTTTTACAAAATCTTATAGAAAACCACTAAAAGGTGATGAAAGAAAATTTATAAATTATAGATAAAAATACTCGTAATTTATATATTTTATGTAATAATGATAAATATGCAAGTACACAAATAAAACGATAAAGGAAAGTCGGCAAGAAAAGGGAACAATTTAAACACACAAACACTTAATTTTTTTTTTAAGAGCCTTTTGCCACAATATAACTATAATATAATCAGCCAAATATTTTTATTAAACCAACAACTAAACCCATTCAGGCAGCCAGCCAAACAACCAACCAACCACCTTTATCAACATGAATTATGGACTGACTAACTTGCTCATTGTTTGAGATACCGAGAAATATTTACCAACCAAAAATAAGAGTGTTTCTTTCTTGTACAATTCTACCAACTATATAAACTACTCAACGACTTTACCATGTGCATGTATTCAAAATAACAACAACAATGAGAAAAAAGGGGGAAAACACAATATATGTATATATAGAATTATCATGAGAATGATACATACCCAGCAAAAACATTGTAATGACATGTAGTTACCGAATGCCATGCTTATAAATCCCGTCTGTATTACTTGTAACTAGTTATGTAATAACTGAGCTGATATATAGAGATTTATATAGGAATAAACAATAATTTAAGACCCCATTTGAAATGTATATGATAAATAGTTGTCTCCAATAATATTACCGTGTTAAGGTAATGAGTTAAGTAGCTAAATTATTAGTGTAATGTTATTATAAATATTTGGTTTCAACTCATTATTTGACAGCACTTGTGAAAATGCTTGAAAACTTGCCGTGTTAATAAATATTCATAGTTATTTTATAAGCGTTTGATGCTATGTCTTCAAAGGCTAATAAGTATGCTTTTACTCTAGTTGTGCCCTCCTAAAATACCAATAATATTGAGAATATTTTCCATGATAATAGTTAATATGAGCTAAATCATTACCAAATTATTTAATTGCACAATTTTAAGTTATAGATATAGGAACATTTAAGTCCTTGGCTTAAAGAATTAGCATAAATAATTTAATTGATTGAAACCATGATAATAGAACGCTATTTTGGATCAAATGTTAATTTTCTGAAAATACAGACATAATATAGTTACCACATAATTTTATAATGATCTGTTGTAAATGGTTTATTATTTTGTATTATCTCCTCAAAATTTTCATTCTAATGGATTAATTGGATTCTGAGATATTAATAAAAACGTTGTGATAAGTAGTACATTTTAATATAAAAAGTTTTTTAGAATTAATTCCGTTTTAATTAAAAAATATAATATTAACTACTAAAAATGTGTAGATATCAAGTTATATTTATTAATAACTCAGACATCAATTGAATTATCATGACGAAAATTTACAGAACTACTCGTATTACGGTTATAATAGTGAATCACATGTATGTTTGAAATGTTATTTTAAGTTATTTTGGTGGTATAATCACGTCCGACCAGAGGCAATGTTTAACTATCCCCTGGCTAAAAATTTTAAAAATCCAATACACAAAATATCAATCTTTCGTTTTATATTGATTTTAGCGCGGATATAGAGGGAGCAACAAATACGAATTCCATTACAAATTATTTTTCGTTCAAAATATTTGAATGTAATTTGTAATGTAATATACAAAAATTTTACCCACACGGTTCTATTGTTTTCTAAATTTATGACTAAAACTAAAATCTAAATTGGTATACATTATATTCCACAAATGTTGACAAAATCTGTTTTAATTTAAAGTGTAAAAAATTAGCTTTAGTACATAAGGCTTCTTCTGGGGAGCATTCGCCAGAGCGCTAGTACGCTGATTCAACAGGAACATGGAGAATTTACCCATAAAATGGGGTAGTTGCTTTGTTTTTGGTCCCTTCAGAAATTTATATAAAAATTAATGTCTCGGAAAGATAGTCAAGATAAAAAGGATTTAAATTAAAGCCCACATATCTAAGCCTTTAATACAAAAGAAAGTTTACGGTTATGAAATGAGAGCACTTTAAACAAAAAGTGACCTACTGATGCGGAAAGTTAGACGTTAGATATAGTTTCCCATTGAAAGAGGAAAGATATTTTCACAGTATTCAAAGTCGATAATTACAAACATTTAAAACTATACTGTATACTAGTTCAACTGGGTCTAAATGCTGCAGTGATAAGAATGTTATTAAGATACATACAGGAGACTTTGTGGTGGTTAACTATCTCATACCATCTTCCTAATGAAAATAATTATAGCAGAGTAATATTCTTGAAATTATTGTAGTCTTTACGAATTCTACCACCGCTGGACCAGATATTCGACATTATATTTAGATTTTGTCCCTGCGAATAAAGGCTACTCCTAACTTGTCAGAGTGTGATCTGTTTTGAATATTTCCGAAGCGGTCTTCCCCTAGGCACTATTAAAAGTAGTAGATAGATCAATTCAGACACATGTAAGGTTGTAAGATTCACGTGGACCTTTTTTAATTAGAAACACGCTATGCTTCTGATAAACATTAATAGGAAGAACATTTTGATATTGTTGTCAGTCAATATTAACAGAACACTAGATGCTCTGAACACAGGAAAATCGACTCGGACTCCCTTTTAAAAGCCATTGTCGCAAGTGACCCATTAAAATATCTCAGTGTTGTTCGATATATTTTATAGTATCATTACTTTTTGGTGTCAATACGGAGTCTTTTCGACTTCATTTGATTACTTGCGCGTAGCGCGCTACCGCAATATCCAAACCACCAACTACTTTAAAAAGTAATAAAAATGCGGACAAATAAGCACGAGTTGTTGTATATAAGATATGAAATGGACTTTGCTAAGATATTTTATTAGGAAAATACGCTAACGTTCTAAAAATATTTTCAGATAGTGCAGCGTGGAAAAGGAAATATAGATTTTTTTTCTACCGAGCACTAGTGTGATTATATGAAAATATTCTATCATTTGCTACAAATCAATAACGGTCATATTTTCCTCCTTCTCCACTTTCTCCTCCAACTCTTTGGTAGGTGCACAAAGAAACAGATTTGTTGTATTAAAAGGCAGCAGCAAGCAAAAACCTCAAAGTTGTACTTGTAATGTACACAATACAATTATGATTTTGTGTGAGTATGTATGAATGTTGCATGTCTGTGTGTTACATGTTAGTACATTAGTATTTATTTAGGTTTTCATTCTTTTAAATTGAGGCTAATCCATTTTTAAGATGTTGTTTTATTTTGTTCATATTGTACTCATATTCATACACTACAACAATCTACAATAATTAGCAGCAGACCGTATAAGAGTAAAATACAAAAAAAAAAGTTATTTTTTTGTATAAATCTATATCAACAATTCCATGATAGAATGCCCAAATATTTACCGAGTGTCTTTCGATTTTCATAAAATTTTACACGCAAATAGTCTACAGAAAAATCGCGATTTTATTTTACTTTCTAAAATAAACCTGAGAAAATCTCAAAAATATTCAACTTTAAATAACAATATTTCTGGGAATTATGATTATATCAGCTTCAATGCGAATATTTCATAAATAAAAAATGATTTAAGAAATACATTTTAATGCAATTGCATTTTTTAATACAAACTTCGTTAATTATGCTATTAAAAATGTTTGATTTTTTAACATATTTGGAAAGTATGGAATCTTTATACTAAAATAAAAATCTATAATTTTTGGAAAGCACACATTTTTGAGAAAGTGAAAAATCAAAATTGCGAGTTTTCGCAATTTCGCGAAACTGAAAACTGGAATCGATAAATGGTTTAATGAATTTTGCGTATACAAATTTCTATGGAAATTGAAAGGACGCCAGGTAAAAAAATGCCCTTCCTCGGGCGATCTTTCATGGAATTGTCGATATAAATTTCAAAAAATAAAAAAGTCATACACGATAATAAATATATGAAATATCATGTGAACATACACACCCAAACACATTCAATTTTGAGAATAAAAATTTCTAAGGTTGGTTGACAACAAAAAACCTTTAAATATCGGGGAAACAAACAAAATATTATGTACTGGTAACTTGGCGCCTACATATTATGCGTGCATGAGCATAGAAACTAGTGAATTGCTTTGTGAATAAATTTAAGTACTATATTTTGTTGTACTGAAATTATTATTTTGAATGAAATTAAAAATAATAATAATAATAATAATAATAATAATAATAATAATAATTATACTCTCTCTATATTACAATTTCTATATAAAGGTTACATAAAGACCTATAACAATCTTTAAGATTATTTATTAAAAATTATACAAAAAATGATACATTCAATATTTTATTCAAATAATGAGGATTCTGTTTAGAATTAGTGAAAAGTTTATTAATATTGTCACCACAAAGATGCTCTTGTTAATAAATATTTCAAGAAATTAATTTTTTTCTTTTTTAAATTAAAAAAATCGTTTTGAATATCTTATCATGCAACCATCGCTGAAGTTGTCTAAGGTAATACATACACCCCGGGAACATTTACTTCCTTAACATTGAACACTGAAGCTCGAAGAGACTTGTTTTGCCTTTTTAATTGATTTAAGAATTGCAACAAAATGAGCATATATTTCTGCCGCAATAAATAGATTACTCCAGAAAAAACTTTTTGGTTTTCGGTAACGGTAACGGTAACTACTTGTTAAAGTAGTTTCTTATAATGAGGCGTCATTATTATTTGCCTACTCTATACTACATAAATAAATAAGTACTCGAATCACGTCGATCAGTTGGCTAGAGCGCTGGATTAACAACCCCATTCTGATGCTATTAGTTTTTTTTTTTTTTTGTTTTAATAAAATGAAAAGAGATTTTATACTAAAAAGTTTTTGTCACTTAAAAAATTAAGTGCGAGATGGTGTACTGAGTAAGACGTTAGCCATTAAAAATGAATGGTTAATTTGTGCCCAAGTTCAAATCTCACTGACGGCAATTTTTTTTTTTTAGTACCCCTAGAGTCTAAAAAAAAAACTACATAAATTTGTGGACAACTCGAACAAAAATAACTAGTTATTCAGGCAAGAAATAAGTAGATTATTTTTGTTTCCAGTTATACCTGCTAGCTTACCAGGAAAGCAAAGTTTTTGCTGGAACTATAAAAAACTTCAGAATCAAGCTTTTATTAGTCAGCATAAACATATTAAGAATAATAAATGAGAATAATTTGGACTTTTGTTTGGCTTAAAGTAGGGACATTTATTTGTACGGATTATCTTACTTGGCACTAATTAATATTTGATTAATATTAAAAAAAAATATCAATTATATTAAGTTATTTTTGTATTTAAAGAATTTTCAACTTTACTAATATGCGTTTAAAACAGTTTCAATTTTTTTTAATTCGTCAATGTCATTTTGACAAAAATTAATTACTTTATTTTAGCATGAAGACTGATTTTAAACTGAATTGATTTATTTGTATGGGTTTTAATTTGTTTCACTTTTTTTTCTATTTTCTTAGCAAAAGTGCCGATTCATTTAAAATCAGTTTAACCTGCTTAAAATGTGATTGTGAGTGGTAAATATTTAGTCCATTTTTAAAAAAATAAATATAAACATTCATATAAACAAATTTAAAGTGCCAGATCATAATAAATACAACAAAGTGAGAAAAATGTAAAATCCATAAATTATATATTTCGTTGAAATCGACTTTATAACACTCTATAGGCAAAGTTTATAATTAAGTCGATATATTATTTAAATGTATGTTTTTATAAGGAAAAAAATTGTTTTTTAATTACCTAAATTTGTAAATTTAAGAGATTTATTATGTCCGTTTTTCAAAATGTGAAATACATAAATACTTTGACTTTGGGTCATTAAACATTTGACTCGATATGCTGAAGATATAGTTGAATTCATTTCAGTTAATTTTATTTATGTTGCTTATGTTGCTTTGAATATATACATACGAAAGACGATTTTTCTAAATAAATACGCATCATTTAAGAGGACTTCCTACGTCAGAATCTATACATATTGCCTTATTTCAATAGCTTTATAAAGCTCTTGAATAACGTGATACAGAATACAGATTTTTGAATATCGATCAGTGAGCGGAGGAACGCGACTTTTTTGTGTTTACCTTTGTTTATTGTAAAAGTATACAGTTTTACCTGACTTTGACAGATTTATTCACTTGTTTAAAAATAAAATATATTAATAAGAATTTTAAAATTTTTACGAAAAACTTTACATTGTCAAAATAAATATATCGATGCTCAGTTCTAAAGCATGTTTACATTTTAAAATTTTTTCCTTTTTCGTTCTAGAATCCATAAAATTATGGCACTAGACGAACAAGGGTTATATCTCAAGACTGTTTTTTTTACTGAATTAATTTTACAATAAAAGTATCAATAGTAGCTTAAAATCTTATATATTTTTTTTATAATCACATCAAAATGCTGTTCCAAACCCAATAGTTAATGTTATTTTACCTTTTAATCCATAAGTAGGGTATAGGATTGAACCAGATAACGTAATAAGCAACCACAGAGAGCAAAAGAGTTGAGTAACCAGAGCAAATCAGACACGTAACAACATACTTTAAAAGCAACTATAACTAGACCTACATGAAAAAGATGCAATAGTGGTGACAACAATAAAGTTATTTGTTTTCCGCTCACAATGAACCAGAGATGGAAATTTTAATTTTTAGGCAATACCTAACTCAAATTTAAATAATACTTTTGTGGACTGAAAACTTCTTCTTATGGCCAATCGGACAAATGTATACAAAATTAAGATCTAATTAATATGGAAAAACAGATGAAACATTAAAAAAAACACATTAAAAAAATTATATTCTTCTTCCAGCGATTAAAATTACAGTTTGCCCAAAAAAGAAAACACTCGTAAATTTTTTTGGACAAAATATAATGCAATTTTGATTTCGCTGGTAGGAAATGGAAGACGATTTTTCTAAATAAATACTCATCATTTGAGAGGTCTTCCTACATCAGAATCGCAAATAGCAGTTTCTCGGGACATTATAATATATAATGTCTAAATTTTATTTATTTTAAATAAACATTAACGGTCAAAGAATTCTAACAATTTCAATCCAAATCCTAATCTACATTGATACTTCATTAGATTTTCATACTTTAATTTTTTTTATAAGTTTTACTACTCACAATTGTTTGGAATAAACTTTAGCATTATATCAGTTAAAAAAAATAATTCTTTATCTCTGAGAAAACTTTATTAGTTCTACAACGAGTTACAGAATATATGGAAATAGCCTGTACTCATTCTAGGTTGCTGTTACGGCCAATGATTTTTGTTCAAAATTTTCACCCCGAGAACGGTTCTGTGGAAGTATTACTCAGCCAGTAGTACCCAATACAGAACGGTTTAGAACTATTCATTAATTAATGATTTTTGTTCGAAATTTTCACTTTTACTTTAGAGAACTGTTCAAGAACCAGAATCACAATACGGTTCTACTACATGAGTGCCAAAATTGTTAGTGACACCATTAAGTCTAAGGATGTTATTAAAGAATCTAAAGTGGTTCGGATTAAACATTTTTCCTGGAAAATTTTCAAATAAAAAATTAAAAATTCTCAGTCTCTACAGAATTCAAAACATATTAAACATATCAAAGAGTAATAAGAGACGAAACTAACTGTCAATAACCTAAGTCGGTTGTAAAAAACCTAATTCATGCAATATATATTTGTTGTTGCAAAAAAATTAAAAAAAAATAAAATATTTTTTTTTTTTTTTTTCATAGAGTTTCGAGTTCCGATGTAGTGATACAAATCTTCTGAAAAGTAAAGTATTCAATGTTGTAAAAGTAAAACATTTTCCATTCCTGCAATGGATGGCAAGATATTGTTGTATTCAGTTGATGTTTCTTAATGTCAGATGGAGAGATGGAAAAGTATACGACATACAGAAACACCGACCGACACCAAAATGCATGTTGTTTTAAGTTTGTTTGGTTACTTGGTTGGGTGAATGAATGAATAAATAGATGGTAGGTTGGTTGGTTGATCGAATCAATGTGGTTAAGTGCATGCTAGGTTGGTCGATTTCTTTATATTTAGTATGTGTTTTAGTTTAGCTTAATGTTTTAGAGCAAATGTGTAACTATATAACAATAAATAAAATAAAGAATTAAAAAATTATTGATGTGGTGTTGCTTGTACATCTGTATATGTATGTATGTACGTATGTCGATGTATTGTTATTATCATTGAATTGTTCTTAACTTGAAATAAAACTTAAACAAATAAAACTAAAACATTTTTATAATTTAATGTAAAATTTAATTCTGCAACACTTTATAATGCACTTGTGTAAACAACTTTCAAAATAAAGAACTAATCCGCAAAATGTTTATTTTATTCTTTTAAAATACATTTGTAGATATTTTTCAAATGAGGGCATGTTTGTGCATGCTTGTTTTGTATTAAGTTGTTTTTATTTTTTATTGTATTCGTGTTATGGTATATTTTCATTTTATTGATTTTTTCTTATTGGTTTTAGATCACTTTGTTTTTTTTTTCTGAATTTCAATTCTGTTCCATTTTTCAACAGTTATACAGATGCACTTGTTTTTTACTAACACATAAACAACAACACACACACTCATAGACGTAGACCAACGGACACAAACACATCGATACTAATTTAAATACTCGCACAAAATTACACAGGTGATTGACCTTTTAGTTCTGGCACCAACAACTATAGAACGCACATAATTTTTCACAAAACATACAAATAAATGGAATTATTATTCTCTTCTATTTTTCATTTTTTATTTGTTGTTGGTTTTTGTAATTGAATTATAGATGGTTGGATGCAAAATGATTTTTTTTATTCAGACTTTACCACATACACAATGTTACATGTATCTGCATACATGTGTTTTTGTACCTAGTCATTTTTGTTATACCTTAAAGATACACACTCACTAATACCAATTCACTTTAGATTCTTTAGCATTTCACACACGAAGAATAAAAATCATAAATAAAAAAATGATTCAAATACATAGAGATTTTCTTTGTTTTTTATATTATTTTTATTTCTTTTTTATTTATTCTTTTATTATTTTTCTATATTCGTTTTCTTGCCCCGATTTTGCGACCGAGTAACTAAGTTAACGCTAATAAACTGATTTCATGTAGATTGTTTTGTTCCATTCCCAACTTAACGTTGCTATTTAACCAGTACAATGTATAAAAAGAAGAGCGGCAGAGATGTATATGATTTAAGAGAATTTTTAGATTGTTTAAAAGTGAGTACATAAAAATAGAGAATACAATAACAGCTGTTTGCATTTGTGTTGGTGGGATTTTGTATTCCTATGATGTAAAACACATGCTGTAATAATGAATATTTAAAAATCATTGATGATACATATGTATTTCAGATAAGTATTTGGAAATACTACATACCTAAATGATGCACAATTGTACCAAACTATGTATTGTACCAAATACATATGTAAAATTAAATATTTTAAAAATTTACTTTAAAATTATTCTGAGCATAAACTAGCATAAAATTATTTAATTATTTACAAAATACTTATAAAAAATTGTACTAAAAAAATTAAGTACATTCAAAATATTTAAAAGAACACTACAACAGAAAAAAAAGTACGCAATTATCAGCACTGATTGGAAAAAGTGCACAGTTTTTTATGAAATACTATCGCGCACTCATACTTGGTCTAGAGGTTTATATGTATAGATTTATTTGAAGTACACAAAATGTTATTGCACTTGTTTCTTTTTATTGCATCTGGCAATATCGCACAGAGATAATTTTTTTCATTTTATGTTTTTATTTTCGCAAAAACATACATATTTTTAGTTTTTATATAGTCAAACAAGGTTAAATTAAAAATTAAAGGGAATCATATAATAACCTTAACCCCCTAACTAAATATATAGGTACTTATTTAATTGTTCCTCATATTGAGATGTTTTATTTTTTAATTTAAGTAATAAACAACATTCTTTAATGTTCCCGTTTTACTAAATTTATTTTGCCACACACTCAAAATAAAATTGAACATCTTGCATTGCCCATGCTCCATGAAACAGATGTTGTTTTTTAATAAGTTTTACTTCCTATCTCTGTTTTACCTTTGTTTTCTCTTCTGCAGAGGTGGTAGCAAATTAAAAATAACACGCTCTTTATGAAATATGGTTACCATATAGTTCAAAAAAATCATGTTTATACAATGTGAAAGTCAAATAAAATTTAATTGAACCCTACTATTATAGTAGATAAAGCAGTTCTTATTACACAATGCAACAAGAAATTACTGCCTCAATAATTACAACGCAAAATGAAAGAATATCATCAGATTAATTAAATTATCAAAAGGGTTTTTAAAGTTAGTTTGAATTTATGGACTTTAAACTTCGGATATTTTGGAGCACTTTTCCATCATGTGTGTAAATAGAAAACATTTAAATGTTTCAAAATTTGTGTTTGTAAACTATTATGTCAATCGCTTTAGTGGTGTCCAAAAGTTATGACTAAGTTTCATTTGACAATATATATATATATATATATATATATATATATATATATATATATATATATATATATATATAAGTTTTTCATGTTATCGAATTAATACTATTAATACTATAACAGCGATAGCTGTCTTCAACAGCTTCCCTGCAGCATCTACTTTACTGCTGGCAGATTCTACCAACTTTTGAATACTCGATACTACTCAATTCTTTTCATTTGGGTACTCGATACTAAATTAAAATTCGTGATTCAGCATCTGCCTATGCAACTATTTTCATCATAAAATATTCTTATAGCCTGGTACATAGCAAATATTAATATTATGCTGTTCCCGAAGAGCTTGAAGTTCTTTGTGACAGCTGCTGACTAGCTAGACCTGACTAATATCACATATTTGCAAAATTTCAGATAAATATTTTTAATAATATAAATACTCATATATCAAAAGCATTACAAAATGTAAGCATCCCGACAGACTAACATCTGTCAATATGGATAGCAATCGGGATTGACTCGGAAAACTCAAGATTTGGGATTTTGCAGAGATTTCCTAAGTCTTATTTTCGTGATTTACGGGAATTGTAAAAAAAATTAAAGAAAATCTTTTATAACCCAGGGCAACACTGATTCCGCGGAACGGGATCTCTCAGTCAATTTGAATACACGTGATCAAGGAGTTCTAAGCCTATAAATCACTTTTTTTGAATTGCCTCTAGTTTTCGATTCATAATACAGAAAATTAATAAAGTTGCATCATATATTACAACATATCTCGGGAATAAATTGTCTGATTTGGTTCAAAAAAATACCAAAAACTTCAAATCCACATTGTCTTCAAGTCATATTCACAACACTTTTTTCACCTACTTAATAGTTTGGGGGACATTAAAAAAATTGTATCCAAAAAATCAAATTTTTAATAAAATTTGTTTTTGTTAAAAAAAAAATCTTAAAAAATCGAAAATTGCAAGAAATGCTATTTTTTCTATTCTATCATAAACATGTTCGTATGTGTTACAATCAGTGTTGTCAAACATAGGAAAATTCTTCTTTTTGCGAGCATCTTTTTTCGAAAATTTTAAATGTAGGGAGAAAAGGACAGATTTTTATTTTATGGCGTTTGTATCATTTTATTAACAAGAAAACAAGAAGTTGTGTTAAAACTATAACATTTTTCTAATAAAAAATGTGTACTTTTTAAAATTTTTGATATCTCATATGTTTAAATAAAATATTTTTCTAGTATATTTTCAAAAAAGTTTAATATTGATATTGTTAAATGTGTATGGTAAAAGATCTTTTTTCTTGTAACTGATTTATGTATTTAGCAAAAAAAGAAAAAAGTTAATTCACAAAATTGCAAGCTCAATATTCATTACACAGAACCAATTTTATACATAAATATAATATTTACGTTTCATTAATTTTAATTCATAATATTTAAAACTAATTTCCTATACATTAAAAATTTGTTCATATTGTAACGTTTTTACTTCCGGAAAACATTGGTTTAAAATCTGGGGTGCCACTCTGGGAGACAAGTTCGATATTTTGGCAAAAAGTCCAATTCAGGTAGTGCGAAAAAAATGTTACGGGTTATTATATTAATGCGGCACATTGTTTCTTAATAGCAAGAGGCCAAAATTGTTATGGATTTGAAATCTTGGGACCTTAGATTTTATGCCTGTTAGTTATTATATTGTTACACTTTTATCTTTTAAAAACTGTGGTTTATTTCCTTCTAATTAAACCGGACATTTTTAATTGCAAATAAAAGCAGTGCAGTAGTATAAAAGTTGTAACAATTCTTTATTTTATTTGAAATGTACAACAACAACGTTCAAATAGTCACTATGTGTTCTAATACACACACTTAAATTACACACTTTATACAGCACACTTTAATAATGTACAAGAATATACAGCCAACTTCAAGGCAATTAATATGTCTTTACAAATTAGACTGACTCAATGGTGTTCTCACGGCCAATTTATATACACTGCATTATCATCTAGATGCTTCTCGAAAGCTCTACTTCTACAATGATCTTAACGGACAAATTAGTATATTCAGATTTTAAAGCTTTCGATGTTAGTGTTGCCATTCTAACAAACAATGTTGAAAGCTTTTCTTTCAATATTTTATGTTTACAGCAATGTTAATAATTTCTACAGATATGTTAACTAATGTTAACATAAATAGAAAGATTGAGAAGCTGCCCTTAAAATCGTTATATTCGAATTCAAGTACAATTTCCTAACAATATTAATGCGGAATTCCATTCTTTACAGAGAAAAATTTTTTCGAAACTATTAATCAGAATTATAAAATGATTTTAAATATGTTTATAATTAAATAAATTACTCAAAATCAAAGTATTCTAATAAATTATATTCAATTTTTATATAGAGAAATCCATAATTAATTTTCAATTACGAATAATACATATTTAATTATTTTATTAATTGAAATTCAACACATGAAAAAATTTTATATTTAATTACTCAAATTATTACTTATTTTAATTTATATTTGATTTATTAATTGACACAATAAGAAAAATAAATAAATTGTTTTAAATAAATTGTTTTATTTTTAGTAAAAAATGCTAGCAAATTTGAATTTTGATCAACTGAATAATTGATATAATTAAAAAAGTAATTGAAATATTTTTATCTTTGATAAATGGTTTAATAGACCATATTTTTTCTGCGTAATAATAAGAAGTCAAAGTCAAAAAATTAAATTCTTCCTGAAGTTTTTTATGTATTAAAAATGATGTATATAATTAATAAATACATACAAAAGTGTTCAGAAATGGTCTTAGTTCAAAGAGATGAAAATAAATCTTTAAATCAAATAAAAAATTGTAACATTTTAAAGCAATTCCATATAAAATTTTTGTGGAAAATATGATTTTTCTAGAAATTTGTTTTCAACGCCTATGTCCGATCAATGCTAGGTGTTATTTTAAGAACAATAGTACTGATAGATACATCAAGGTCTTCTTTTATCTAAGTTTGCGTTTGCGACAGTTCATTAACTCGTAAGATATAAACCTTTAACTCAAAAAGGTTCTTCAAACACCATTCATTTATACTGCAAAATATTGTGAATATTTTTTTTAATTATTTACAATCTTAAATTTTTAATTCAAGTTTTTACAAAAACTGATTGTAAAAAAAAAATAAAACAATGGCGAATTCAAAATGGCAACCGAATTTTTATATTTTTATATTTATATATAGTCATTTATCTGAAAATAAGTTAAAAATGTAAAAGTTGTTAAAATTATGTAATACCTTTAGGTAAAAGCGTAAAAGTCAATTTGGTTCCTCTTAGCATTTAATTCATTTCAATATGTAGAATATTTAAGTTTCAAAAATCTTTGTATGTGATATATAATTTATACGTACATCAAGTATTCTATTTGTGGCAGAAAAAGGATCCTAGCCCACTTTGATCCTCCGTTTTGCTTCCTTCTCTCCGAATACGGAAAAGCAAAAAACAAATTCGTATTCAGAGACTATAAATCTGTAAAATGAGATATTTTAAAATTTCAGCGAAAAATAAAAAAAAAAATGTTGGCCGAAATATTGGATCCTACATCAAAATATATAGCTCTTCATTTACGCCTTAATGTATACATTATAGTATATAACTGAACTGCAAAAAACTGTTAAACTTACGACACAATGGCAACTTTACATCTCAAAAATAAATTTACTACTGTACTTAATCCGCAATCTTACATCCACTTACATACTAGTGACTTATCTAATAATTACTCTCTACAATCTTCTAGTAATATGTAAACCATCTAAATCACAAATATGCAACTGCATGTTTTTTTTTATTTTTATATGTTGAATGAAGCTATTGATAATATCTTTATTCGTTTCAGAACAAATAAAGCGTTTCGGCATCGTTATTTCACTCTTAACAACATATTTTTTAATATAGTAATTTTTAGAGCATATTTATAGCATGTTTTGCTATTTTTCGAGCCTACTTAACCCATTTAGAGCATATTTTGACACTTTTTAGATAATTTTTGTATACCTCAAATTTGATTTGTGATGTATAGAAAAAATAAAAGACCCAAAAATATTTAGATAAAATTAATTTTAATGGATATCGCTAAAGTTTGTTAAAAATTTCTCAGGAGCTTGATTTACAGTAATAAATCATGAAGTTTTAGAAACAGATAAATTGATTTGTATTAAAGCCATCATTGAAATATGATATAGAGGACGTATTAGCCTTTCAGCTTGTCCAAATTGAATATTGTAAAAACAATTTATTTTTATTTTATTTTTTTTTTTTTTTTAATGAAAGCTATATATGTAAATTTTCATATGAATATTTTTGATAATATCTGAACTAATTAGATGGGAAAGCAGATAGAAGAACAATAATTTTTTTTTATGTGATAAATTTGTGTTAAAAATAAGGCTTTTGATACAGCTGACAGATCAATTTTAGTAAATATTTGATATTACCCGAATGAACACATGTGACTATTTAAAGCTATTACTGCCAGCAATCTTTGATTTAATAATGTTAGTATGGTAAAGAGAGACCTATCTAACTTACCACATATTATTTACTAATATCAAACCAGCACATTTACTTTTGAAGGCAGTTCATTTATTATTTTAATAAATACTGCATATTTCCTTAAATATTAATCTCCAATAGTAAAAAAGTGCAATAACCCAATAATCACAAAGGATGAAATTTTAATTATTTAACATAAGAACAGTGCACCATGTTTCCAAAACGCTTTGTTTTATATAATTCTGTAAGTTGTGATCCGTTAAAGATATATGAATACAATCTACTTCAAAAAATATGGTTACATGTGGATGTTATCTCTTTTCGTTTAAGAGATATTTAGGTCGAAATAAATGTTTCCTCATTTCTGCCCTCATTTTTTTATATTCTTTCAAACTTGACGAGCTTAATTTGGGTCCTAAAATTTGTTTTAAATATCCACTAGGTTTCTTATAAAGTTCTAAATAATATTGCTGCAAGAATCATACAAATATATGGATCTCATAAAAATTTATATTAGTCTGAACATTTTTGGTTTTTTAAAGACCAAAGATTGTTTAAAGATTGTTTCACTTATAAAATTTATTTTTTTATTTTTGTCCTATATAATTTGTTTAATGCTTTAAGTAGAAATTTTAACGCAAATGAATGTAAAGTAAACTCGAAGGCACTTAAGGCAACGATCACCTCACAAACCCTATCCAAAATTTGTCAATTTTCCACAATTTTTTTTTTTTTAATATGTTTGTAAAGTTCTCAAATCGCAAAGCTACAAAATATTTCCATATGTTGGGAAAACGTACAAAAAGTATTTTCTGAAGCACGACTTTTATAATGATTCGGTGACGATTTCAATAAAAGAAGTCAATTTTTAAAAGATGTTTTTCCAGGTTTGATATTTTGGACATTTTGGTACAAAAAAGTGGGAGTGTTTTAATTTATTTAATTTTAGAACAGTTTTATCTACATTTTGTCAAAATTTCACTAGAATATTTTTGTTCGTTTAAATTTTATTTCAATTTAAATATTAAGATTATTTCTCAAAAAAATAATTTAAATCTTAATTTTAAGTTTTTCGGTTCATGGTCTGAGAGAATTTTACCGAATTTAATTTCTTTTTATTTATCAGAATTCTCCATATTCTCACGTGTTCAAAGACACCAAATACTTATATACAAAGCTTATATCTAAACATAAAAACAAGTTAGAGCGCTATATTCGGCTGGCCGAATCTTTTATACCCTTCACCACCTTACCGACAAATAATACAAATTACGCCTTAAAATATTTTCACATTTATACGAGTACTTACAAAAATAATCTACATTTTTTCCAAACTACAAAAGTTTAAACATAAAATTAAATGAAAATAGATACATATGTAAGAATATTTTTTGTAGCAATTTACAAGCATTATCTGTGTTTAAAATTTCATTTCAAAAAATCATAAAAGAAATTTTGACGATTTTTTAAAAATTATATACCCGAGATTACCAACTTTGGAGGTCCACCCACTACCCTTTGGTCCGCTAGAGTACTGCGCTCCTTTAAAACAACTCGGAAACACCTCAGCTCTGGCTATGTCAAATTTTATTCAGATATCCTTAACGGATTACAAGTTACAGAATTATTTCCAAAAACAAAAATGTTTTGGAACCACAGTGCAGTGTAAAAATAGGAATAAATTATATTTAGCTTTTGATTTCATAATAATAACGATCGAAATAAAAAATGTATTGGCATTTTCACGAAATTTATTAATTCGAGGAAAATCTTCGTCAGATGATTTAAATTCCGTTGAATAATTTCCACATTATTCTAATTTAATTCATTTGATAAACGATGGTTGATATCATCATCAAAAATTATTTAAGCCCAACGAAACTGGTTTTGTATGGAAACTGACACCAAAAGTTCTTATATGAAGAATTATTAATATACAAAATATTTGACACCATATAATTATTTTTTTAATCAGCAAGAAATATGAAATAAAAAATAATAATTTTTTGTGTTTTAACTTAACTCGATTTCTAGGTCCCAACGTTTTTCATTTAATTAGTGTTTCATTTTACACGATATATAAAAATGGTTGTCACAAAATAAAATTTTCCACTTATTCTGAACCTTGTTTTACGAATTTTGAATTTAAGCGTAATTTCACCGATCCCAATGAAACGCGTAAATCGAGAGTTACCTGTATTATATAAAATTAGCGAAACTTAATAGAAAATAGAATTATTTTTTATGTAAGAATATAAAATCATGGTATTTAAGAATATTATAGTTTTCAACCTTTTTTTTTATCAAAATTTAAAAAATCATGTTGATTTGTTTAGAGTTACACTTTTTTGCTCGTTCAAATTTACTACCGCTTTGATTAAAAGCTTAATAACTGACCTTACGTACAAAAACATTCGACGAAATTATATACAATAAGGGTCTATGGCATGCAACGACGCACACTGGGGATTTTTATATGGAGGTGAGGAAAAAAATATATTTGTCAAAAAATGTAGTGATTTCATCACAAATTTAGTTTTATTTATATAATAATACACAAAAGTAATCAAAATAAAGAAAGTTAGAGAAATGTATATCGTTACCTACAATGTAAAAAGCCCTAACTAACAAAAAAATTTAAATGATTTTTTTAATTTTTAATTTATTATTTATTTTAAATCCATTTTTAATTTATTATTTTAAAAGAGCCTTAACTTCGTCGCTTATATCACAATGCTTTTTTTGGCTAAATGAAGGAGTCAAATGTGAGATCATGGGATCTGATGTTACCATCATTAGGTGCATAATATCTTCGTTCGTGGCAATTCGACTGCATTTTCTGGAGTGTTTAAGGCGATATTTTTTATAGTCTTTGTTACGACTTTCCTGAGCCTCTTCGGATAGTAAGCCTACAGGAAAAATACACTTTTCAATTATATCTTTTCCATGAATCAGAATTTTGTGGAGTGTAGGTGGCATAATATACCACTCGTACAGTGCAACAAACTCTTTTGCCGTCTCCAGACAAAAATCACCAAATTTTTTCGGATCTAATGCCTCGGTAATTGTTATAGCTTCGAGAATTATTGAAAACCTCTTGAGTATGTCTTCATCTAGATCCGTGATTTCGGAAATCAAAGCAGGATTAGCAAAGACGTGACGTATTTCCTGAATTTGTCGTACCAGAGCCTTGCTTAACAGTATCAACCTGTATTCCAATTTTCTCTTTAATTTCACGCTTTATCAAACATTTTCGGGCTTCTTTTATTGGACGAGTATTTGAGTCGACTCTTCCACGTTTAAATTCAATATTGTAAGCTACATGCAAAAGACACTCCATCAGCTTAATACGCGCATGAAGTGGTGACATACCAAATTGCAGTGCTTGTTCATTTACGGTCATAGCTTGAACTTCTTCGATTTTATTCATTTTGGATGTTGTGGCTCCACAAATAAAACAAGAAGATGCTGCTGGTGTTTCTGTTACTAATTGTGCTGTCTTGCCGTCAATCATTGTAAAATATAATTGTACTTGTTGAATGACAAAAATAGATCAATGAACACCTATAAATACTACGTATTTTTCAATATTTTACTGACAGGTACTTTCCAAAACATGAGCACTAAAATTTCTGTAAAAAAATCATAAAATCATAAATGTTTTTTCTAAAGAATTTTGTGCATATCTCGAGCAAATTTTTGAAATTCATACCTTTACTTAATTGTGAATAAAAGCGAAACGCGTTCATCGATTTTCATGATTTGTGTCTCATTTTGTTCATAGGTTATGCGACTTTACGTGAAAGTAATAGGACTTGACACATTTTACCGATTTGGATTTTTATGAATTAAAAAAAAAAACAAAATTTTTTTTTCTTCATATATTTATTTATAACTGCGAAACTGTTGCTTATGTAGCGTAACGTTATATAAACAGATGAAAGTAATTGTAATTCTTGATTTTTCTAAATTTGTTTCAGCAAAATCCGACTAGTGGTTCTCGAGTTATGTTAAACAAAAGAGCCTTATCAGAATTGAGTCTCGAATCAATCAGCTGAAAAATGTTGTACTGTGTAATGCAACAAATTGAGAAGTGGCACCTGGTGGCACTTGAAATTGATTAAAAATTTAAAAACAGATATGAGACAATGTATTAGTAGTGATTTCCAACTGTGGGAAAGTAAGGCTAAAATTGCAGGTCCAAATGTTTGGAGAAAAAAGGGATTTTTGTTATATGTTCATAAAAATAAACAAAAAAAAAAAAAAACTTAAGTCTCTGCAGAGTTTATTTTTTCAATTTTAGTATACTGAAATATCCCACTTTAAATATAAAATAAAAAGAAAAACGTTAGCTCACATAATAAAATAATATTCGTTTTTAAATTCTTAGGTTTAAATTAAGTTGGTTCGGTAAAACATACAAGTACTGAGTTTCTGACGGATATAAAAAAACTGGCCAGATCGGAGTAATTCCTTTTGATTTGATTGTACCATTTAGTATAAAATTTCAAAATATCACTGCATATTGAATGAAGATTATGTTGACAATTTGACTTTTTTCCGCGAAATCCCCAGTGTGCGGCGCCCATAGCACTTCGCAACCAAGTGTATTAGACATATTCACATTCACAAGACGAAGGTTAACGAAGCTAAACAATTGAGAATAAATAAAAGACAAAAAATCATTCAGTTGTGTTTTAGCTTTCAACAATGTAGGTCTGTGCCACATGGTTAAACAAAAACAAAAACGAGACACATAACAAAGAGAGTAAGAAAAAATTATTATTTTTTTGTATGCTAGATATAACCAGCGTTACCATTTGGCGACTTTAGCCGTCAATTGTAACTTTTTCAACCACCTGGCCCCTTTTTTAAAGTGGAACTAAATGGCAACTTTTTAAGAAACTAAGTTATTTGAAATCGACCAATTATTTATTATTTCCATTGAGATTGTTTCCCAATATAGATAAATTATATATAAACTGAAACTGTTAAAACTAAAGCTAATGATAAAGTTTATAACATCATATATAATATAACATAAAGTTTAAAACTTCAAATGCCGAATCTTTTTGGGAAAATTAAAAATTAGATTTGATGAATACTTATATTCCAATTTATATTTTTACTTTGGCTCATAGCAGTGCCTCGGCGGAAAGTCTTTTTTTAATTATCACAAATGAAAAATAAATTGTCCAACAGACTTGAAATCCATGAATTTGTTAGATGGGGATTTATAAGGCTGGAGTCCTAGCGAATTTTTAAGAATAAATTTTTATTTTTACAATAATAAAAATTATTACAAATAAATTATTTTGTTATAAATAAAATTGAATTTAGTAGTTTTTCTTAAAATTCAATATTTTTTGTTTTTGTCTTTATCAAATAAATAAATTTTAAGGAGGTTTTTGGGTATTTAAGTAATTGGCCCCACTTTTTCAAAAAATGTTTTTTTGGTGACTTTTTTTGAAATCCCCTTTTTTGTGCACTTTTTAAAAATTCTCAACGGTAAAGCTGCATATAACAAACACATTTCCAACAAAGAGTGTAAACAAACAAACAAATTTTTACGTCCTCTCTTTGTGCCTATCGCTGGTCTATGACCACAAATAATAACAACACAAATAATAATTACAACAGTATTGTGACATTGGGACTCGCTATAAGCAAAATATATACGAACAAATATTACATAGAGTTGCTTTTTTATGCTCGCAGTTGTATATTATGTATAACAAGTGAGAATCCTGTATTCGGCTATGCCGAATCTTAAATACCCTCCACCAACCACACAGAATTTTTAAAAAATTTTATTTAGAAATAGCTCTAAGAAAAATAATGCTTTACTAATTCAATTAATTCTTTTAACATCCGCAATAGTATAATTAATATTTTAATAAAAAGTTGTTTTGAATTTTATTGAAAAATATTCTCAGATTTTTTAAATTTACAAAACACTAGTTTAACCCAGTACGTTTTGCTATCCTTATTGCAGTAAAATAAAAAATAAAATAATTAGAAAATATTTATGTTTTTATTTAAACTTAATTTATTTTGTTGCTGTGAAAATGCAATAATTCAGATTTGCTTTGTATGGGGGCTATCACTCCTCCTTGACCTATATATATATATATATATATATATATATATATATATATATATATATATATATATATATATATATATATATATATACGTATTATTTTTTATTTCGAACAAGTAATAATTTATTTAAATAACAACTATTTGTGATGTCTTATATTTCTCACAAAAATTCAATGTTTGGAGGAAAAACTAAAATCACAATCACTTAAGTGTTCTAAAATCTTTAATCATCTATATTTCTTAGAAAAATCGATTATTTTAGTCGAAAATTTTTGATTTTATTTCTTATATAAACAAACCAGAGATTTCAGAAAAAATAGGACAAAATCTGTGGAAAGGAAACTATATACATAAGGAAAATTTTGTGAAATTTGGATGAAAACTAAATCAAGCATCAAAACTTGTGCTCACTTATAATTCTACCAACAACCGATTTTTTGTATGAAAATCTAAAATCATATGAGTGCATTCAAGTATAAATTCGAGTGGACCAGTCGAATGAAATGTACAAAAGATGTTAATTTTACCTCGTTGTGCAACTTTGTTCATAGATCATTTCAATTTCAAATTTATATTAAACTAAGCGCATATTGAGGGTACCAAATCTAATATGTGAACATTATCGTTAAGAAAAATATGGATAAATATCACATACAACGTACATGTCGTCACCTAAAACGCAAAAGACCTCAGCCATACTTTTTAATTTTTTACAGCAGAAGTAAAAAATATTACGTAATAATTTTTAACTTTTTGCTTGAAAATTAAGAAATTAATCGCTCACTTAAAGCAAATATATACAAATCGTAAAATACACTTCAAAACCATATTTTTCTTAAATGGAACAAATTGTAAGACTGTTTCGTTTATGAAGTTAACTTTACGACCTTTCGACATTCGTTAATATTGGCAAAATATTTTATTCTGGCGAAATTTTGAAAAATTTTTCAAAATATATATATATATATATATACATTATAAAATTTTAATAAAAAATCATCAGTCTTAAAGTTTTTCCCAGATATAGTTCTATAACTTTTTTTCTAGTGAACCGATTTTGCTTATTTCAAATACCAAACTGCTTAGGAAATCAACAAATAATCTGGGTAAATTTCATTTGATTCAAGCTAGTAGTTTTACGTGAGAATGATTCCCACGGATGGGCAGACGGACATAGCTTATTCGGCTCAGAATTTCATATGGACCAGGAATATATATATATATATATATATATATATATATATTATATGGGGTCTTACATGATTATTTCTTGATGGAACGACAAACTTAATATACAACTGGTGGTGGAGGGTATAAAAATGAAGTATAAATTTGTTTGTTTGGTAATTGTGGGCGTGGCATGCTGTTAAAAATGTTTTTTGTTATTTTATAAAAAAAATTTGACTTTTTTTAAATTTGATCAGAAGTAAATTATCATTACTCTCAAAATATTACCGACAATTGGCTATATTTTTTATGTTGACAGGATAACAGTCTTTAAGAAATAGTTTGATGTGTCACTGTACCGTTATACCTGCTGTGTTATTAAATGTTTTGACAGGTACATACTATATTTTAGTCAAATTTGAATTTTAGTGGAATAGAACTTTTGAAGATCAAAAAGGGTTAAACAAATTTTACGACCAGAAAAAAGGCGTAAGTGTCCTTTTTATCTCCACATATATTTTTGTACCTGTCTGGACCCTTCTGTATAACACTTTTACCATTTGAATGAAATTACACACAAATATAAATACACCAAGCCCTATAAGGTGTGATGTGTTTGTTAGACTGGGCAGATGAGAAAGTGTTATGGCAAAACGATAGACATTCATCATGGAGGTTATGTAGACCTCTAAAAATATTATTTACTAAAGAGAGTCCAGATGTAATTAGGTCGGTAAGGGAAAGCATTCAAAGTGAAATTGATGGCTTAGACACATATTTTTATAAAAACAAAAATCTTAACGTTCATTATAAAATGAAATTGACAATGATAAACGGAGCGGTTTTAAATATATTAGGTGGCAACAAAAGTTGTTCGAGTTGTGTTTTATGTGGAGCAAAAGCGACTGAAATGAACTGTGCATCAATTTTTGAAAGGGCAGTCAATGAGGAGTGCTACCAGTATGGAATGTCGACACTTCATGCATGGATAAAATGCTTTGAATGTATTTTACATATTGCGTACAAGCAACCCATTAAAACATGAAGAGTAACCGGGAAAGAAATGAAGGACAAAGTAGATGAGAGGAAAAGGCATATACAAGAACAATTTAGAAATGAAATGGGGCTGATAGTGGATAAGGTTAAAACGGGTTATGGAACGTCTAATGATGGGAATACTGCTAGACGTTTCTTTTCAAATGTAGAACATTCTGCTCAAATAACAGGTGTAGATAAAAAGTTAATTCAAAATTTTTCCATTATCTTAAGAACTCTGTCCAGTGGCTTTGATATAAATGTGGCAAGTTTTGAAATACTTTTCAAAGAAACTGCTCAATTATATTTCAAATTGTATTCTTGGTACTATATGCCAGCAACAGTACACAAAATTTTAATTCACGGCATTGATTATATTAAGTATTCTACTATTCCTATTGGTTTGTTATCAGAGGAGGCTATAGAATCATGTCACAAGATTATAAGAAATGCAATGTTAAGGCATACTAGAAAAAGAAGCCGAATTGACACTAATAAGGACCTCATAGTTTATCTAATCCTGCAGTCAGAACCATTGATTTCGATTTATAGCCAGAAACAATTTTTAAAAAAGTGTGAAGGAACTTGCACAAGTGTAATACCTAGTCATGAATTGATGGAGTAATCGGAAACTGATATGAGTGATAGTGATGAGTGAAATATGTTGTTCGCCTATTTATATACCTTTTTAATATAATAAAACTAACATTTGAAAATGTAAAATACTAATAATGTAATAAATTTCATTTACAATTTGATTTTGTATCGTTTTTTCTCCTATCCCTTTTCTCTTACTATCAAACTTGTTTTGTATTTTTTATATTTCGAGATATATGAGAGGTGGGCGTGTCCCCGCCCCAATTTCCACAAAACTTTCTACATACAAGAATACGATTCATGGACCACATACTAAAAATCAATTATGATTTTAATTTTAAACCTACAGGATCAATAAGAAACAACGACACCAATAAGGAGTTTAGGACTAATTTCTCAAATATGGGTTAATTATAGATCAACCAAAATAAGGATCTGGCAATACGAATGATAGGAACACAGCTAGAATGTTCTCTTCAGATGCCAAAAGTGCAACTGAAATAACAGGTGCTGATATAAACCTTATTTCATGATTTAGAACAATTACCGATGTACTTGTGTGCAATGAACAAATTGACGCTAGAAAATTTGGTGATTATGCGAAGGAAACTACACAAATATATACAACCAGATATCCACACTTGGAGATCTATCAGAGGAAGCTCAGAAAAAATGGAATAAGGATTATAGATTTTATAGAGAGCACAATACCAAAAAAAAAATATAACGAAATTCTAATATATTACTGGTAACGTCAGTTCCGCTCATATATAGCATTCGAAGTCAATGGAAAGTAGAACATCGGGATTTAGATGAAGAATTAAAAGGGCTGCTAGAGGACAGAAATAATATAGAACTAAATATGGAATATTTGCAGGCTATTTAACAAACGAATGAATAATAATTGTAATTTTCTTTTATTGTTATTTAAGTAAAAAATAAAATAAACGTTAAAAAACTTTTAATTATTATAAAAAATAAAGATTTTTGTCCTTAATGTTATTTGAATAAAAAGCAAAATAAACATTGAAAAGAAAATTGTCATTTTTTGTCCGAAAATAACCGATTTTAGTGGAACCCTTTCTAGAATTGATAAACTGGGAACCTGTTCACAAAATTATCCTGGGTATTATTAAAATGTTTTTTATCTGCTTATAACTTTTTTTATAAGTAAAACTGCTTCAAAATAAATGCTATAAAAAATTAAAAGTTAAAATTTAGCCTTAAATTTCTCAACAACTGCTGGACTGATTCTAATGAAATAAAACTGGAGAAAAGTTCAAGGAAATATATCTCCATAAAAAAAATCTAAAATATCTTTATTTATTCAAAAGTTGCAGAGTTTTGGCCGATGAAAAACTATTCAGAGAAACCGAATGCACGCATTTTAAAACTCTTAAACGGCTGAACTGATTTTCACGAAATTTGGCATACAGATATTGGATATCACGCCCACATTTAAAAAAAAACTTTCAATTTTAAAAAAATATTGTGTTCAATTTTTCACTTTATTAATTTAGTTATTTATATGAAATTTGAAAAAAAGGTAGTGCTTGCACTGCCATGCCCATATTTTACGCCCACTTTTTTAAAACTTCTAAACGGCTGAACCGATTTGCCTAAAATTTTCACAGCATCATCCTGTATGCCCCTAAATTCAAATATTATGTTTTTTCTATCGGAGCAGGGTGGTACCACCCAATTATTCATTGCAGTGTATCAAAGGAACTATTATGGTGGAAGCCCTCGAACGTCAAGTGAACATTTAGCTATCATATCGCATTGATAAGATGAAAATAGGACGGATGGGTCCAGGGAGAGAAGTAGCCCCCATACGAAGAAAATATTAATTTATGCATATCTAAAGGAGTATTAAAAAGTTGTTGGCGTAATTTTCATATTATTTTTCGAATAGGGCGGATAGTTCCAGTTAGTTATCGCATCAAATGGGGTAGTGAAGCACACCGTGAAAAACTTTAATATATTATTATGAATATTATCTCGATACACAAACAACACGAGCCAGCACAATTGTGTGTTACGTATAGGAAAAAACAACACTTTTCCAACAAAAGAAGAATAACGTAAATTTTGATCTCACCAACTCCGATTTTGATAAAATTTGATATTACACTCATTATGTCAATAAAAAGTTTGAAGTTCTACAAACTTTTAAAATTCTTTGAACTTTTCATTATTGCACAGCCCAAACGCCTGAAGCAAGAGAGATGAAATTTGGAACGTAGGTTGGTCTCACGCCAAATGGAACCACTAAGAAGGAATTTTTGCAAAATCGGTAACCTCATATTTCCTAAGCTAGTATAAATACAAAAAAATTTATTACCTATAGCACAGTGTGCGATTCAAAAAATGAAATGGAAATAATTATGGAATTTCGGAACGACTGTTCCGATTTCAATGAATTTTTATATAGTGATAGTAGAGGTCTAGATGAGTTTTAGTTTGGACAATATCTACAAAAAACATCGTCATATGCACATTTTATCTCTATTAGCTTAAGAGATATTAGGCTTCAGAGATTAAAATTGTTATTTTTAGTCTGCTTTGGTGAAGTTTTTCGCTACAGTGGGTTCAAATTTCACCCCATTTTTTGGAAATATTTTTTTATATCATTGGCAACAAAATTTTGTAAAGAAAGAATTTTGAAAAAATATTTGCGTACTCAAAAGTTGCAGGAATTTAAATTTAAACTTTGAAAAAAAGTCGATTTTTAACGTTTTTTTATTATTTTTTTTTTATTTTGCTTTTTTTTGTTATATAAACATTTTCTTTTATATTCTAAAAGATAACTGAACACAAAATATTTTAAAAGAAAAAATTTAAAAATTGATTTTTGCGAGAATCAGGGTTTCCCAAAATTGAATTATTTTCCAACAAATTTTGAATTTATGCTCTAATTTCTCAAATCGCAAAGATAGAATTAAAAAAAGTTATACTTTTTATATAATCTAATGTGCTTTTAACTTTTTTTCGTAATATAAATTTTTTCTCCTAGATATCGATTGGAAAGATATAGTAAAAAATTAAAAAAATCCCATTTTTGGAATTTTTGAAAATTGCGGAATTTCTGTTGACAAATCTAAAAATTGTGAATAACGCTTGAAATTAAGCATCATAAAATCGAATCAGGTGTAAAATTTTATTCAAAAATATCCATCAACAAAAATTTTATTACATAATTAAACATGAATAATATGCCCAAAATCCCAACTCAATACTTTTCGCGAAAATTCTTAAACGAATTTTCTTATTATAAATATTATTATACATTTTTGAAAATAAGACACTATTACCTACGCATATATCATATGTCATCATATCATATATCATCCTAATTTTACCTTTCCAATAACGTAATGGCTTAGGTGATGTTATTCGCCAGTTGATCATTTATGTTAAACCTGAGACTTTCACTAACAAATATTTTGGAACAAATACTATATTTTTAGTACAGGTATATGACAGTTAAATTGAAGCAGGTACATTTTACCTGTAATATCGTTGTTATTAATGAGTTGTTGTTACGAGTATTAATGAGTAAAACATTACATGAACTTTACAAATAACTAAAAAATAAGTATTTTGTTTTCAGTTATTTATTTATTATAACGATAATATTTTCTGTTAATTAATAAAATTTAGATAATTAAAAAAATAATAATTTAAATTAGTAATCTATATTTAAAAATTATGGTAAATCATTATAGTAGCTTAATTTAGTAAAATAATCTGATTCACATTAATCCATATCCAAACGATAAAGCAAATTCTTATCTCTGTAGCAAATCGAACGTTTTCTCATAGATGATAAGACTAGATCAGATGATAATATAAGATTATTAAATATATCTTCATTTTCTTGAGCTAAAGTGGTAAACATATTTGAAATCTCGAAATCTCGATTCTTGGGACTCTTCCGTAAGTTCTCCTAAGGGAAGAATATTTGCTTAATTATTATTTCTTATGTACGACTGGTGACAACAATTTCCAAGGATAGAATTTTATAAGTGTTTTTGAAATTTCATAGGAATATTCGCCAAATTTTATTGAATTACCTTGCTGTTTATTGCCATTAAAATGATGTTGACTCTTCGTTGTAAATTCATATCAATTCCTGTAATTTTTGAGGTTGTTTTAAAATATTTGAAAAAACGCCGAGCTGTGTTGCCATCGTTCGTACTTCTGTATCCTACGAGTGGTTTATCACTGTTTAGTTCAGTCTGTTGTATAAATTTCTCTTTAATTCGCTTTTCTCTTGTTCTCATTTTCTTCAGTTCCTCATTATAATTTCCAGTTTTTTTCATTTCTTGATATTCTTTTATACTTCAAATCATATGCCAGATGTAGAAAGTATTCCAGAAATCTTATTCTGGCATGCAAGGGAGATATTCCGTATTTTAGAACATCTTCATTGATATTTCTCATTTTGGATACATTAGAAAATTCTGATCTCTTTTCGCCACATATAGAATAATTCTAACTAGAGGAGGTTCCAAACGTTTTCACAACTAGGTACCAATGATGCCATACTTTTATATTTCGAAGATTCTTGGTTTGCTTGCTTGTATTTTAAAAGTGATGATAAGATATTACATCCCTATTTGCAGATTAATTGCAGATCACAACCATTTATTTTCTAAAGATGATCAGTGGAAAATTTCGAAATGTAGAAACTCTAAAGGGATATGGTATAAAGCTTTTCTTTTTTTTTCCTGTAATGCTCCATAAGATGGTAAAACGTACATACTTATTCCTAGTAGTGCTCTTCTTAAAATTGCGTAATTCTGATAGCTAAATTTCAGTTGTTGCATTAGGGCTATGATGGCTTTTTCTTCTGTGAAAGAAGTTGGATTTTTACAGCTTCAACGGATTTTTTAACATAGCTTTAAATTTGTCAGAAATTTCTTCAGTAGACACTGTAGAAAGCGTTGCAGACAATCGCTGTTTCTTGGATTTTGAGCATAAATCTCCGTTTTGCTTACAATGTGCACCAACAGCTGATGTAAAAAGTACAAGTTCTATGTTTTC
Source organism: Protocalliphora azurea (assembly GCA_932274085.1). Lineage (NCBI taxonomy): Eukaryota > Metazoa > Arthropoda > Insecta > Diptera > Calliphoridae > Protocalliphora > Protocalliphora azurea. The sequence goes on from OW026520.1 coordinate 49,775,814, forward strand.
ATGCAGCCAGTCAGAATATTTTGATTCAAACTTCTTAGTAGACCATCTAAGCGACTTCTATCTTACATTGAATGACTTAACATTGCTTTCAATCTATGATGATTCCCTTTTTTCCAGCTTATTTTTATAATCAGTTTCTACGTATTGTGTTAAAAAATTTACCTTTTCTTGAAAAGGAAGTGATGCATTTTTAAATTAAATGGAACACAAAGTTGAATAACATTTCCATGATTGTCTACTTATAACTGAGATCTAACATAGATTAACCACGTTTATATAATCAATGCAACTTATTCAACAAATCTTTACCTATTCTAAATATTTACCTGTCTTGTACCTGTACTAAAAATATAGTATCTGTTCAAAAATATTTGTTAATGAAAGTCTCAAGTCTAATATAAATGATTAACTGGCGAATGGCTTTACCTAAGCCATTACGTTACCCACTAATTGTGATTGATTGATTTTGACAGCTGATTTTGACAAGTGGAAAGGTAAGAGTAGGCATATTATACATCATTGTATAGGTTATATTTATAATAAGCAAATTCGCTGAAGACTTTTCGCGAAAAGATGCGGAAGAAGTATTAAGTTGAAATTTTGTGCATATTATTCATGTTTAATTATGCAAATAAAATTTTTGTTAATGAATATTTTTAAATAAACTTTTACATCTGAGTAAATTTTTTGATGCTTAATTTTTAGCATTATTCACATTTTTAGATTTATTCCCAAAAAAATTTCAAAATTTTTATGGGATTTTTTACTTTTTTTTACTATTTCTTTCTGACCGATATCGGAAAGCAAAAATTTCTATTACCAAAAAATTGAAAACACACTATACAAGAAGATAAAACTTTTTTTCATTCCAGCTTTGCGATTTGAGAAATTAGAGCAAAAATTCGAAATTTTCTGGAAAAATAGGTCAATTTTGGGTAACCCTGGTTCTCGAAAAAATTAATTTTAAAAATTTTATATCCAAAGTGTCTAACTTTAAGACCCTGTGGAGTAGTCCCCTGTGGGTCTATATGGTCCAAGCTCAAAACTTAAACTCGCCTGTATCTCCACTATAGTCGGGTCCTAAGCATTACATCTAAACCTAGAAACTCATAGAAGTTCTCGCGGACCAAATAAATTAAGTGCACTTTTAAGATCAAGGTGAGAGGTAGCAGTGCCGAGGATCTGCATGGTTAGTTAGTGCTTAAAGAAACTAATCGTTAACAGCTCCCCTCCAACGCCCATGGCACGGGTTGGTTGTAATTTTTAAAAGCCTAGTCCGCGTATGTCGTCACTGAGCGAGATGGTCCACTTAGTACGTGCATTTTCGTGGGACCAAGATTAGCAGCAAAGAAAATTTTAATAAAAAGGATGTGGAGGAGAATAGTGCAGTTTCAGTAGGAGTTTCGGACACTGACTCTGACCTTTTAAGAATTCACGAGGACATAATTGCTCAGGAGGGACAATTATTGAGTGAACTGGCCGAAACGGACGACCTCTTGGGCTCGCCTGGAGACTCTTTCGGGGGGACGGGCACTACGGAGAGGTTGGAGGATCTCTCTCTTTTTTCTGATGAGGAGCATGAAATTACAATGATTTCAGCTCACGCTCAGGAAAGGAGTTCTCCAGCATCCGAGGTGTCATCCGCTCGGGATGGTGGACAGGTGGGTTCAAAAATAGTTCGGCAAGATGCGGTAAAACCATGTGTAACTGCCGTCGTCGACAGCCGAACAAAAATGGAAAAAGCAAAGAATGACGTCAGATCCTCCTTGATCTTTCTTAATAAGATGGCCAAGAGGGATCTGTCGTCAGTCAGTGGTAGGGATAAATACCTTATCAAGAGGCATAGGAAGAGTGTGATTAGATTTGAAAAAATCTATGGCTCGACCTCAGCTATCTTGGGAATGTCTTATCCCGAAGGACTAAATGCGATATTTGACACCATTCCGGAAAATGCTCTGGAGAGCATAGGAAACGTGTCAGGGGTCGCACTGAAGTCCAAAGATAAAGGCAATGATAGCAGCCGACCAATTAAACCTATCACATCTTCGGAACGATCGGTGGAAACTGGAAGGCCGGCTATCATTGCTAAAAAGGGGGCTGATCGTATACCATCCAGCAACTCTGGTGAATCAAGCACCAAAGGAGCAAGGTCTGGAGACGACCAACCCTCTACCAGTAAGAAATGTGCGGCAAACAACACTCCCAGCTCTCTTAAAGGTCTTCGAAAGAAGATGATAAAGAATGCTGGTAGTGGGGCTGGTCATAAGCCATCTGGCTCTCTTAAGGATCACCGTAAGGAGGTCATTAAGAGAGCTAGGTCTGGCGATGACCAACCAGTCCCTACCGCAAAGAAGGCGAGTCACACACCGACTGGATCTCTTAAAGGCCCCCAAAAGGAGGTCATTAAGAGAGCTAGATCTGGTGACGACAAGCCTTCGACCTCGAAAAAGGCGAAGGAGTTGATGAAGCCGGAATATCTTCAGGCGGCTGTCATAGACCGTACTGACCCAGATGGGAGGATTAAAACGGATCTATGGAGGTCAATTGAAGATAGGCTCATCGACGAGATCGTCTTAATGAAAGGAAGGCCGGATGAAGTGTCATTCAAAGGCGCGGACTGGTCAAAGGGTGTCAAAACTGTCAATTGTGGTAATGAGAAATCACTTGAATTTCTCAAGGCCACAATTGCCAAGTGTGGCAGCCTTTGTCCAGAGGCGAAACTGGATGTGATACTAGCATCTGAGTTGCCCCTGAGACCAATAGTGACAGTGTGGATTCCACCACCCGTAAAACCGGTGGAAACTATACTGACAGTACTGGTCAACCAGAATGAGGGTCTGGATACAAGTCAGTGGAAGTTGTTAGCTTCTCTGGCTTGTAAAGAGAACCTCGGAAGAGACTTCAGGTTTGCTATAGACCAGGAGTCTCTCAGGAAATTGGAGTCTTTGGGGGGAATCGCTAATTTCGGTCTGGGCACTATCAGGTTCCGGTATCCGAAACCTGAAAGTACCAAAAAGGCTGCAAGTGGTGCAAATTAATTTGCATCACTGTGAAGCAGCCTCTATCGAATTAGCGATGAACCTTGTCGACTCCAAAGTGGATGTGGCCTTAATCCAAGAGCCCTGGATCAACAACACCAGGGTATGTGGATTAAGTGTCAAGGGGTATACACTTTTTGTACCATCCACTGTGGATAAGGTAAGAACGTGTATACTGGCTAGGAATGAGTTAAATTTTATAAACTTTCATTCTTTTGGCAATGGAGACCTAACGGTCGTGAATAGAGAGGATAGAGACGGGAGGAAACTCGCACTCGCCTCCGTTTATATGCCCTACGATGGGGCCAACCCACCGGGTGATATGGTGCGCAGACTAACAGAGTATTCAAAGAGAAGAGGCATATATTTGGTACTCGGTTGCGATGCTAACGCACATCACTGCCAGTGGGGTAGCGCCGATATTAACGAGAGAGGTGAGTTAGTTTTTAATTTTATAACTACTAACAATCTTTTTATCTGTAACTTGGGTAATGTGCCCACATTCAGAACTAAAGATAGAGAGGCAGTTATAGATATAACACTGACGAACTTTAGGGGCGAATACATTAAGAACTGGAACATATATTTATTTATAACTGCGAAACTGTTGCTTATGTAGCGTAACGTTATATAAACAGATGAAAGTAATTGTAATTCTTGATTTTTCTAAATTTGTTTCAGCAAAATCCGACTAGTGGTTCTCGAGTTATGTTAAACAAAAGAGCCTTATCAGAATTGAGTCTCGAATCAATCAGCTGAAAAATGTTGTACTGTGTAATGCAACAAATTGAGAAGTGGCACCTGGTGGCACTTGAAATTGATTAAAAATTTAAAAACAGATATGAGACAATGTATTAGTAGTGATTTCCAACTGTGGGAAAGTAAGGCTAAAATTGCAGGTCCAAATGTTTGGAGAAAAAAGGGATTTTTGTTATATGTTCATAAAAATAAACAAAAAAAAAAAAAAACTTAAGTCTCTGCAGAGTTTATTTTTTCAATTTTAGTATACTGAAATATCCCACTTTAAATATAAAATAAAAAGAAAAACGTTAGCTCACATAATAAAATAATATTCGTTTTTAAATTCTTAGGTTTAAATTAAGTTGGTTCGGTAAAACATACAAGTACTGAGTTTCTGACGGATATAAAAAAACTGGCCAGATCGGAGTAATTCCTTTTGATTTGATTGTACCATTTAGTATAAAATTTCAAAATATCACTGCATATTGAATGAAGATTATGTTGACAATTTGACTTTTTTCCGCGAAATCCCCAGTGTGCGGCGCCCATAGCACTTCGCAACCAAGTGTATTAGACATATTCACATTCACAAGACGAAGGTTAACGAAGCTAAACAATTGAGAATAAATAAAAGACAAAAAATCATTCAGTTGTGTTTTAGCTTTCAACAATGTAGGTCTGTGCCACATGGTTAAACAAAAACAAAAACGAGACACATAACAAAGAGAGTAAGAAAAAATTATTATTTTTTTGTATGCTAGATATAACCAGCGTTACCATTTGGCGACTTTAGCCGTCAATTGTAACTTTTTCAACCACCTGGCCCCTTTTTTAAAGTGGAACTAAATGGCAACTTTTTAAGAAACTAAGTTATTTGAAATCGACCAATTATTTATTATTTCCATTGAGATTGTTTCCCAATATAGATAAATTATATATAAACTGAAACTGTTAAAACTAAAGCTAATGATAAAGTTTATAACATCATATATAATATAACATAAAGTTTAAAACTTCAAATGCCGAATCTTTTTGGGAAAATTAAAAATTAGATTTGATGAATACTTATATTCCAATTTATATTTTTACTTTGGCTCATAGCAGTGCCTCGGCGGAAAGTCTTTTTTTAATTATCACAAATGAAAAATAAATTGTCCAACAGACTTGAAATCCATGAATTTGTTAGATGGGGATTTATAAGGCTGGAGTCCTAGCGAATTTTTAAGAATAAATTTTTATTTTTACAATAATAAAAATTATTACAAATAAATTATTTTGTTATAAATAAAATTGAATTTAGTAGTTTTTCTTAAAATTCAATATTTTTTGTTTTTGTCTTTATCAAATAAATAAATTTTAAGGAGGTTTTTGGGTATTTAAGTAATTGGCCCCACTTTTTCAAAAAATGTTTTTTTGGTGACTTTTTTTGAAATCCCCTTTTTTGTGCACTTTTTAAAAATTCTCAACGGTAAAGCTGCATATAACAAACACATTTCCAACAAAGAGTGTAAACAAACAAACAAATTTTTACGTCCTCTCTTTGTGCCTATCGCTGGTCTATGACCACAAATAATAACAACACAAATAATAATTACAACAGTATTGTGACATTGGGACTCGCTATAAGCAAAATATATACGAACAAATATTACATAGAGTTGCTTTTTTATGCTCGCAGTTGTATATTATGTATAACAAGTGAGAATCCTGTATTCGGCTATGCCGAATCTTAAATACCCTCCACCAACCACACAGAATTTTTAAAAAATTTTATTTAGAAATAGCTCTAAGAAAAATAATGCTTTACTAATTCAATTAATTCTTTTAACATCCGCAATAGTATAATTAATATTTTAATAAAAAGTTGTTTTGAATTTTATTGAAAAATATTCTCAGATTTTTTAAATTTACAAAACACTAGTTTAACCCAGTACGTTTTGCTATCCTTATTGCAGTAAAATAAAAAATAAAATAATTAGAAAATATTTATGTTTTTATTTAAACTTAATTTATTTTGTTGCTGTGAAAATGCAATAATTCAGATTTGCTTTGTATGGGGGCTATCACTCCTCCTTGACCTATATATATATATATATATATATATATATATATATATATATATATATATATATATATATATATATATATATATATACGTATTATTTTTTATTTCGAACAAGTAATAATTTATTTAAATAACAACTATTTGTGATGTCTTATATTTCTCACAAAAATTCAATGTTTGGAGGAAAAACTAAAATCACAATCACTTAAGTGTTCTAAAATCTTTAATCATCTATATTTCTTAGAAAAATCGATTATTTTAGTCGAAAATTTTTGATTTTATTTCTTATATAAACAAACCAGAGATTTCAGAAAAAATAGGACAAAATCTGTGGAAAGGAAACTATATACATAAGGAAAATTTTGTGAAATTTGGATGAAAACTAAATCAAGCATCAAAACTTGTGCTCACTTATAATTCTACCAACAACCGATTTTTTGTATGAAAATCTAAAATCATATGAGTGCATTCAAGTATAAATTCGAGTGGACCAGTCGAATGAAATGTACAAAAGATGTTAATTTTACCTCGTTGTGCAACTTTGTTCATAGATCATTTCAATTTCAAATTTATATTAAACTAAGCGCATATTGAGGGTACCAAATCTAATATGTGAACATTATCGTTAAGAAAAATATGGATAAATATCACATACAACGTACATGTCGTCACCTAAAACGCAAAAGACCTCAGCCATACTTTTTAATTTTTTACAGCAGAAGTAAAAAATATTACGTAATAATTTTTAACTTTTTGCTTGAAAATTAAGAAATTAATCGCTCACTTAAAGCAAATATATACAAATCGTAAAATACACTTCAAAACCATATTTTTCTTAAATGGAACAAATTGTAAGACTGTTTCGTTTATGAAGTTAACTTTACGACCTTTCGACATTCGTTAATATTGGCAAAATATTTTATTCTGGCGAAATTTTGAAAAATTTTTCAAAATATATATATATATATATATACATTATAAAATTTTAATAAAAAATCATCAGTCTTAAAGTTTTTCCCAGATATAGTTCTATAACTTTTTTTCTAGTGAACCGATTTTGCTTATTTCAAATACCAAACTGCTTAGGAAATCAACAAATAATCTGGGTAAATTTCATTTGATTCAAGCTAGTAGTTTTACGTGAGAATGATTCCCACGGATGGGCAGACGGACATAGCTTATTCGGCTCAGAATTTCATATGGACCAGGAATATATATATATATATATATATATATATATATATTATATGGGGTCTTACATGATTATTTCTTGATGGAACGACAAACTTAATATACAACTGGTGGTGGAGGGTATAAAAATGAAGTATAAATTTGTTTGTTTGGTAATTGTGGGCGTGGCATGCTGTTAAAAATGTTTTTTGTTATTTTATAAAAAAAATTTGACTTTTTTTAAATTTGATCAGAAGTAAATTATCATTACTCTCAAAATATTACCGACAATTGGCTATATTTTTTATGTTGACAGGATAACAGTCTTTAAGAAATAGTTTGATGTGTCACTGTACCGTTATACCTGCTGTGTTATTAAATGTTTTGACAGGTACATACTATATTTTAGTCAAATTTGAATTTTAGTGGAATAGAACTTTTGAAGATCAAAAAGGGTTAAACAAATTTTACGACCAGAAAAAAGGCGTAAGTGTCCTTTTTATCTCCACATATATTTTTGTACCTGTCTGGACCCTTCTGTATAACACTTTTACCATTTGAATGAAATTACACACAAATATAAATACACCAAGCCCTATAAGGTGTGATGTGTTTGTTAGACTGGGCAGATGAGAAAGTGTTATGGCAAAACGATAGACATTCATCATGGAGGTTATGTAGACCTCTAAAAATATTATTTACTAAAGAGAGTCCAGATGTAATTAGGTCGGTAAGGGAAAGCATTCAAAGTGAAATTGATGGCTTAGACACATATTTTTATAAAAACAAAAATCTTAACGTTCATTATAAAATGAAATTGACAATGATAAACGGAGCGGTTTTAAATATATTAGGTGGCAACAAAAGTTGTTCGAGTTGTGTTTTATGTGGAGCAAAAGCGACTGAAATGAACTGTGCATCAATTTTTGAAAGGGCAGTCAATGAGGAGTGCTACCAGTATGGAATGTCGACACTTCATGCATGGATAAAATGCTTTGAATGTATTTTACATATTGCGTACAAGCAACCCATTAAAACATGAAGAGTAACCGGGAAAGAAATGAAGGACAAAGTAGATGAGAGGAAAAGGCATATACAAGAACAATTTAGAAATGAAATGGGGCTGATAGTGGATAAGGTTAAAACGGGTTATGGAACGTCTAATGATGGGAATACTGCTAGACGTTTCTTTTCAAATGTAGAACATTCTGCTCAAATAACAGGTGTAGATAAAAAGTTAATTCAAAATTTTTCCATTATCTTAAGAACTCTGTCCAGTGGCTTTGATATAAATGTGGCAAGTTTTGAAATACTTTTCAAAGAAACTGCTCAATTATATTTCAAATTGTATTCTTGGTACTATATGCCAGCAACAGTACACAAAATTTTAATTCACGGCATTGATTATATTAAGTATTCTACTATTCCTATTGGTTTGTTATCAGAGGAGGCTATAGAATCATGTCACAAGATTATAAGAAATGCAATGTTAAGGCATACTAGAAAAAGAAGCCGAATTGACACTAATAAGGACCTCATAGTTTATCTAATCCTGCAGTCAGAACCATTGATTTCGATTTATAGCCAGAAACAATTTTTAAAAAAGTGTGAAGGAACTTGCACAAGTGTAATACCTAGTCATGAATTGATGGAGTAATCGGAAACTGATATGAGTGATAGTGATGAGTGAAATATGTTGTTCGCCTATTTATATACCTTTTTAATATAATAAAACTAACATTTGAAAATGTAAAATACTAATAATGTAATAAATTTCATTTACAATTTGATTTTGTATCGTTTTTTCTCCTATCCCTTTTCTCTTACTATCAAACTTGTTTTGTATTTTTTATATTTCGAGATATATGAGAGGTGGGCGTGTCCCCGCCCCAATTTCCACAAAACTTTCTACATACAAGAATACGATTCATGGACCACATACTAAAAATCAATTATGATTTTAATTTTAAACCTACAGGATCAATAAGAAACAACGACACCAATAAGGAGTTTAGGACTAATTTCTCAAATATGGGTTAATTATAGATCAACCAAAATAAGGATCTGGCAATACGAATGATAGGAACACAGCTAGAATGTTCTCTTCAGATGCCAAAAGTGCAACTGAAATAACAGGTGCTGATATAAACCTTATTTCATGATTTAGAACAATTACCGATGTACTTGTGTGCAATGAACAAATTGACGCTAGAAAATTTGGTGATTATGCGAAGGAAACTACACAAATATATACAACCAGATATCCACACTTGGAGATCTATCAGAGGAAGCTCAGAAAAAATGGAATAAGGATTATAGATTTTATAGAGAGCACAATACCAAAAAAAAAATATAACGAAATTCTAATATATTACTGGTAACGTCAGTTCCGCTCATATATAGCATTCGAAGTCAATGGAAAGTAGAACATCGGGATTTAGATGAAGAATTAAAAGGGCTGCTAGAGGACAGAAATAATATAGAACTAAATATGGAATATTTGCAGGCTATTTAACAAACGAATGAATAATAATTGTAATTTTCTTTTATTGTTATTTAAGTAAAAAATAAAATAAACGTTAAAAAACTTTTAATTATTATAAAAAATAAAGATTTTTGTCCTTAATGTTATTTGAATAAAAAGCAAAATAAACATTGAAAAGAAAATTGTCATTTTTTGTCCGAAAATAACCGATTTTAGTGGAACCCTTTCTAGAATTGATAAACTGGGAACCTGTTCACAAAATTATCCTGGGTATTATTAAAATGTTTTTTATCTGCTTATAACTTTTTTTATAAGTAAAACTGCTTCAAAATAAATGCTATAAAAAATTAAAAGTTAAAATTTAGCCTTAAATTTCTCAACAACTGCTGGACTGATTCTAATGAAATAAAACTGGAGAAAAGTTCAAGGAAATATATCTCCATAAAAAAAATCTAAAATATCTTTATTTATTCAAAAGTTGCAGAGTTTTGGCCGATGAAAAACTATTCAGAGAAACCGAATGCACGCATTTTAAAACTCTTAAACGGCTGAACTGATTTTCACGAAATTTGGCATACAGATATTGGATATCACGCCCACATTTAAAAAAAAACTTTCAATTTTAAAAAAATATTGTGTTCAATTTTTCACTTTATTAATTTAGTTATTTATATGAAATTTGAAAAAAAGGTAGTGCTTGCACTGCCATGCCCATATTTTACGCCCACTTTTTTAAAACTTCTAAACGGCTGAACCGATTTGCCTAAAATTTTCACAGCATCATCCTGTATGCCCCTAAATTCAAATATTATGTTTTTTCTATCGGAGCAGGGTGGTACCACCCAATTATTCATTGCAGTGTATCAAAGGAACTATTATGGTGGAAGCCCTCGAACGTCAAGTGAACATTTAGCTATCATATCGCATTGATAAGATGAAAATAGGACGGATGGGTCCAGGGAGAGAAGTAGCCCCCATACGAAGAAAATATTAATTTATGCATATCTAAAGGAGTATTAAAAAGTTGTTGGCGTAATTTTCATATTATTTTTCGAATAGGGCGGATAGTTCCAGTTAGTTATCGCATCAAATGGGGTAGTGAAGCACACCGTGAAAAACTTTAATATATTATTATGAATATTATCTCGATACACAAACAACACGAGCCAGCACAATTGTGTGTTACGTATAGGAAAAAACAACACTTTTCCAACAAAAGAAGAATAACGTAAATTTTGATCTCACCAACTCCGATTTTGATAAAATTTGATATTACACTCATTATGTCAATAAAAAGTTTGAAGTTCTACAAACTTTTAAAATTCTTTGAACTTTTCATTATTGCACAGCCCAAACGCCTGAAGCAAGAGAGATGAAATTTGGAACGTAGGTTGGTCTCACGCCAAATGGAACCACTAAGAAGGAATTTTTGCAAAATCGGTAACCTCATATTTCCTAAGCTAGTATAAATACAAAAAAATTTATTACCTATAGCACAGTGTGCGATTCAAAAAATGAAATGGAAATAATTATGGAATTTCGGAACGACTGTTCCGATTTCAATGAATTTTTATATAGTGATAGTAGAGGTCTAGATGAGTTTTAGTTTGGACAATATCTACAAAAAACATCGTCATATGCACATTTTATCTCTATTAGCTTAAGAGATATTAGGCTTCAGAGATTAAAATTGTTATTTTTAGTCTGCTTTGGTGAAGTTTTTCGCTACAGTGGGTTCAAATTTCACCCCATTTTTTGGAAATATTTTTTTATATCATTGGCAACAAAATTTTGTAAAGAAAGAATTTTGAAAAAATATTTGCGTACTCAAAAGTTGCAGGAATTTAAATTTAAACTTTGAAAAAAAGTCGATTTTTAACGTTTTTTTATTATTTTTTTTTTATTTTGCTTTTTTTTGTTATATAAACATTTTCTTTTATATTCTAAAAGATAACTGAACACAAAATATTTTAAAAGAAAAAATTTAAAAATTGATTTTTGCGAGAATCAGGGTTTCCCAAAATTGAATTATTTTCCAACAAATTTTGAATTTATGCTCTAATTTCTCAAATCGCAAAGATAGAATTAAAAAAAGTTATACTTTTTATATAATCTAATGTGCTTTTAACTTTTTTTCGTAATATAAATTTTTTCTCCTAGATATCGATTGGAAAGATATAGTAAAAAATTAAAAAAATCCCATTTTTGGAATTTTTGAAAATTGCGGAATTTCTGTTGACAAATCTAAAAATTGTGAATAACGCTTGAAATTAAGCATCATAAAATCGAATCAGGTGTAAAATTTTATTCAAAAATATCCATCAACAAAAATTTTATTACATAATTAAACATGAATAATATGCCCAAAATCCCAACTCAATACTTTTCGCGAAAATTCTTAAACGAATTTTCTTATTATAAATATTATTATACATTTTTGAAAATAAGACACTATTACCTACGCATATATCATATGTCATCATATCATATATCATCCTAATTTTACCTTTCCAATAACGTAATGGCTTAGGTGATGTTATTCGCCAGTTGATCATTTATGTTAAACCTGAGACTTTCACTAACAAATATTTTGGAACAAATACTATATTTTTAGTACAGGTATATGACAGTTAAATTGAAGCAGGTACATTTTACCTGTAATATCGTTGTTATTAATGAGTTGTTGTTACGAGTATTAATGAGTAAAACATTACATGAACTTTACAAATAACTAAAAAATAAGTATTTTGTTTTCAGTTATTTATTTATTATAACGATAATATTTTCTGTTAATTAATAAAATTTAGATAATTAAAAAAATAATAATTTAAATTAGTAATCTATATTTAAAAATTATGGTAAATCATTATAGTAGCTTAATTTAGTAAAATAATCTGATTCACATTAATCCATATCCAAACGATAAAGCAAATTCTTATCTCTGTAGCAAATCGAACGTTTTCTCATAGATGATAAGACTAGATCAGATGATAATATAAGATTATTAAATATATCTTCATTTTCTTGAGCTAAAGTGGTAAACATATTTGAAATCTCGAAATCTCGATTCTTGGGACTCTTCCGTAAGTTCTCCTAAGGGAAGAATATTTGCTTAATTATTATTTCTTATGTACGACTGGTGACAACAATTTCCAAGGATAGAATTTTATAAGTGTTTTTGAAATTTCATAGGAATATTCGCCAAATTTTATTGAATTACCTTGCTGTTTATTGCCATTAAAATGATGTTGACTCTTCGTTGTAAATTCATATCAATTCCTGTAATTTTTGAGGTTGTTTTAAAATATTTGAAAAAACGCCGAGCTGTGTTGCCATCGTTCGTACTTCTGTATCCTACGAGTGGTTTATCACTGTTTAGTTCAGTCTGTTGTATAAATTTCTCTTTAATTCGCTTTTCTCTTGTTCTCATTTTCTTCAGTTCCTCATTATAATTTCCAGTTTTTTTCATTTCTTGATATTCTTTTATACTTCAAATCATATGCCAGATGTAGAAAGTATTCCAGAAATCTTATTCTGGCATGCAAGGGAGATATTCCGTATTTTAGAACATCTTCATTGATATTTCTCATTTTGGATACATTAGAAAATTCTGATCTCTTTTCGCCACATATAGAATAATTCTAACTAGAGGAGGTTCCAAACGTTTTCACAACTAGGTACCAATGATGCCATACTTTTATATTTCGAAGATTCTTGGTTTGCTTGCTTGTATTTTAAAAGTGATGATAAGATATTACATCCCTATTTGCAGATTAATTGCAGATCACAACCATTTATTTTCTAAAGATGATCAGTGGAAAATTTCGAAATGTAGAAACTCTAAAGGGATATGGTATAAAGCTTTTCTTTTTTTTTCCTGTAATGCTCCATAAGATGGTAAAACGTACATACTTATTCCTAGTAGTGCTCTTCTTAAAATTGCGTAATTCTGATAGCTAAATTTCAGTTGTTGCATTAGGGCTATGATGGCTTTTTCTTCTGTGAAAGAAGTTGGATTTTTACAGCTTCAACGGATTTTTTAACATAGCTTTAAATTTGTCAGAAATTTCTTCAGTAGACACTGTAGAAAGCGTTGCAGACAATCGCTGTTTCTTGGATTTTGAGCATAAATCTCCGTTTTGCTTACAATGTGCACCAACAGCTGATGTAAAAAGTACAAGTTCTATGTTTTCATGCAGCCAGTCAGAATATTTTGATTCAAACTTCTTAGTAGACCATCTAAGCGACTTCTATCTTACATTGAATGACTTAACATTGCTTTCAATCTATGATGATTCCCTTTTTTCCAGCTTATTTTTATAATCAGTTTCTACGTATTGTGTTAAAAAATTTACCTTTTCTTGAAAAGGAAGTGATGCATTTTTAAATTAAATGGAACACAAAGTTGAATAACATTTCCATGATTGTCTACTTATAACTGAGATCTAACATAGATTAACCACGTTTATATAATCAATGCAACTTATTCAACAAATCTTTACCTATTCTAAATATTTACCTGTCTTGTACCTGTACTAAAAATATAGTATCTGTTCAAAAATATTTGTTAATGAAAGTCTCAAGTCTAATATAAATGATTAACTGGCGAATGGCTTTACCTAAGCCATTACGTTACCCACTAATTGTGATTGATTGATTTTGACAGCTGATTTTGACAAGTGGAAAGGTAAGAGTAGGCATATTATACATCATTGTATAGGTTATATTTATAATAAGCAAATTCGCTGAAGACTTTTCGCGAAAAGATGCGGAAGAAGTATTAAGTTGAAATTTTGTGCATATTATTCATGTTTAATTATGCAAATAAAATTTTTGTTAATGAATATTTTTAAATAAACTTTTACATCTGAGTAAATTTTTTGATGCTTAATTTTTAGCATTATTCACATTTTTAGATTTATTCCCAAAAAAATTTCAAAATTTTTATGGGATTTTTTACTTTTTTTTACTATTTCTTTCTGACCGATATCGGAAAGCAAAAATTTCTATTACCAAAAAATTGAAAACACACTATACAAGAAGATAAAACTTTTTTTCATTCCAGCTTTGCGATTTGAGAAATTAGAGCAAAAATTCGAAATTTTCTGGAAAAATAGGTCAATTTTGGGTAACCCTGGTTCTCGAAAAAATTAATTTTAAAAATTTTATATCCAAAGTGTCTAACTTTAAGACCCTGTGGAGTAGTCCCCTGTGGGTCTATATGGTCCAAGCTCAAAACTTAAACTCGCCTGTATCTCCACTATAGTCGGGTCCTAAGCATTACATCTAAACCTAGAAACTCATAGAAGTTCTCGCGGACCAAATAAATTAAGTGCACTTTTAAGATCAAGGTGAGAGGTAGCAGTGCCGAGGATCTGCATGGTTAGTTAGTGCTTAAAGAAACTAATCGTTAACAGCTCCCCTCCAACGCCCATGGCACGGGTTGGTTGTAATTTTTAAAAGCCTAGTCCGCGTATGTCGTCACTGAGCGAGATGGTCCACTTAGTACGTGCATTTTCGTGGGACCAAGATTAGCAGCAAAGAAAATTTTAATAAAAAGGATGTGGAGGAGAATAGTGCAGTTTCAGTAGGAGTTTCGGACACTGACTCTGACCTTTTAAGAATTCACGAGGACATAATTGCTCAGGAGGGACAATTATTGAGTGAACTGGCCGAAACGGACGACCTCTTGGGCTCGCCTGGAGACTCTTTCGGGGGGACGGGCACTACGGAGAGGTTGGAGGATCTCTCTCTTTTTTCTGATGAGGAGCATGAAATTACAATGATTTCAGCTCACGCTCAGGAAAGGAGTTCTCCAGCATCCGAGGTGTCATCCGCTCGGGATGGTGGACAGGTGGGTTCAAAAATAGTTCGGCAAGATGCGGTAAAACCATGTGTAACTGCCGTCGTCGACAGCCGAACAAAAATGGAAAAAGCAAAGAATGACGTCAGATCCTCCTTGATCTTTCTTAATAAGATGGCCAAGAGGGATCTGTCGTCAGTCAGTGGTAGGGATAAATACCTTATCAAGAGGCATAGGAAGAGTGTGATTAGATTTGAAAAAATCTATGGCTCGACCTCAGCTATCTTGGGAATGTCTTATCCCGAAGGACTAAATGCGATATTTGACACCATTCCGGAAAATGCTCTGGAGAGCATAGGAAACGTGTCAGGGGTCGCACTGAAGTCCAAAGATAAAGGCAATGATAGCAGCCGACCAATTAAACCTATCACATCTTCGGAACGATCGGTGGAAACTGGAAGGCCGGCTATCATTGCTAAAAAGGGGGCTGATCGTATACCATCCAGCAACTCTGGTGAATCAAGCACCAAAGGAGCAAGGTCTGGAGACGACCAACCCTCTACCAGTAAGAAATGTGCGGCAAACAACACTCCCAGCTCTCTTAAAGGTCTTCGAAAGAAGATGATAAAGAATGCTGGTAGTGGGGCTGGTCATAAGCCATCTGGCTCTCTTAAGGATCACCGTAAGGAGGTCATTAAGAGAGCTAGGTCTGGCGATGACCAACCAGTCCCTACCGCAAAGAAGGCGAGTCACACACCGACTGGATCTCTTAAAGGCCCCCAAAAGGAGGTCATTAAGAGAGCTAGATCTGGTGACGACAAGCCTTCGACCTCGAAAAAGGCGAAGGAGTTGATGAAGCCGGAATATCTTCAGGCGGCTGTCATAGACCGTACTGACCCAGATGGGAGGATTAAAACGGATCTATGGAGGTCAATTGAAGATAGGCTCATCGACGAGATCGTCTTAATGAAAGGAAGGCCGGATGAAGTGTCATTCAAAGGCGCGGACTGGTCAAAGGGTGTCAAAACTGTCAATTGTGGTAATGAGAAATCACTTGAATTTCTCAAGGCCACAATTGCCAAGTGTGGCAGCCTTTGTCCAGAGGCGAAACTGGATGTGATACTAGCATCTGAGTTGCCCCTGAGACCAATAGTGACAGTGTGGATTCCACCACCCGTAAAACCGGTGGAAACTATACTGACAGTACTGGTCAACCAGAATGAGGGTCTGGATACAAGTCAGTGGAAGTTGTTAGCTTCTCTGGCTTGTAAAGAGAACCTCGGAAGAGACTTCAGGTTTGCTATAGACCAGGAGTCTCTCAGGAAATTGGAGTCTTTGGGGGGAATCGCTAATTTCGGTCTGGGCACTATCAGGTTCCGGTATCCGAAACCTGAAAGTACCAAAAAGGCTGCAAGTGGTGCAAATTAATTTGCATCACTGTGAAGCAGCCTCTATCGAATTAGCGATGAACCTTGTCGACTCCAAAGTGGATGTGGCCTTAATCCAAGAGCCCTGGATCAACAACACCAGGGTATGTGGATTAAGTGTCAAGGGGTATACACTTTTTGTACCATCCACTGTGGATAAGGTAAGAACGTGTATACTGGCTAGGAATGAGTTAAATTTTATAAACTTTCATTCTTTTGGCAATGGAGACCTAACGGTCGTGAATAGAGAGGATAGAGACGGGAGGAAACTCGCACTCGCCTCCGTTTATATGCCCTACGATGGGGCCAACCCACCGGGTGATATGGTGCGCAGACTAACAGAGTATTCAAAGAGAAGAGGCATATATTTGGTACTCGGTTGCGATGCTAACGCACATCACTGCCAGTGGGGTAGCGCCGATATTAACGAGAGAGGTGAGTTAGTTTTTAATTTTATAACTACTAACAATCTTTTTATCTGTAACTTGGGTAATGTGCCCACATTCAGAACTAAAGATAGAGAGGCAGTTATAGATATAACACTGACGAACTTTAGGGGCGAATACATTAAGAACTGGAGGGTGGATAGTGAATGTTCCTTTTCGGATCATAGCAGGATATCCTTTAGTTTAGATTTCGCGAGGCCAAGGGGAGAACCATATAGGAACTCCAGGAGAACCGATTGGGACTCCTTTAGGGCCATTATGGATAGGGAACTAAACGCCGCTCCAGGATGGCAATTGTCATCAGAGGGAGTTGAGAGTTTAGTGGAGGACTTCACAGGGAAAGTTAGGAGAAGCTATGAACTAACTTGTCCGGTAATTTTTTCGGGGAAGAGAGAACAGCCTAAATGGTGGACCCAGGAACTTAGGAACCAAAGGTCAACCGTTAGGAAGTTGTTCAATAGGGCGAAACTGACACGCAAGTGTGAGGATTGGAACAGCTATAGGGAAAGTTTTAATAGGTATAAGGCGGACATTAAGAGGGCAAAAAGGGACTCATGGAGGAATTACTGTGAGTCCATTGACTCCGTTAATGAGTTATCCAGATTCAGGCGAATTTTATCCAAGGATCCTATATATTCAGCCTGGATATATTCAGCGTGCGGATAACACATGGACGGAGTCTTGCTCTGAGTCCCTGAGTTTACTTATGGAAACTCATTTTCCAGGCTGTAGGAATTTAGAGGTAGATGCACAGGCGGGACGGATATTGGGATTCTCGGAATGTGTATCTGATAGGGAACTTAGTGAAGTAGTTGGTGACATAGTCTCGATGGATAAGGTAGCATGGGCGGTGAACACCTTTGAACCTTACAAGTCACCGGGTCCAGACGGTGTTTTTCCAGCCATGCTGCAGAACATCAGTGACACGGCACTAAATCTTCTCACTGAGCTTTTTAGTGTGTGTCTTATTAGAAGATATATTCCAAGGAGGTGGAGAGAGGTTAGGGTAATTTTCATACCTAAGGCGGGTAAGTCTGGCCACTCGAAACCTAAGGATTTTAGACCGATCAGCCTATCGTCTTTTCTTTTGAAGACATTAGAGAGATTGATCGATCTTTATCTGAGGACGACAATGGACAACCATATCATCAGTGGGGCTCAACACGCTTATCTAAAGGGTAAATCTGTTGAGAGTGCGCTACATGATGTGGTGAGTTACATTGAACGCGGCCTGCAGTATAGGGAGTATACATTGGCAGCGTTCCTTGATATAGAAGGAGCTTTCAATAACATTAGGATTGAGGCTATTAGGGAATCACTAGAATCATTAGGCATTCAAAGCTTCCTAATCGAATGGATTATTTTGATGCTGAATAGCCGAATAATTAATTCGAACTTGGGAGATGCATGCGTAAGGAAGATAGTGACTAGAGGAACTCCGCAAGGAGGAGTTCTCTCGCCCTTACTATGGCTCTTAGCCGTCAATGTCATTCTTCGACAATTTGACGCAAGGGGGCGGAAAATCGTTGCCTATGCTGATGACGTGGTTATACTGATCACGGGTAAATTTCTTTCCACGATCAGCGACGTCATGCAGTATGAACCTAACGAACTGTCCTCATGGGCCACTAGTAAGGGTTTAGGGGTCAACCCGGGGAAAACAGAGCTAGTTCTTTTCACCAGAAGGTACAGGATTGAGCAATTTAGGCTACCGGTACTAGGGGGGACTGAACTAGGATTGAAGAAGGAGGCAAAATATCTTGGTGTGTTCCTTGATAGTAAATTATCTTGGAAGAGGAACACTCAAGAGAGGCTTAGGAGAGGTCTCAACGCCTATTACACATGCAGGAACTCCATAGGTAAGAGTTGGGGACTCAAACCGATGGTAGTAAATTGGATTTACACCTCGGTGGTGAGGCCAATTCTGACGTATGGATGTCTTGTCTGGTGGGAGGCAATGAGAATAGGAAGTCGTAGGAATCTTTTGTCTAAAGCCCAGAGATGTGCTTCGATTGGCATAACGGGTGCCGTAAGAAGCACACCTCAGGCGGCACTTGACGTCATTCTGCATCTCCTACCCATTGAGGAGTTCGTGATGGGAATGGCTGCAAGGAGCCTGCTTAGACTTAGTGAACTAGGACTTAAAGGATCAATCAAAATAGGACATTCCAAACTTTTAAACGAGGTCAATCTCGGTGGACATACCCTGGTTCCTTCTGGATCCACGGACTATATGTGCACGGAGGTCGATTTCGGGGAAAATCCTATACTGATTATTCCGAGTAGCAACCAATGGTCAGATAGGGAGAAACTATTCAGCGGGGCATCGGTGTTCACTGATGGATCCAAAATGGATACAGGCACTGGTGCAGGTGTGTATCTAGTTGAGGGAAACATCAGAAGGACGTATAGACTCCCGGATAGTTGTAGTGTGTTCCAGGCGGAAATTCTAGGTATTCTTAGGGCCACAGAATTGATTGCAGGGAACATTGAAGTGAATACAGAGGTAACTCTGTATGTGGATAGTCAGGCGGCGCTGAAGGCCTTGAAAGGACACTTTGTCAAGTCTAGGCTAGTTAGCGACTGTAAGAGGGCTCTTAGGAGATTGATGAGGGATTATCGTATCAGACTCTGCTGGGTACCGGGTCATTGCGAGATAAAGGGCAATGAGGTGGCTGACGAATTGGCTAGGAACGGCTCAGCTTTGGATAGGACTGCAAGTGAATTCGGTGTGAGACCACCTCTGGGCTTTTACTTCAGGTTAGTTGGGGAATGGATTCGGGATAGAACCAATCATGCATGGAATTGTAGAACGGACTGCAGATTATCAAGGGTCCTATGGCCCAAACTTGATAAAGCAGATGCAAATCTACTTTTAAGCATGAAAAGGGGAAACCTGAAGACTATGATAGGTGTTCTGACAGGTCATTGTCCCATAGGGGGAATGATAGGGAATTGGGATAGGGGCTCCTCCGGTCTTTGCAGAATGTGCGAAGATAATGAGGAGCTGGAGACGGTGGAACATATTATATGTCACTGTCCATGTCTACAGCTAAGTAGGCAGAAATGGTTAGGCAGTCGATTCCTTGACGAATTGGACAGTATATCGAGGTTGGATCTCGATAGACTGATAGGATTTGTCATGGGAATAGGCTGGCTGAGAGGGGGTACTCGTATGAGTGCTGTGCAACCCTTCTTTACCTACCTACCTTACCTGTATCTCCACTATTATTAGGTGAATTTCATTGAAATCGGAACAGCCGTTTCGATATTTCGTAATTATATCCATTTCATTTTTTGAATCCTACCCTGTGTATGGTTATTCATTTAAAAAGTAAGCTGATAGGTGCCTGGTACTTTTTGTAAATCGGAGCCAAATTTTTATACTTTTCTTGGCAACATAAACTGCCTGCCACTTGAATAAGGAATCACATTTTTTTAACTTTAATTAAGTATATTTCCTAAACTATAGTTCAGAAAAAAATAATTTTTTGCGCAACCAAATTTCAAAGTGTGGGCTTTAGTTTCCTGAAGAAATTAAAAATATACATATTTTGTTATACTAAAATTATGCATTTATTTAAAGACATGTATTTCTGTGGTACTTTTTCGTACCTCACTTGAATAAGGAATTATTTTAATTTAATCATTTTAATTTGATAGTTTTTAAATAGTTTTTATTCAAAATGGGACGTAGTAAGGCTCTTAATAGCTCTGAAAAAGAAAAAAATTCTGATTTTGAAATCCCAGGGTCAGAATCCGGTCCAAAGATCCAAAAACATTAAAAGAGGAAATACAGTTGTGTACAATTATTTAAGTAACGTGGAAAGATATGGAAAAAACATCTTACCTATTTTTGGTATTTTTCATAAAATAATTTTTTCTATTTATTGACATATACATACATATGGAGATTTTAATA
Source organism: Protocalliphora azurea (assembly GCA_932274085.1). Taxonomy (NCBI): domain Eukaryota; kingdom Metazoa; phylum Arthropoda; class Insecta; order Diptera; family Calliphoridae; genus Protocalliphora; species Protocalliphora azurea. Next base: position 49,796,911 of record OW026520.1, read on the forward strand.
TGGGATCCCACTACAATTTAGAAATTCATTGGAATAAAATCTTTGTTACATCCATGGGGGGAAAAGTACAAGAAAGGGTAAAAACGGGAAAATACATTTTATTCACACTCAGTGATGAATTTTCTATAATATGAAGCTGTGTTCTTTTCGAAATTTATGTCTATGTATATCAAGAATTCAAGTAAAACGTTCCTAAATATTAGCTTAGACACATATCCCTTTATTCAAAATGAAAAAATGTTTGCTCGCTAGCGAGTGCCTAACTTTTTCTTATGAAAATTTACGTACAAGAAAAGTTAGACAAATATTTGGCACGAAATAGGTATTTCATCGTGTTTTCTCGCAATTTTTGCAACCAAATACACAGTTGATTTTCTGTTCACATTTTTGACGTTTTTTGTTTGATGAAACGTTGTCAACTATCGTAAAATACGTGAAGGGGAAGATATATTTTAAGCCTTTTGATATTAAATGCAAATTACTTACTCAAAATGATTTGATTAAACACACAGCTACCATAAATTTATTTAACATCAATTATTAAATGAATTTATAGGAAAATCTTATTATCTATATTGTTTTTATCGATTTAGAATAATTTTTAGAGAGAATTACGAAATATGTGGATATCAAGGTAATTTTTGTAGCTATTTATTTTAGACAAATATTTACAAAATTGACAATAAAAAATAGATGCATTCTCACGTTCCTTATAAGTATTTTATGTTTATACAAGGTAACAACCCTGTTTCCTCTTCATGTCATTTACATAGTGTCTACATTAGAAAATTTTTTATCAAGACAAACGTCAAACTTAACGCGAATTTATGTAAGGTGGCAACAGTTGCACAAAAACAACAATATGGCGTATTCCTTATTGTTTTTTATATATGCAGTTTGGCAACTGTAACAACCAAATTAATAATCTGCTGTTTAACTAAGGTTACCTTGTATATATTCGCACTGATTTTGACGTTTGTTTAGATAAAAATTTGCCAAATGTATACACTAGGTTACAAAACAGGCCTGTCTTCACAAAACAATGTTGTTGACCACTTTCAGCTGTATGAAAACGCATAACAAACATTATTATGGTTAAAAAATATTAATATATTAAGTGTTATTAAAAAAATGTTCATTTCCTTTTGCCTGTTTAAAGTTTATTTGCATGAAAACGACAACTTTTTCAACTCAAGCAGTCCGCCGCATCAGCTGTAGTTTGCCTCAGTTTAATCTTACATTTATTTTGTAAGATCAAATAAGAAATGACAAATATTTTGCATCTTGGGTTAACACAATGTTTACTCTTGCCACGTTTTTTATTTAAGGCAGATATTTTTGTTGAACAAAATCATCTGTTTTCTTGTTTGGCTCATAAAAATATTTGGTGATCATATTAGGCAAATCAAATGTTTGCAAAAATCGTCAAATATTAGCCTAATGTGGACTTAGCTTTTTAGCCACCCGTTAGCAAGCATATATTTTTTATTTCGAATACTAATTCAAATAAAATTGAAATTATGATGTCATCACAAAATTTTATTGAAAATTTTGAATAATTATTCTTTTTTTAATTCATGCAATTTTAAAATTGAAAAGTAAAAATCAGATAATTGTATATTAGTTATCAAATTCACAAACCATAGATTTCTTAGAGTTAGTAAAATTTGTAATCCCTACTTATTTTTTAAGCATCAGTATATCTATATCTACTTATAAAATGTATACCTACTTAAATTTGTACTGAAAATTTATATAAATTTTGAAAAAAACACAGCTAATATTTAAGTTAAAAGCATGTGTATGGAATCCTAAGTGAATAAGAATTCACGAGGGGACTTTGTGATACCTTTTTGGTCTTCTAATTGTATTTTTTGCAATAATTAACCTGGAAGCATAAAATTAAAGATACATGGTCCTATGTGAATAAGAATTAACAAGTGTAGACTTTTAGGTACTTTTTTGTTCTTCTAATGGTACCTTTTGAATTTTCTCTAATATTGAATCTAGAAATATTAATTAAAACCACATGGCCCTATGTGAGTAAGAATTCAAGAGGGGAGACTTTGTGATACTTTTTTATTCTTCTAGTGGTACTTTTTGAATTTTCTGTAATATTGAACCTAGAAACATGACAGTAAGGATACATGGTCCTATGTGGGTATGAATTCTAGAGGTGAGACTTTGTGGTATTTTTCATTCTTCTAATGGTACTTGTTGAATTTTCTATAATATTCAATGTAGAAGCATTGAATTAAATATAAACAGTTCTGAGTGAATACGATCCTATATGAAGGGTTTTTGATACTTTTTCGTTCTTCTTTGAATTTTCTTTTATATTGAACCTAATTCTTCTTCTAATAGTACATCTTGAATATTCTGCATAACTGGGTCTAGAAACATAAAATTGAAGTTATATTGGTTCTAAGTGAATTAGAATCCGTAAGAGGTTATTTTGTTGTACTTAGAAACATGAAATTAAAGATACGTATATATTTCTATGTTTCATTATTCACATCCTTCTCTATTAAAAAATAATAATTGAAATAATTTTGTACTTTTTGGTACTTTTTTGGAACCTTACAAATCTTCTAAATCAAAAATCATAAAAATAAATTTTAAATAGTTTTTTTTTTTTCTTTATTATAAATATATGAAACATGACATTGGTACTTTTTGAAAATCCTATTATTTATTTAACTTTAGGGTACTGTTTAAATTAAAATATTTAAAAAGTCTATTGTTGTTAATGCCGACACAATGCCCTATGAAATTGTACTGTAGATATCTCTCCCCCAACAATTTTAGAAATTTGGAGTCTTGGTGGTAAAAGCATCTTGAAAAGTTAGTTTATATCTCCTGGACTGTGAAATGTAAAAGCAATATTTAAATAGTATTAGTAACTCCCAGAAAAAAATGCTGCAAATTTTATGAAGCCCGTTTTTTTAATTGGGTGATATTATGTTATTCACCCGAATAATGTTTGTCCGATTAATCGGCAAATTAAAATCAAATAATCGTTCGATTAAATTTAAATCAATAATTTCGAGTAAACATTTATTCATCAAATTAAGCCGATTAATGGAAGAATTCGAGTAAAAAAGTATTTAAAAAATTTCCTTTCTCTTAGTTATTTAAGAAGCAACGGTTGAAAAAAATTATAAAATGTTTAAAATCTAAGGTTTTAGTATGCCGCCAAGTGGCGCCACAATTTGAAATTTTATTTAAAAAAATGTTCAGTAAAAGAAACGAATTTACATTTTTGAAATACAACGCGTACTTGAAGTTAAAGGTCGTAAAATTTAAAGATGTCTTAAATTATTATATTTTTCGTATAAAACAAAGTGGAAGATTTAAGACTTGATTTGGGAAAACATATTATTTTTATTATTTAGAAGGGATTTGGACTTAAAATTGTGTTAAACATTCAACTTAATAATCGTTGAACTTCTTTATCTAAAATAATTCAGATTTTTTAGAATTCCTCATTGGATTTTAATTTACTCGTTTTACGGAGAATAATGTACGAACATTAAACAATTTAGGTAATACTCTTAGGACAACTGCTTTAACTGCCGAAGAATGAAGTAAATATATAGAAGCAATAGAAGCAAATGCGAACAGTAATGCCAACTGTTGAGAACACAAACGCGCAAAAATTATTGAAAAAAGAGCTAAAAAGGGCTAGATCACACAATCTAGACATGTTTTGTGAAAAAGCACAAAAAAGGGGATAAATTTAAAACTACATCTCAAAATATTTATAACAAATTGATAAATTAAATTTCTGCTTATAGAGTTTTTGCTATTATGAAATTTTTCAGTTCTTTCAATAATTTTCAACTCAAACAATTATATTTGTTTAAAATAGTTTTCATAAAATTAGGTTTCCTTACAATTACAGTTAAGATCTCTTAAAAATTTGGACTAGACTTTTAATACTGTTCGAAAAAATATTTTAAGAACTTTGGAAACATTAAGATGTGAAATATTATTTAAATTATCAAAATAAATTAATTATATACTGAGCAGAATCAATATTATGCCATTAAAAAAACTTAGACTAAAGGCGATAGTAATATGCAAGAAATAGGAAAAAGTAAAAAGGCGCTAAAAGATCTAAACGAAAATTATTAAAGCGCTAGATTTGCGCATTTTTAGTTTCGGGCTAAAAAATATTTTTCGCGTTTTTGACTAATAAAAATAGGCTAAATCTAGCCCGAAAAAGGCTAAGTTGGCATCACTGAAGGAGAAAAATATATTCAAATTTTCAACACCTATTTCAAAAGGTCATTTTAAACCATTATTGTAAATTAAGTGATCTCAATTAATGAAGATATATTTTTGGTATTTTAAACTATTTTTATGTTTTATTAAAATTCAATTTTAACATTGTATTTGTTTTCTTTTTCTTTTTAAAACACTAAAACAACGTATATAATTGTTTTTGTTTTTTTTTTTTTTTTTTTTAATAAACATTAGAAAACGATAACAGTTTTAAGGTATAGTTTAAGCGAATAAGTCGAGTAAGTAAAAAACAAACTCGATTGTTTGAATAATTTAAAAACAGCATTTTCGAGTTATTTGATGAAAATGAATACCCCAGGTGATATATATACTTCGGTAGTTTTTTGCTACCCAGTGTTATTTAAAGAGGAACTTATACGAACCCTAACCACTATTAACTCGTACAACAAAAAATTTTTAGTTATCTAACAATAAACGCCGGAAAAAAACTAAACTAAATTAACTACAAATACAGAGTTATACTTTTCTGAATGGTGATTTTGTTTCCTTTAAATTTATTTGCAAACATCCTTGAATATTGTACGAAAATATTAAAAAAAAACATAAACTTAAAAATCATTAAAATTAATTTGACCACTATTAATTCGTACAGTGTATAAACTAGGCTCAAGATGTCAAAAAAATCAAAATGTAAACAAAAATTTAAAATGTTACAAAAAGAGGAGAAGAGTGCAAGAGAGCAAAAAATATTATTTTCACTTTCTTTTACTTTAGTTTTTATTATTTCTGGAAAATGGCACGTGGTAAGCCCATTTGTGAAGAAATTCGAATTTTAATCGTTGAAAAATTCAAATCGGGAAAGACATATGGGCAAATATCGACTGATCTTAAACTCCCAAGATCAACAATATAAATCATTGTTAAGAAATACAAAATTAGTGGAAATTACTACAGTGAAGTTTTAAAAAGAGGCCGGATCTCAAAAATAACGCCTCGAGATAAAAGAGCTTTATCGAGCATTATTAAACAAAATCGTCGAAGCACAGTTCGCGATATAGCTTCGAAGTGGTCTGATGCTAATGGAAAGCCCGTGCGACGTAAATGGACACGCCAGTAAATGAAAAATATAGGGTCATTGGCCATATATAGGGCCATTGCTTACCGCCCTTCAAAAGAAAAAGCGCTTGTTATGGTGTAAGGAGAAATGTTGCTGGGTTCAAAGGCAAGGGGACAGTATTATTTTCAGTGACGAATCCAAGTTTGATGTTTGTGTTGGTGATGCTAGGAAAAGAGTAATTCGCAAAAGCACGGAGGCTTACAAAAAAGACTGCTTCAAACGCACTATCAAGTTTCCAGCTCGCTTCATGGTATGGGGATGTATGTCCTCAAAGGGTGTCGGAAGGATCCACTTCATTGATGGAATCGTAAACACAGAAAAATACATAAAAATTTTAGACAAAAATCTAATACCATCAGTAGCTAAGTTGTCTGACTGCGGATGGTGCATCATTCCACAACGCTAAAAAAAAACTAAAAAATTGCTGCAGGAAAATGTTATAGAGGTTCTGGATTGGCCATCATCTAGTCCAGACCTTAATCCGATTGAAAATCTATGAGCTCTAATGAAAAGAAAGCTTAGAAATGACCTTCAACGGACTCTCGACGGGCTAAAGTCCAAAATTCAAGAAATTTGGGACTCAATAACCCCCGAAGTTTTTCAGAAACTGATCAGCACCATGACAAAGCGAATCGACTCCGTATTAAAAAACAAAGGAGACGTAACAATTGTCGAGCAATGTTGGTGGTCTTTCTGAACAGTAAGTTCGCCCTTTAACCAGTTTCCAAAGCTGGTACAAAATCTCCAACTGTTTTGTATCGCTTGTCTAAGTTTTTTATTTTTCAAGTCCACTTGTATTTCGGTGCTGCATGAATATAAGTTTACTATTCTTTGAACGTAACTTAGAACATCTTCCCGCCTTTTATTTTTGAAATACTCTTTGGATAATTCGTTGTAGCTGAAGGTCTCCATGTTTTATAAAGATTTTAAAATTTGATTGCTATTGCTTAGATATACTATAGCAACTGAGTTCATATATTATCCTTATCTTATATTACGTTATGATATGTTCCTAGGTAGCATAAATAAATACAAAAAAGGGATAAAAATATTTAAAATACGCTAAAAACGTTAATAATAAAATAATTATATAATATATTTAAAATACCTATCACATCTTGTAGGGCTTGGTGTATTAATAAAATAAAAATAGAAACAAAATTGTGTGTAATTTCATTCAAATGGTAAAAGTGTTATACAGAAGGGTCCAGACAGGTACAAAAGCATATATGTGGATATATACTTTATATTATTTTATGAATATTAAATTTAAATAACTTTGGATTTTTAATTTTAATTTCATTTTAAAACTTAATAATTATTCATTCTTTGTAAAAGCTTAAACAAATAAATATCTTTTAAATATAAATTCTCATATAATTACTCACATATATGGAGTTAAAGATAAAACTTTCGCTTTTCTTCTGGTAGTAAAATTTGTTTAACCCTTTTGATCCTCAAAAGTTCTATTCCACTTAAATTCAAATTTGACTAAAATATAGTTCCTGAGAAATAACAATTGTCGATATAGTTTGTGAGTAATGATAATTTACTTCCGATCCAATTTACAAAAATCACATTTTTTATAAAATATTTGTCTTTAACAGTACTAATATTTTGATCTAATTTTTTGGCCACCTTAGTTTAAATATGTTTAGTATTGAATGGCATTAAAATTATGTATTGGCCAATAAAATTAATTTCTGAGCCACCGGGAGCCGGTCTTATTAACATAAAAATTCACATAACCATAACAGATTTTGTTTGAAATGCAAATCCCACATCACTCAAGAGTGGATTTAGATGCAAATTTTTAAAACGTTTCCTATTTTTTCTGATTTTCATTCGATTTCAAAGATTTATTAAAAAAATCCCATATAAAGGACTTTAAACTCGATTATTTGTGCTATTTATATTTGATAGTTATCGAGTTATGATTTCATAATTCACATAAACTTGGTTACTTTTTTGAAACATATATATTGGACGCATTATTCATCCAAAATTCCAAATTTATTCCTTTAGTTAAACATCTATTAAAATATTTGAATTATTATTATTATTAAATTATATTTATATAAAAATCATTATCTTTCCGAAAAAATAGTATTTTGGTCCAAAAAAAGCGTCATGGCATATTCTCTACTAAACGAAGATATAAATATTTTATAATTGGAAATGCAAAAAGTACTTTATATATTTACTTAGTGACATACTTATTGTATCATATATTCTTGATGTTTCCTATTTCAACTATGTAAGGGCTAAAGATTCGGATCGAAATCAGAACAGGTAAATAACAACAGTGTTATGTCTTAAAGCAGATTGTATTCACTCCATTCTCATGTTAATCACATATCAACCTTCAATTACGAAATTTTATTGGACACAAAATTTAGCCATTTCGTGACCATAAGATTTGGGTAACAAAGTAATTTAGGATTATTTAGGATGAAAATTATTTTTTCAAATCAAAATACGAAAATTGAATTTATTTATTTTTTTTCTTTGTGGAACATGAGAATTCCAAAGAGAAGTCCATTTTATTTAAAGAACTTATATTTTTCTTAGGTTTTATAAAGAGAACAATGACCCATATAACTTTCTTAAATATTTAAATCGGTGTCCCCGTAGTTGTATAAGGGTTGAGAAGCCTCACTGTAATAGTATTCGATGATTAATATTTCGATAAAGGATGACTACCACTCCTCTTACATCTATCCGCTCCATAGTGGTCGAAATACTCATTTTATCGGCATTAAATTCGTAACTAAAATATAATGAAGTCTAGTGCTAATTTTTGTATCGAATTGTTTAAGGAACTAATTTATGCTTTGGTAGTGCCCACATTTTATACCCAATTTTTTAAAACAATTATTTTTTACGTAACAAATGAAGCGAATTACATCTAATTTGACACACATATAACGCAAAATATTCTCTATAATAAAAAGAGTACTTTTACTGAGAACCATACCCAATTACGCCCACTTTGACACAACTGTATTTCTATATTTGTGACAATGTTATCTTCTAATTTTAAAACTTACAAATATGAAATATTGGTCGTATATAATACACATATGTAATTGGTTTTATTATAAGAATTGGTTTTATTATATAGAAAATGAAAATCTTTTGGGTTTCCCGCCCATATTCACGCCCTTTTTAATATATATGAGTCGTAATATTATTTTGATACTATCAAATATGCACTTTAGAGTGATTTCCGAAAGTGGGCCTCATATGGACCGATACTCATAAAATTTCTCACTTTGCTTTCTACTTATATACAAGTTTTTTTTTTTTTTTTTGTGGCAAATATAATCATAATACTCTAATGTTCTTATGGGATTTGTACACGTTAAAGAGATTTTAGACTTAGAGGTTTATATCCAAACTATGATTAAATTTGTCACACATATTTATAATTGTAGGTATAGAATTTATTTGTGCCAAATGTCATTAAAATATTTGTATGGCATTTATGAGCGTTAAATCCCTATTACGGGAGGACATTTCTATGAGGGCTAGGTGAAATAATGATCCGATCATAACCAATTTCAATAGGTTTTGTCTTTGAATCTTAATAATTATTCATGGCAAATTCATTAAGATATCTTAAATATAGCGACCTGTAATTAGTTCACAAAGGATGCGTTTGGGAATATTCACTGTGTATAAAAAGTGCATTAACAAATAAACGACTAGAATGGGCAGACCACTTTGGACATTTCACAACAAAAATAAGTTAATATACGAAATTAGAATTGGACCGAATCCGATCGAATCCAAAAAGTTGCAGTTCACGAAACTATAGAGTATAACTCTTTAAAAATCGTATCACAAATGATATTTTCTGCAATAATTTTTTAATAAACTAGATAAACATGGGTCACAAGTAGGGTTTGGGAAACAGGAATTCCTGGGAAATGATCAACTACCATTCCCGGTAAAAATTAGCTTATATTCCCGAGAAAACGATAAATTAAAATTATAAACTTTTTAAATATTTATGGCATTTTGGTTTGAAATTTTATTTTGTTATTATTAAAAAAATCTAGTTCATTGAATATTTTACTAAAGTCTCAAGATAAAAAATAACACAGAAAATATTGAAATAAAATACACATAATTTTAATGCGATTATTATTAGAAATTAATAATTTTACATAATTTCAAATTACGTACTTTGAATTAGATTTTATTAGTATTTTATAGGGTGTTCACTCGAATAATGTTTGTCATATTAATCGGAAAATTAAAATCAAATTGTTTGATTAAATTGAAAATTAAATTCCGAGTAAATTATGACGATCAATCGAATAATTTGAGTAAAAAATATTTAAAAAAATTTCCTTTCTTAACTAGTTTTAAGATATTTCAATTTTAATTCTTAAAAAATTTGGCTTGGAAACAACTATTGCTAAATTTATATAGAATATTTAAAATCTAAAGGTTTTAATATATTGTCAAGTGACATCACAATTTGGAATTATATATGTCAATTACTAAAATTGTAGTTGTGTTAGTGAGTGTGAAAAAATGCACTCAGAGAAAAGTTTGGAATAGTAAATAGAAAAACGTCAGTTATACATGGTGCTTTATTATATAAAACATATTTTTAAGGCATTTTTGAGTTCCTTACATTAAATTTATTAGCCTTGTCATAAAAAACATAATTCAAATTCCTCCAACTTTACTTTAGAACATTAATATTAAAGAAATTAACGGTTATTAATTTCCATACAATTTATTTCTATAAATTTTTTCCAGTGCATTTTGTACTCTTTGCACTCTCAGCAACGACTAAATGAAAGAGCGCAAAATACGTGTGAACTAGTGTTGCCATTTGATAAAATTTGTTACGTTTTTCGTAACTTTTCAACACGAGAAATTTATCCATCATAACGTCAAATTCTTATCATGATAAAAATTTATCACTTGTAGACCAAATTTATATTACTACAGCATTATGATATAACTATTAGAGCTCAAGTGAATATAAATTTGTTTTGCTATCAAACGTCAAGGCAATCTCAATTAATCAATTAATTAAAAAAAGAAAATTTTATTATTAATTTTGAAAACATACTTCGGCGAAAAACGAAAAAAGTTATTTATTATAATAAAATTTTATCTACGTGTTTCCATATATGCTGATATAAATAAAAAAAACTCTTTCGTGTAGACCCTACGTAACACGTATTATTTTTTGTTTTTAACCGCATTTTCGTAACTTTTGATCCCTACAATAAAATTAAGTACAATGTATAAAAATTATACCATTGACGCAAATAGATCATGCAAATATTTATAAACAATTGAAAGTTTTTTGCAACTTTCTCAAAAAATGTATCTCCTAATACACCACTTCTGTTGAAGAGAACAAAATTTGAAATATGTTCTTTTTTGTACGTGACAATATTCTTATTTTCGCGGTAGATGGTTTTACATATTTCGTTACAAAACTTGTAATTTTTCGGTTGGTTTTAAATGAAATTGAATAATCTTACCTCTTCGAATTTAATAATATTTAGTACAACCATTATACTCATCAAAACTTAAACTGACACAAAATTTCAGATAAATAATTTTATCAAGTGGTTCGCGAAATATAGCGATTTGAAAGTGTGAAATAGCTAAAAAATTTACAAAGTTGTACACACAAAATTACAAATATCTTTCAAAGTACTTATGGTACAAGATTTATTGAGGTATCGTATTAAGGGTATTAAAATTACCTTTAAAATGGTCCGTATTTAGCGATTTACAGCTCATGGGTTAATATCTCAAAAATTGTGTTTTTAAATTTTTTTCAAAAATATGTTAATGGTGAAAATACCCTTCTATGCCCTTGGTAAGTGGCATGCTGGGACTCGAAATAATTTATGAATTATTAAAAAAAAAATGGAATAATAAATGCGAAATATTTATTTCAATTTGTATTGTTTCGCATATAATCAAATAGAAAAATGTTAACACTTTTAACGAAAATATCGAATTTTAGTGTAATTACCGCGATGGTTCGATATTTACGATACTTCTAAATTTAATAAAGATAAATCTGATAAAATAAATTGTCTATAAAAATACAAATCTCTTCCAAAATATATACGTTACAACGTTCATTGAGGTCTATAATTGAAGGTAATAAAATTTCCTTTAAAATGATAGCTAAAATATATTTAAATGTTATGTTGAATTTGAATGGTCGATATTTTACGAATTAAATTTCGCAGTCGCGTATCAAATTCGTGAAAAATATACATATAAACGACGAGGCCTTTCTATATATTTTCAGTGAGTATAGTGCTGGGACTCTCAATTGCTTCTGAGTTATTAAAAAAAAATAAATCAGAGTAAAACAAAAATAAATTATTATTTTTAAAGAAATTTTAAGCTTGAATTTGTTCACTTTATTCTATGTGACTTTCTTCTATAACTCAGAAACTAACAAGATTTCCAACACGATACTCATTAAAAATACAGAGAAAGGCTTCATCGTCTACATATATTTTTCAAATTCAACATAAAAACATGTTCCAGGTATAATTTTAGAGGAAATTTTATTACCTTATTTTAGAATTATTGTAAATCGCGAACCATTGCTTTGTTAATGTTAATATTCTTGCAAATTTCATTAAATTTGAATGATTTGTTAAGCAATTTGTGATTTTTCTGTTTGATTATAAACGAAACAATACAAATTGGAATAAATATTTCGTATTTATTATTACATTTTTTGTAACAATTTATATTCTATTACAAGTTCCAGAATGCATCTTAACAAGGGTATACAAAACATTTTGAGCATTAACATATATTTTTAAACAAGTAAAAAAATGTTTTAATGTTAAGAGAAAAAAATCATGTTGTATGTCATATTAAAGATAATTTTAATACCTTAATTATGACGCCTCAATAAATCTTGTACCACAAATACTTTGAAAGATATTTGCAATTTTGTGTATACAACTGTGTACATTTTTTTTTTTAGCTATTTCACACTTTCATTTTCGCTACATTTCGCGAACCACTTTACGAAATTATCTGAAGTTTTGTGCCATTAAATTCGGAAGAGGAGAGGAAACCTGCTTGTTGGTTTTAAATAGAATGACTCACTTTGGTTTGGGGGAGGCAAAATAAAATGATTCACCTTCTAATATTAAATTTTCTATAAGAAAGAAATTGGAAGATTTTTAACATGGTTTGGAAAAACATATTTTATGACAGTGCAGCCGCTATGAAGTTGATATAACAATAGTGTTTAAGTCTTAGCCTGGCTTAGAGGATATAGAAGGGGTTTGGATTTAAAATTGAGTTAAGCAGTAAACTTATACTTTACGTTAAAAATCTCTGAAATTCAAATACGTATTTATGTCGTAAATGTGCCTTACAGAATTTAATTTACTTGTTTTATGGACAATGATACTCGAACAATAAATAACAAGTTTAGATGGTACTCTTAGACCTATTAATTTAATTACCAATAAATTAAGTAAATATAGAAAAATGATGGAACTATAAAAACAAAAAGGTAAAATATACTCAAATTTTAATTATATATTATTTTTGAAAAACTATTTCAGTAGGGAAATTTAAGTCTTTCTTGTAAATTAAGTGATCCAAATTAATGTAGATATATTTTAAATGTTTTTGACAATTTGTCTATTTTATTAAAATAATTGTTAACGTTCGTTTTGTTTTCTTTTTTTTTAATAAAACACTAAGACAATACAAAATGCTTGTTTTATTTCTTAATAAACATTAAAAAAACTATCAAAATTTTATATTATAATTTACTTCAATAACTTGAGTGATTTTAAAACTTGAATCAATTATTCGATTAAATTAAAAAACATAATTTTCAAGTTATTTGATTAATCGTATAATCTTTTATAATATTTTATTAAACCAAATCAGACACATTTTTCTCGAGATATTTTGCAAAAAGTGATTTACAGGCTTAAAACTCTGTGATTACGATTACAGAATCATTTTTGCCCAGTATTATTCGTTTTTATAAATCTTACAATTGACATAATTTTAATTTCAGTTGACGGAATAAATCTATGTGTTATATAATATATATAATATATATAATATATATAATATATATAATATATATAATATATATAATATATATAATATATACGTTATTATATATATATATATATATATGGTATGGTATGGCATAATAAATAGTGTCTTTTAATAAGTTTATGTAATTACTAGGTATATCTTTTATTATATTTATTTATTATATCTTATACTACAATTTAAGTATACAAACACATAAATATATTTATACATACATAGTATATAAAATCTAAAACTACGCATAATACAGATATACAATTAATCCTATAATTATTTATATAGTGGGTATTTAAGTTACAAATTGTAAATGTTGTACGAATTTATGTATAAAATATAAATATAAAATTTGCAAATACAAATATTTATCAAAACAATGTACTTTCTTATGAATCTATATAAAAAGTCTTATATATAGTATATGTAAAATACTAAAGAACTTTGCCTGTCAATGTGCATACAAGTACATACATATGCACTTATATAGATAGATACTAATGTATCTATAGATTAAAAATGAAGGAATAAAAAGCTATAAATATCATATGATTATATTACGCATGTGTATGAGATCTTAAGATTTTTCTTATGAATGAAAACAGCTGTATGACACAAAAATATGTGTGCAACACGTGCCACATTAATACTTGTTGAATTGAAATATACGCGATTTTGCGGTGCTGATGTATAAAATAGATGATAATGATGATGATGTTAACCTTGTACGTTTCTTGCAATCATAAACAGCATCATCAGCTGTTTAACTTGACACCGCCATAACACTACCACCATCCACAATACTAATAGCTGCTACTGTGCTGTTACTGTTGTCCCTAACATTATCATCATTTGGTATTTCTTTGGGTGGTATGTAAAACCACCAAGCGGCAAAGAAAAACACCACCGAACACAATTTTCCTGTTAAAGCCAAAATCCACATGTATCTGGAAAAAACATAAACAATGTTAAAGGGAAGGGGAAAAATGTTATTATGTAATCGATCATTTTATTGTGGAATAACTGTAAAACTGAAATCAAAACATAACTTGTTTAATCGTTAAAAAACAATTTAATAACTTGGTGTTACCTGTTTTATGACTTATTTTTAATTTTCTATGAAATTTATAATGAATGTGACTAAAAATAAGTTTTAGAATATTAAACTAATAACACTATTTTTATCCAACTGAAAATGATCATATATAATGATATATCATATATGTTTTGATCCGAAAATTGAAGGTTTATAGCCATATATATTCATACATACATCAGAAACTCTATTGTGGATGATAATTAAGTATTTTTTTATTTTGTTTTTTTTATTAATTTTATTAAAAACGATAAAATTAAAGCGTAATACATACATCAAATTATTTTATTTAACACATAATTTAAATAGAAACTACTTACATACATTTTGTCGTAATAGCAGTGGACTTGTCCTTTTAGATCGCATTTAGCTATTACATGCTTTTTAAAATGTATTCACTATTACGATTTGTAGATTTATCTGAAAAGTATTTTCATTCATTAAATATTCAATAAAAAGTTTATTTAAAATGTTTTTATCTACCCTTGATTTTTTTTTTTTTTTTTTTTTTTTGTATTGGAGCCTCCTCCTGCCATTTAGATTGTTGTATTTCTGAAACTCG
The DNA here is from genome assembly GCA_932274085.1 of Protocalliphora azurea. NCBI lineage: Eukaryota > Metazoa > Arthropoda > Insecta > Diptera > Calliphoridae > Protocalliphora > Protocalliphora azurea. Next base: position 49,812,031 of record OW026520.1, read on the forward strand.
TTAAATTCATTTAACAAGTTCTGCTGAAATATATATAAACAGATTAAAAGTGGGACCATGTTTATCAATAATATTCGCATACTTACCTTTGCTATTAATTGAAAAAACTACTTCTTTCTAAATTGTTAAATTTTTGATTCTTTGAATTTTTATTTTTCAATTTATTTTCAAATGTCAAGAAATGAATATTTTATTTATATTTCGTTCAAGACAGTAAAATTAAATAAAATTATTAGTTTTTTGCATATAACTCGCTAAAAAAAAAGCACAGTGTTATTACAACATTTATAGACGTAATAACATCAAAATTTCAAATTTATATATGTTTGATTCAATATTTGATATATGGTTTCATATACATATGAAAATTAATTTCATATATGAACCCATATATGATAAGAATTTTACAAGTATATTTCCATATATGATAAAATAGTTCATATATTTTACCATATATGTATCCATATATTGTAAACAATTTCATGTATGAATCCATATACTCTCATATAAAAAACCATATATAATAATATATACATGGGACATATATAAGAATATATGACCATTTTCACCTGCTGCATCTGCTATTTAAAAGTTAAATCATAGGATCTAAATGCTGACAAACATGTTGGGAATTACTCGATGTAACCAACTTCGGATATATAAAAACTGATAGTAGAAACAAAGTATTAATGGTTTTATTACCTGCTCATATAGGAATTTTCATATACCAAACAAGCTCCAGCTTCTTCATCACATGTTTCTTGCCACAATATACACGTCTCATCAATTAAAGCCCCAAAAATCATAGGAGCTGGAATAGTGCCCAATAGACGAACTTTTATCCATTGTATACCCAAAGCAAATGAACGTTGGTCGTCGTAAACACATCTGAAAAAATAAATTCATAAGATCTTATCAGAGATTCTTAAATTTAATTTAACACCTCATTTCACTTACCTCAAAGTGGCTGATAGAGCAGGCATTGTAGCCAAAAAAGTAAATAACATCAACATGAAACACAGTGCCACAAAATATGGAAGGTATTGGCAAGAAGAAGAACACATTGTATTGGTGGCATCGTATTGATTATCCCCAACTATGGTTGCATTAGCCAGTGTTAGCGAAATACATTCACAATCTTTGTAAGATTTACTTTCATTGGAGGAAGACTCTAAAGCACAACCGGCAAAACAAGGATTATAATACATGACATTGTTGGTGCCGCATACAGGATCATACATCAGTTTACTACAGGAACAATTCACATTGCAATTTGCTTCCAGTGTAATTAACACAGAACTTGTCTTATCAGAACTTATGACGCCTCTCTCATAGGATGTTGTTACTCCGGCAAAATGTAGATTTGGACAAGACAATAGAAAACAACTGGTAAATGTAGTGGCAATTATTGTGACCATAAGACACATTCTTATAATACCGCTACAATTTAGATTGAACTTCTTGACTAGGTAACCGCCCAAAAAGGTACCACCCCCTCCGGCTGGTACTGTTATTAAACCCATTAATAATGCCGACCACACAGGAGATATACTAAATTGATTTTCAATTTGTTTAGGTAGAAAAGCTGCAAATCCAGCTATAATCATACCCTCTGAAGCTCCGGCCAAATTCAAAAAGACAAATGTTGGATTTTTCAAGAGAGACAACAAAGCCATGGGCAACTCTCGTAGTTTTGTGAAATTGGTAGATTTTTCGGTTTTTTTGTTTGAATTATACGCCTCGGATATTTTTTCCTGTTGTAATTTCTCAGAGCCTGGTAAAGTTCGAGGATAACCAAAGATCGGTATGGATAAGAGAAAACAAACAAAGGCCGCTACGACGAATCCAATCCACCATGCACCTATCCAGACTTTACTGGCGCTGGTCAAGCTTAAACTGAAAGAAAAAAAATCTTTTTATTTTCTAGATAAAAAAAAATAATAATAAAAAAGGTTTAATTTCTTTGAAAATGAATTAAAGTTTTTTATTACTATTTGAAATACTGAAGTACTTCGAATAAATGCATTGCAGATCTGAACTGAAGAGTTCAATATTTTAACATCACTGGTCAAAAATCCATTTTTTCTGACATTAATTCAAAAATCATTTTTAATGCCTTTTTGAGGTTATGTTTAAGTCATTTTATCTAAAGTTTTTACTTAAACCCCAATAATACATAATTTTACTGCAATAGATAGATAGATCTTTTAAATATGACATTTAATTGTTTGCTTTTGGTTTTTGTTCAATTATTTTGCAAGTTTTTAGATTTTTATTGATTAGTGAAACTACCCAATAGACCCAGCTTCGAAAGAATTAATTCTATTTAGAATTAATTCACGTATGAATTTAGTTCAGCTTAAAAAAAAAAATTAAATTACCATTCTTTAAAATCATTCCTCAAATAATAATTCTTAGGCTTAATTCTTTAGGCTGAACTTCGTATTGAATTAATTCTCTAGAGAAATAATTCCTTAGAGAATGAAAATTCAATTTGAATGAGTTAATTTTTCTCTAAAATTTATTCTATTATAAAATTAATGAAAAATTTATAGAATTATAAATGATATATTTTTTCTTTCATTCCCTTCTGCTACAAATTAAATGACAAAATTAAAGAAAACTTTAATTCTATTTTATCCAATATAAATCATAGAACGATGTGATAGCGAAAACGATATCATCTTAGGTGCCGATTATGTATGTATGTATATGTGTATGTATGTATATATATATGTATATATATATATATAATATGTATGATGATTTTTATATGTTTTATATTTACTTAAGATTTTTTCTTATTTTAACAGATAATGTTCCTTTATCTTTTGTGTAAGTATTTAATTGCAAAAAACATAATTTTTGGTATTAAATAGCATTCAAGATAAAATGTGGTCCATGACGATTTTACTATCGTTATTTTTGAAAATTACGACACCAAAAACGATATCACAATTTTATGGGAAAACAATATCATAAGGAAAGATGCCCTTTAGTCTGTAAAAACTATCGTTTTGGATTTGAAAACGATTATGTGATAATTTTTAATATCGTTTAGTTTATTGGGTATATATATTTTTTAAAACAAGTATTAAATGAGTCCTAAATCAATAGTATTTAGCTAAAATCTATACAAAATCAACATGTTCCTGCGCAGCCAAACTCCACACAAAGTCAAAATGATTGTGTCCAAGTAAACTTTGTAAAGAAGCTGTACTTCACAGTTTTAAAGACAAATAATACTCAGAATACGATCTTTATGAGACCTAGTGATAAATTCTATAGATTCAAAATTACCTAAGCGCATATAACAGATGAAATTTAGTACACGTTTCATACAAAGTTAATTAAAATATTAGAAATCTCATATTAAATGTATCACACGCCACGAAATATTGCGGTTTATGATAAATTGTTTTTGCAGTTATGGTTAATTTATTTGTAAGATTTAATTCTATTATAAAAAGTGAATTCTTTCGAACCTTTGCCAGTAGGTTAGAAAATAATATTTCCTCCTACTTGTTTGTGAAAACCAATAAATTTCAGATCAAGTTTAGCAAAGTTTAACTGAAAGAAAATTGACTTTTGCAAGAGTTTGCCGAAAAATGATGGCACTATCTAAATTGTTACATAAAGTAGACACTTTTGCGAACACTTTCATGCGCAAACATAACTTTTCGTCCTTCAAAGTTATAGGTTATCTTGATAAACAACCCATATGACCACAAAACTAAAAATAACGACAAATACACGACTTATAAAATTAAAATATAAAATTTTAAATAAAGGTCTTAAAATGCATAACCTTGGGTGAAATTTACATTATACAAAATTGCTATATATTTTTCCGTAATGAGATACACCTTTAAATAAAAAATGCAAAAAATAATATTAAACTACCAACTTTAATGCCTTGTCAGACTGCCAACGTTGTCACATTATATTTTTTAATATATCAATGGCTTAATATAGCAAAGTCATATCTCCATTTTTCGTAACTTTGCAGGAGAAGAAAGAACTGAATAAAACCTAAGAAAATTTAGATACAAAAAAAATGTAATGCAGTTTTAATTCAAACAAAGGGCAAAATTAATTTGCAATGAATAAAAATGCATATATATTTTCTAAAAGGCGTAAAATCTTTTCTTTCTAAAGCCGTTTAAAAGACTTAAATTGGATAACGGGTATTCGAGACAAAAAATTTTAAAGCAGTGAAGTCCGAAAAAAAATTTTTGAGGTATATCGAAAATTCCAAAATGAGGTAATAATCTATTCAACCATACCTATTATTTGTTGCATTTGTGACCAGTGTGCACCATAGACTTTAATTTCTAATTGTGATTTAAAATTAAAAATTTAAAGCTTGGGAATTAGCTTAAATTTTGCATTACTTTCAATTTTTTATTAACGTCGTTAATCTTTGTGATTTCATTAAATTTTGTACACTTTAGAAATAAATCCAATACAATAATTAAAATTTATTCTGGGGACTTTTAAATCAAATAAAATTAGTTTAAAATTAAAAAATTTTAAATACATTTTATTAAAAATTGCATATTTGGATATCGTCGGTTTTCTCCTTTATAAGACCGTTTAAAATTTAATAACAATACAGAGAAGTGATACATACTTCCAGTCAAGCGGAGGCAATTTATTTTTTCAACATAACTTAAATAAAATAAATATCAAGGTTCTTTGTAAAAATTCTAAGATAAACTTTTTATTATAAATTTTTAAAATTTATGATAATTTCCGTAAGGATAATTATAAGCTACACATTCTTATTAAACGATATCACGTAATGAAAAAACTAATTAGAACTTATTTTTAAAATTCTTCAAGTTATATTTTAAATAAATGTAGCACATAATGTCATTTCTTTCTGGCTCACAAATCAAAAGATACAATTTTAAATACACTCGTTCATATATTTAATTTCACATTGCTTTGGTTACCAAAAACAAATAAAAAAAAGAAATAAATATTCGTAAAATAAGTACGCAAGGGATGATTAACATGCTGGCAAGGATAATGGTTTCAATATTGTTTCATTTTGTTGTTAAAGCTGCTACTCGCATTATTATAGCTTTATTTTTTAAACTCTGTCAACACGTAATGTGTAACGTATTTAGTTGTCAGCGTTAAGAACGAATAAAAATTTGTTTTATTAGTCCCCAGACACCTTATTTTCTCTTTTTGTACTGTTTGGAACAATTTGTGCGAAAGTGATTTACTACTGACTTAACGCGGTTTACATAAAAATATAAGTATTTATGGTTGCTTATTGTTAATTTGTCTTTTTGTTGTTGTTGTTGTTTAGTAATACCCTCTCAAACTTCTTAGAGTTGCAGGTGAACACTAAGGAGTTGGAATATCAATTGGTATATACACTAGTGCATATTTTTATAAACGCATTTAAAATTTTTGTTTTTCTTTGAAGTATATTCGTTTCTCTTAACCAAAAACAATGTTGTGTTGTTACAATAACTCGCAATATAACGTACTTTTTTATGTAAGAAATATTTGTTGCTTGCTTTTGTTGTTTTCTTTAATTTAGCAATCAGAACATATTGGTGATCATTTCAGTGGAATATTCCTATAAACAAAGTCAAGAAAAATGTTTCTAAAAAGTTATTGCAAAAAAATATTAAAAAAGTTTAGCAGTTTTATTTGTTCCTAATAACAAAATCCCTGTTTACTGGAAATATTTTTGTTTTAATTGGAAAATTTCATCAGCTTAAAGGATGCCCAAAGGAACTTTTCTTACAGACCAGGAAAAAATTCATATTTTATTTTCTCTTGATCAAGGCTGTTCTAACAGAGAAATTGAACGAAAAATTAATCGTTCGGAACGGTAATCAAATATTAACAAAAAGACAAATTAATAAAATAAAAGTGGAAGCCACCCGCATTAAATTAAATGATACACAAATAAAAAATAAACTTTATCTTCCTGTAACTTCCAAATAGGTTGCACACATTATGCGAGCAGATGGTAATAAAAATGGAAGAAACCAAAATGTAAGCCAATGTTAAAACAGCATCATAAAAAAAAATCGTTTAAAATTTGAGCACAAATACATGAAATGGGCAGATAAGTGAAAGAAATTCAATATGGAAGATCTCGATTCGAACGAAATTCGTATGACTTAACGCAAATACGGTGGAGGCAGTGTCATGGTTTGGGCAGCCTTTTCTACTGCAAGAAAATGAAAAATATGTTTTGTTCCATCTAAAATGAACAGTGCAATTTATAATGGACGGTTGGAACATACTTTTCTCTCATTTATAGATGAAGATTGCATATTCCAACAGGATGCAATCCATGTCTCGAACCAATCTAAATCATGGTCCACTTTTGGACTGGCCGGCTTGCAGTCCGGATTTAAATCCAATGAAGAATATGTGGTGGTAAATAGCCCGTAAAGTTTACGCAAGAAATGCACAGAATGAAACCATTATGACAATAACGGAGCTAAAATTAAAAATTAAGCAAGCCCGGAAAGAAATTAAAAATAATTTTCTTCAATGCCAGACCGAATTTTTGAAGTTATCCAAAACAAAGGTTCGTCAACGCATTATTAATAAGGCTAAATTGGTTCATTAGTTTAAGAAGTCAATAAATAATTAAAAAAGTAATTTTTTGCACCGTATTTTTTTTTTAGCTCCATTTCTGATAAGTTGATTAAAAAAATTAATGTGCGTTTATAGGAATATGAACCAGTGTAGTACTATTACAGGTATAGATTCATGAGGAGAGAATGAAAAAATATTTCGTCTACAAATTATCATACAAATAAATCATTGCAGGACTATAAAAAGAATTTTACTTATATAAAGACATTCCATTGAGATTAATTTTGGATTATATATTAAGTTTTTCGACTGTATAAAATTAATCTTGAATTATATAAAAACGGACGATTGCAGCCTATCTCGTACTAGAAGAATTTGAAACTATATTATAAAATTACATAAAAGCCAAGAAACAAGATTTTCCTTAGTAATACTTGAGTGTTCCTTATTATAATTATACGATCTACTTGAGTCAGTCCATATTTCGAGTTAGAATGATTTTGTTTATAAATTTGTTTCATCGCTATTTTTGTTCCGTTTCTCACTATAAGAATTCGTTTTATGAAAATAAATTACTTTTGCAGAGCAATTTAAATCAAATAATAATATACAAACAGCATAATTTCAATGATGTAATGAAGAATTAGCGATACATAAACCTTACAAAGAAAGTTAGGATACTAAAAAAGTAGATAACACTGGTTTTATCCCAATAAGTGTACAAATCTCTTTAAAACTACTGGATGTATTTCAAAAACATTAATTTTTATAAACTTTACAGTTTTTCGCATGGGAATTTATTTATTAACAACTCCGAGCTATACCCAGCTATTTTCAGAGTATTCCGTTCATATCTTGGGATTATATTATTGCCAAATGTTTTCTTAAGATCTGAACTTTTACTAAAAACTTTTACGTTAACATGATGTCTTTCGTTTACAGTGAGTTTTATTGGAACCTTGCTTCTAAGCGTGTGTTGAGTTCTTTCATCAACTGTATTAATTTCTGACCGATTTAGATATTAATAGTCTTTTAAAATTATTTTATAGAGGTTTTCATTTTTGACATCTTTCGTGTAATAAATGTGACGAAATTTACTTACAAATTCGAAGAAAATATTATAGCTGTAGCACATGACTTTAATTTTAACCCATAGACGGAACCAATCTAAAAATTTTAATGAATTTTTACTTTACTTTACCGATACTTTTTCCTTAAAATATTTGGAAGTAATTTAAATTTTTCAAATTTTTTGCATTACCGCAGAAGTTAAATGGCATGGATGTCCGAATACTTAAAACTCACATTTCTAACTAAAGAAGTTTGAATGTAGTAAACGATTTTATATGAATTTATAGTATATTGTGCTAATACTTTTTTCGACCTGGAAATAATTCTTTTGAATTTTACATCAATTTCACACAAAAAAGTCACAAAAACTGAGTATTTTTTTGCTGATTTTTCTAATATCAAGTGTCGATAATGCCAATATTTTTCGGCAAATTTACTGATTTTGACTCAAAATTATCTAGATGCTCTGGATTTATTAGAAATTTCATATGACTCTCACAAAAAATTTTCAACAAAAAGATTGTGAATCTTTTTCTAGGAAACGATATTAAATAAAAGCACGTATTTGCCGTTATTCCAAAAGAATCTTGATGTTATAATTTCCCTTAGCATTGTTTAAGGATTCGTCTCACGTGTCAGTAGTGTTTTATTTTAGCATTTGTTTTTCATACATGGTATTAGCTGTATGAACATACATATCGTCACCTAAAATGTAAAAGGCAGTAACCACTGAAAAATCAAATGATTATAATATACTGATCCAAACTACATCTACAGAAAAAAATTCATTTTCATATCTACAAAAATGACACCAATATTAACAAAAGTCAAAAGGCCGTAACATCAACTTCATAAACGAAACAGTTGTAAAATTTGTTCCAGTTAAGAAAAATTTGGTTTGAAGAATATTTAATATTTTATTACACCATTTTACTAAATTACTTCATTTTAAAGCAAAAAATTAAAAATTGTGGTTGCGGATTGCGTGGTTGAATTTTCATAATATTTTTGTTTCTGCTGTAAATAATTAAAAAGTGTGGTTACGGCCTTTTGCATTTTAGGTGACAATAGATATAAATAATTGAAGGTGCTAATAATATTGAAAATATTTATAAATTATATTTAGCAATTTAATGAACATGAAAGTGTTTGCAAATGATATGATTTGATCTATGATGACTTTTGTACCGCATACGTTAAAAAAGTGTTCCTTAAATCTGTTCGTTTATGGATTGGAAAAATAAAACAGTTTAGGTACATGTTATGAGAAAAAAATTATTTAGTCTTATAAAATAAAGAGCTCAAAATAATAAGGTTCTATTTCGAACTAAAAAGGGGAAGAATATAAATAAATAATAAAAAATAACTATGAATTAATCTGGAACTTGCTTAGATATGTGGTCATTAATAGATGAGTTGACTCAGTTAAAGCTTCGTGGGAATATTAGTATATTTTTATTATGTACACTATATTACAAGGGTTAACATGAAATTTGGAAAAATAATCTTGATATAATATTGTTCGATTTAAAGTTCAACTTCACGTTCATTTGGAATAGAATTCCAAACCAATCAAGAAATTGCGAAAAGAAAATGTCAAAAATATTTTAAACTTCAATTATTTTATATATTAAAAATTTACTTACTCTGTTACATCGACCTGCAGAAAGTCGGTATAAATCAGCAATAATTGGCCACCAAGAACATAGCCCACAGCCGGACCTATCATTGTCATGGTATAATAAGTACCTGCAAAAAAAAATTATTCAAATATAATTTAATTCTATTGACAAAAATTTAATACTTCAATAAAATTTTCTTTACTCTTATCCCACCCTATGTTATAGAAAATTCAAATTAAACTAAACTGCTAATAAAAACAACTATTGTTAAGAAGACGTTAATATATATTCTGTGTTCCTAGAGATGCTCACATATCAAAAATTCAAATTCAATATGTATTAATTGACAAATATCTTTACTTCCATTTCTGCCCTTATAATTGTTTTCCATTTTTTTTTCCTTACTCCCTCATTTGACAAAATGTTCCTTTTGTTGTTGTTTTTGCGTAAATTTCCGTCTGCAATTCCTTTTGAGGTCTAAGATTATCTTAACTAGAAACCAATAAATTTTATAATATTTTTATTGTATTTACTTTTGTTTATTCGCACAAAGTTTTATTTAAATACAAAGATGAAATAAACAAAATAACAGATCAAATTCTATTTGCTGATAGAACAATCAAATAAAAACTAAAGGAAAACAAATTTTAAGGATGTCAATAGATGTAAAATTGTCATGGAAACCCTCTCTCTTTAAGTTATGTACTGTGATGATATCGTTTGGTAAACGATTTAGCTGTTGATATGTAAGTGAACGAAAATAAAGTATTTTAAAGTACACTCATACAGAAAACATTTACAGTATGTTACATAATAATTAAAGTAATAGTTAGTTATATTAACTAATGTTAATTAAAAATATTTAAAAAGAACTTTTTCGTATTATCTCATCACCCTTGGAATAAAGTAGAACAGGGATAGAAAAGTTGATGCTATAGTACTTTTTTTTGACACTATTTAGCATTCAAAAGTACCGAAGTACTCCCTCGAGTCAAACAATTTGCTGGATATTCCACAATTCAAATTAAAAAAAATTTAAATGATAATATATTAATTGGAGATATATATTTTTCGAATAGAAATCGATGTTTTTTTTAATGTCTTTGATTTATACATATTTACAATAAATGTTAAGAAGTAATAATGAAATATAATGAATACTATCTTTGACTAAATGCTGGGGCTTCGAATTCCCAAAAACAAATAAACTATATTTTATAAACATTTGTGCTGTAGGTTTAATTTATAAAATTGTAAACTCTCAAATGTACAATCATTAATAGAAATCACAAGATTTTATGCTCTGTAAATAAAATTGAAATGGAAGTGTTTCAAATTTTAAATACATCAGGTAATTTATTATATTTTAACAAAACTAAAGATGATATGCTCGATTTTAAGGAATTGATCTTGAACTTTGTTCTCCTTAAGTTTATTGTAATAACTATAATATTTAATCTGAATAAAATCATTTTAAATATATACAAATTACATTCTTTGAATTTTTCACTAAATAAAAAATAAATAATTAGCAAAAATTTTAATTTTAACACTCTGAGGGCGAAAAAAGTACTATTTGAAATTTATTTTGATACCCATTTTTTGATACTCATCTTTCAGCTTCTCTGTAAATCGTTGCACGTTTTCAAAATGATTTAATTCTCAATTTGTCCGAAATGTATAGAAATATAGTGAATAAATTTAAGAATCAAATTAAAGACTTTTTTGTATTTTAATTTAAAGAATATACATATAAACTTTGAACAAAATGTTTGATTAAACGTACGGACAAATTAAATTAAATTAAAAAGAAATCAATGTTTTATTTAAATACGCTACTCTATAATTGATTATAAAACATAAAATCAATAATTTAAATGGTTCAAAACAATAATGAAATTATTGCATTGAATAGATTAAATTGTTAATTGAATAATTAAACACTGTAATTAAAATTCGAGCTCGAAGGTTGTATTTTTGTATATTTTAAATTTTAATTTTTTAAATTTTATCCATTTTGAACCTTTTGTTATACATAGAATAAGATTTTGCACACAAAATCGTGAATTCAGGTCCATTCAGTTTAAAAAATACAAAAAAAAAACTTTCTTTTTGCGGAACATAGCCTCAAATTATTTGATGATATATTTAAAGAAGTTCTTGGAAGGCAGTTGAATTTCCAATGAAAGTAGTAGTCATTTTTAAGCCTTTGGGTGGTATATCCCAAACGTCCTTCTATACATTATTGGATTTCCATTCAACAAATTATGACCTTGTTTTAGATGCTAGACATTTGTTTTTTTTTTTTTCAATTTTCTTCAATGATCATAGTAGCGAGATAAATGTGGCGCAACATAGTAAAATTTTGAGGAAAAAAAAAATTGCCAAATCGATTATTTTAAATAGTCAACATCAAAAATTAGGGTTTTTTATACCTTAACGAACATCTGTGCGTTTTTAGATGAAAAATAAGTTGTAAGAAATTTAACTTTTAACTTTTCACTGGATATAAAGGATTTATTTTTAAGTATGAGGTATAGTAGACGTAATATTAAGAAATCATACAAGATCGTAAAAATGAGTGAAGGAAACAGTTTTTACGCTCTTCTGAACAACTGGGATTTTGCGGATAGCGCTTTTTGAATATAAGCCCTCGATATGTATTCACGACTTTATAATAAAAGCCTATATAATATGATAATAAATTGATTCTCATAAATCTTTTTTATAAATAAACCATTTATTTTTAAAATTTTGGAAGATTTCTGATTTAAATACACATTGCTACAAAATGGCACTTTTTATTTTCACTCGCAAAACGATGTGGGCTGTAGACCTTCTTAAACACAACAAAAAATTTTTTTCAAAAATTTCGAAACATTCTGATTTTTCTGATTTTTTTTTTTTTTTCAAAACTATATATATTTGTTAACAAAGTTTGAAATGCTATCACTATATAAAATCGTTTAAAATCTCAAAAAGTTATTAAGAATTTCTAAACTTTATTACAAAATTCTTCATATATTTTAAGACAAATATTTTTATATATATTTTTTTTTCTTTTTGGGGAAAATATAGAAATTGTATTAAAAGTATGAGTATGTTTTTATAGATAAAATCGATAAGTTCTACAGTTTTTGTCTAATTTGAAAATAAAAAAATGTTTATATTTAAAACAAAAATGTCAGTAAAAATTATTGCATCTTTTGTAGTGTTCCGTATTTAAACTCAAAAAATTATGGACAAATTTTATTTTTCTAGATCTTGTTAAAAATTACATTTAAATATTTGACCAAAATATAACAAATATACACGGTTAATGATCTTGTTTCTTCTACTTTTCAAAGATGTTTAAAAAGAAGAAATTAATAAAAGAATAACAGAAATAGAAATACACGTATATAAGAACCTACTCAAAAACAGTTTTTTGGGAATAACTTGAATTTTTGAGGATATATTGCAATTTTTTAAAACTGATTTATGATCCTCCTCAAAAAGGCCTATAACATACACTATGTCATTTATTAAGTGATTTTTCACTGTATCAGCGTATTATCAATATTCATAGCGTGTTATTAATATTCATAGCGTGTTATTAATATCCATATATATATTGAGCCTCATGAAGAAAAGTAGCAAATGTACCCCTCTAGAAATGAAGATTGGTCTGTTCTTATATGAGTCCCAAAATATTATATCCGAATATTTAAATTTACTTGAGCTGGACCATCTTCAAAACATCTCTAAAAATACTTATCTCTTTTAATATCATTATCAACATTTTCGTTAAAAGAAAATTAACTTCAAATTGTAATAGACTCATACTAAGGCCTGGAATATCCATTTAAATAATTTTTATGTCTCTTTTCATTAGCGGAATATTAAGATTTTACTAACGTTTCTTGTCATTCTTTATTCAAATATATGACTTTATATATTTTTGACATTTTTCAACATATATTCTGTCCTGATATGGTCAACATATGGTCTGTCCTGACACTATTGAAGACTACATGTAATTAACCCTTTCACAGCAAGTGAGTCAATTTTATACATTTTTTTTTTTTCCCAAAAGTTTAAGTTTTACTAACTTTGCAAATAAGTCACATGGAGATTTTTGAAATTTAGTCACTATTTTACACGAATTTATAGTTTTTTATAATAAATATATGCTGTTGGTGACATTTATTTTCTTAACTAATAGGGCATTCACACCGACGCGAAATTACGTACTTTTGTCATTTCGGCAGAAATTAAGTTGAAATTACGTAATTTCCCATACATTTTGACACTTACGAAATTACATTGAAATTACGATGCCCATTTCCGTGCAACTCTGTACATGGTTGGGAAAAAATACTTTTTTTCAACTATGTACTGCATGTTTCAATCGTGAGAAGAAAAAAAAAACAATTGACAGCTGATCTTAAATTTAAACACAAATCTTAAAATTAATTATTAAAGTGATTTTGCAAAATGAAACGTATCCTTTTTACCTTTGCATGTCTAACCATTATTAATTGTTGAAATAACAATTTCTTATTAGCAAGTTTTTCATTAATAATTTCCAATTTAATAAGAAATTGTTTCTTATTTGTTTCCATTTCAAAATACTTTATTTACCCCTATAACAATTTAAAATGTAAACAATAAGTATCAACTGTCATCTAGCCAGTAGGAACACTCTAGATTTCATTCGTAATTTCGGCATGATATTTCGTAATTTCGCGCCGGTTTAAACAAGGCTTAAACATTTATTTGACATAAAAATTAACTTAACTAAAGGGTTAAATGAATACATACACTAATATTATTGAATAAGACCTTTCCAATGATGCCTTAAATATAAATTACGATGAAAAATGTCCAAAATATTCAAACTTTAATAAAATGGTTTTTAAAATGAAATCATAGAAAATTTTACTAAAATTTTAATTTCGACACAATGAAAACAAATTTAAAAAATTTTTTAATCATTTTGTGTTAGACGTCATTGATCGAAAATCCTATTTTTGAAGGTATTTTAAAAATGTGCCAGCTCACGTAAACGAAATAATTAAACCGAAATATTTTAGGGATTAGTTTAAAACATATCAATCTTTAATTTTAGGCGTGTACATTTTCAACATTTTTTGCCACCATACAAATCTATGCACTTTAATACACATATCGCAGGAAAATATGTATTAGTTCAAAACTAGTTCCAGAAGACATGAAATAGCTCTACTTTGGCGTTGAGACCAATAATTTTAGTTCTTTAATCAATGATTTTTTTTAATTGTCACATTTAGAACTCATTCCATAGAAGCGTTAGGGGATGGTTTTAAAACCTGTTTTTTATTTTTTATTCTAATGAGCCATTTCCTAAAGACCCCTTTTTAAATTAGTTTGATTTTGTTAAACTTTTTGCAATTTTTTTATTAAAGTTTTTTAAACAGTTCTCAGAAATCATTTGGGAACCAGTAATTTGTTCAGAGAAGTGGTGTAGAAGTCATACAAAATTAGTTCATAAATAGTAATTGTCAAAAGCATTAATTAAATAAATTTAGAATCAAAATAAGGTTCTACTGCATGAGTGCCAGAATTTGTTGCGACACCACTATTTCTAAGGACGTTTTTAAAGAATCTGAAGTGGTTTTAATTGTACCAGTTCTAGAACTAATGATTTTAGAATGTGTTCCAAAATTTTTCTAGAATGTATGAATTAATTTAATGTTAAGAGAAAATTATAAAAAGGTAGGAAAATAGTTCAGAATCTCTTTTTGGAAAATATCGTTAAATTTAGTGCGAAAATTGTCAAATCGTTAAATTTGGCAATAGTGCTTATGATCCTTTGGGCAAAGATACAAAGGAGTATGTGTTCATGATCTGTTTGAAATATATATATATGTATATATATATATATATATATATATAAATATATATATATATATATATATATATACATATATATATATATATATATATATATATATATATATATATATATATATATATATATAAGCAAAGTACGTTCTAGATTTGAAATATGGTATTGCTCAATTTACAACCTCTGTTGTATGGTTGTATTGTTGTAAGACAAAAATATTTTTCAAACTAACAACAAAAACAAATCAATTTAAACGACACAGGTTGTGAATTGGGCATATATCAATTAGAAATTTTAAACATGGAATTATTCTTTTTTCATAATTTGAAAATTTGAAGTGACAAAATCATACATATTGCTTTATTTTTTAACCGACTGTATTCATGCGATTACACTTGTGTAACAAAAACAAACAAAATTTTGGTTGTATTTGAATTCGGAAGAAAACTTCTGAATAAGCATTTTGTAAAACACCCGTTTAATAAGCTTCAAATGATTTAGTTGCGTAGTGACAAATAACGGCGGCAGTAGCATTAACAACTAGAAGATGTCTGTCCTTTCGTTATTTTGTTGAATATTTCCTTAAACTGGGTCACATATAAAATTACACCAAAACACTTTGATAAGCGTGACAAATATTTTGGAATGAGAAAGGCGGGTGTTTGCATTTGAGACGGTCGCAAAAGAAGCGTTCTTCATCGAAAAAAATAAAAAGAAACACTAAGATAAATATCACTCCCACTTTTTAAATTAGGTATGTGGTTGTGTGAGATAAAGTTTGATGCTGTTTGTGTAAGAGTCTGGAAAAAAGGAATTATTTGTCAAACGGTAAATAAATATTATATCCTTTGTATTTATGTATGTTTAAACACATACACATAACAAGTAAGAATGATATAGTCGGTCAAGCCCGACCATATAATACCCCACACCATTGTGCATTCTTGGAGGAGTCTTATATTAGTCTTATATTATTATTAACATTTATATGAATTTATGCACTTTAGGGTGTTTCCCGAAAGTGGGCTTATATGGGAGCTATGGTAAATAATGGAGCGATCCTCACAAAATTTGTTCACTGTGATTTTTACTTGTATAAATCTTATTTGAATCGAATATAAACCAGATAATAACATGTGTATGTCATTTATGCACGTTAAATTGATTTTCGGAAGAGGGTTTATGGTCAATTATGTGCCATGAAATTTGGCACATGATTTCATTAAAGTATTGCTATATTTAAGACATTTATGATCGTTAAACCCCTATTCCGGGAGGACATTTGTATGGGGGCTAGGTGAAATAATGGACCGCTCATCACTAATTTCAATAGGCTTCGTCCTTGTGTTATGGAAGTTCTACGTGCCAAATTT
Source organism: Protocalliphora azurea (assembly GCA_932274085.1). Taxonomy (NCBI): domain Eukaryota; kingdom Metazoa; phylum Arthropoda; class Insecta; order Diptera; family Calliphoridae; genus Protocalliphora; species Protocalliphora azurea. The sequence goes on from OW026520.1 coordinate 49,828,545, forward strand.
CTTCAAAATTGCAACCTGTACTTTATGTACAAGGTTTACATGGACAGCCAGCCTGCCAGCCAGTCAGACGGACGCATATCGTGAGATCGACTCAAAAAGTGATTCTGAGTCGATTGGTATACTTTAAAGTGGGTATTTGATGATTTATTTTCTGTGCGTTACAAACATCAGCACAAACGCATAATACCCCAACCACCTATGGTGGTGTGGGGTATAATAAAACATTTATTCATTCATTCTCATATTTTGTATGAGTGGATGAATGAATGAATGAGTTTGCAATTGTAATTTATTATGCAGACTTTCAGCATCACACAAAGGCAATAAACTCTCCTCTTTAGTTGATCATTGAGCGTTCGTTTCAAAGAAAATATTATTTACTTTACTTCACTTTCATGCTATTCCATTAAATTAAAAAAAAGGAAAAAAAACTAAATACAATCGAAATTTACAAATAGATATTTATGCATCACAAGATACTTTTATTATTAGTTGTACAAGTGTCATAAAATTGAACTTTAAAATAATTTATTAATTATTGATTTTGAAACCCTAAAGTATCTAAGATGATCGGGGTATATTTCTCAAGTATTTTACCAAAGATGCATAAATTTGCATATAATGAATATAAAATGAGTTTTCTTAACAAAAACGTTATTTTTTGTGATTTTTTTAAGTTTTGATTAAGTAATTAGTATAAATTATTTTGTACATATTTTTGAATATCCCATAAATAATTGTAAAGAAAAAAATTAGTCGTATCAACGAATTAGTCGTATGCCACAGTCTATTTACGAATTTTTAATATATTTTTATAAGAAATCGAAAACTGTCAAAGTTAGAAAAAGCTTATTTATGCTTATTTACAAAAGCAAATACATGAATAAATCCATTTTTTATGTATATTTCTGTGCATATTATTCCATTTTTCGTGCTTTTTCAAGCACATATTTAAATTTTTTTCGTACATATTTAAACTTGATATTCTTTTAACATCATACAATAATGTATACATTTTCTTGAAGATCATTACAGGATTTCCTCTAACAATTCGTTAAGTAAAGAGTATCCTAGCAAAAACTTCTATTGCTAAATAATGTGTTAAAATGCTATTATAATAAAACTACGCTACTTACACTTTAGAAACTTAACTCATTATTTTAACACTGTGATGTAATTAGAGGCAATTAGTCTAATATAAATGCATGTGCCCAAAATCTCAATCTGCTCAATAGTTTCACAACTAGTCACATGCAATGCAGACAAATCTCAACCGTTGATATAAAACAATTTCTAGGTAATACAAACGGAATGTCGATGTTTCTGTTGAGTTGAAAAGCATGTTGTTCGTTAATTATATATCATTACCATGTTTTTGTTGGGGTAATTAATAGAAATTTATAAATTGCACGTCTTTCGAATTCTAGCAGGATTTTTGAATGATTAAAGGTAAAAAGTCCTCTTTTAAATACTTCTTAATTTTCAAAATTTATAAAAAAGAAAACAAAATCGAATAAAGAATTTATTTGTTTCCAGCTCTGATTTGGATATCTTTCAAAATAATTCTAAAGAAACCAACATTATAAAAAAAAAAAAACTTACCCAAATAAACAGACGACATTTTTTTCGATACATTCTCATCAATATAAGTAACGCCAAGAGTAAAAAGCGGTGAAGCTCCAGCACCATGCAACAGTTGTGCAGCAAAAAATATCCACACAGTCCATTTTAAATTTTCGGTATTATTAATCTCATCTCCATCACTATCGCCTGTTGGCATGTCATTTAATTCGCATGTCTGTTTTATGATGAAAAAATAAAATTATACATTTTACAAAAATATTTAAATTTTTCTTTTTTTTTAAATCATATTTTAATTTATAGATATGTATTTCAATACTCTTACCTGTATGGTGTAATTAAAGCTACTTAAAGCCGAACATATATTTGTTGTAGACATGGTAGCACGATATGTTCCCACTAGAAAGTGTGGCAAAGCAAATGTTAATGACCCCAATCCTAATAATATTATACCCCAAGCAATAATACGTGGCTTTGAAGCACCAAAGCGACCTCCAAAATATGTTACAGGAACCAGACATAGGAATGAGGCAATATCATAACCACTTGCCACAAGACCTGTTTGACGCGAACGCAATCCAAAGCGCCTTTCAATGGTTGTTATTACAACATTTATAAAGCCGTTAACTATTAATCCTGCAAAAAAAATAGTTTTTTTTACACATACTTACATATTATTTCAAATAAAGTTCATCAAACGAACATTAATAAACTCTTAATTTTAATTTTTAATTTAAAACACAATATTACGTTTATATGAAGAAAATTATATCACCTTAATGTGTCCAATTAAATACAAAACAAATAAAATAATGTAAATTTTTTATTGAAAAACCGTGTTTTAGTCTAGTAAATTAAATAACAAAATTACTGAAAATCAGAATGAATGATAGTGAAATGAAACTGAGAATAAAGTCAGAAATTACATGTTCGCTATGCAAGATAGTTTTAATGAGATTATTTATTGTAATCTGATGAAAATTAGTATAATTAATATATTAAGGATGGGATAAATCAATAATTTTGTCCCAACAACATAGGTAATACCTATTAAGTATTACATATTTTTCGCAGTTTTCTTCCATTCGAGAATTGCACCTATGAATTTTTCACTAATAAACATCAAATAAGATACTATATTCTAAGCAAGATTTTGAAACCCTATGCGCGATTCATAGATGGTCATATTTTTAAGCTAAATTCTTTTTAAAACATTCTTGAAAATGTTGCAAAATCATTTATTTTTTTTTTTTTTTTTTTTTTTTTTGAAGCCTTATTTTGTATTCATACGAGAAATACCAAATGGTCGATTCTTTCTTCACGTATAAAGTATATTTTCCAATTTTACTTTCGGTGATTCATGATACTGTAAAATTTTTGTGAAAAAATTTTGAAGCCTTATAGAAAATGTGTAATTATTTGAAAATTATTTCGCTTGCTGCAATTCTATGAAACACAAATAACTACAAAATATCTTTTTTCAATTAAATATTATTGCTTCTTAAACTTTACATTTGATCTGTAATGGGTTAAATACAATACGTTTCTTATCACAATCATTACCTCATATGTATGCGAATGAATTAAAAACGTTTAAGTTTTACAGAATGCAAAAGGTGCACTAATATTAACTTGAGGAACAATAACTCATGATACACTTAATTACATTCAACTTGCAACTTAACTTATAGACGATCAATTTTAATAAAATAGCACGTTTTCTATGGATTTCTATCTTGGTTTTTAAGTAGCTATTTACCGGTAAAAAATTCCATGTAGAATTGACAATGAATTGTGGAGGTTTTCTTAATACTTATATTACCCTTTATGAGATTATTAATTTCATAAGTTCTTTTTATTGCATCTCAATACATATATCTGTGGCTAAAAGGAAAAACTACTTAACTTAAGTTATATCGGTTTCCATTTTATTAATTTTTATTTTATTATCAGAGAAACCACAAATATGCAATTGCAAGTTTTTTCCTGGACGTTAATGAAGCCATCGATAAAATATTTATCCATTTCGGACCAAATCGATTTGTAAGTGCACATTTTAATCTTTACGGAAAACTTTTGCATTTAACGATTTTCAGTTCATATTTGCAGAATTTTTTACTATTTTTAGAACATAGTTTATCCTTTTGAGGATAATTTCTTTAATTTCTCGTTGAAAATTTTCAAATTTTCATTCAAATTTTATTTTATTTAAAAATATAAAAAATATTTAATATTTAAAATTAACTTTAATGTATAACATTTTATTGCTGAGGAGCTTGAATTTTAGCAACAAGATTGAAGATTTAGAAACAAATTAATTCAGCTTTTTTAAGCCATTTTTAATTGATCTTCATAAAAGCTATTTTTGAAATGTAATGTAGAGAACGTATTTAGCTTTTAAACTTGTCCAAATAGCATCAGTTAATATTGTAAAAATATATATTTTTTTATTTATTTGTTTTTTATGAAAGCATATAACAATTTTGATAATTTCTGAATTATATGGGTAAGCAAATGGAAGATCAGTAAGGTTTTTATGTGATATAATAAAAAATGGTGAATCAAATTTTGACACAGTTAATAAATTTCAGTTTTGCCCTATTTTATAACATTAAAATAAATTAAAATATTAATAAAACTCTTGCTTGTTTAATGCGCATAAAAAACTTTTTTAGAACATATTTGGGGTTTCCCTGTTCATTACATGTTATGTAAAGTTTTTGGGAAAATTTGTACCTTGCTTTAGGAGATAGTGGTCTGTATAACAACATAATTCGGTTCAGTTCGTTTTTTTTTTTTTTTTTTTTTTGCATATTTCCTATATTAAAATTCATTATTGAATTTATTATACTTATTTCAAATATGTAGTTTCTTTTGAGATATAAATCGTCGCTGTTCCGACGTGGTCGGTTATGTGACAATTTTTGATTTTTTTATTGCATCATTTTAAACCTTTATTTATTGGTCTTACATGTGCCCACCGAACCGTTTTAATATATCTTGATTGGTTTAAAAGTTAGTAAAATCAGTTATGTGTTAGTCATGTTAGTCCTATATGAAATGTTCCAACAAAATGGGTGATATTTAAAACTTCACATAACTGTTTTTGAAGATTTTTTTTTTTGCAATTGCAATTTTGTCAAAAATTTATTGAAATATAAAAACATTCATAAAAAAAATTCTCAAACTAGTCAATAACTACGTTAAACTAAAAAAAAGGATTTACATATTTCATCAAAACGATTTCAATGAAATTCGTTTGAGATATTAATTAATTGCTAATAACATTTAAAATATAGCTTGCCGATCTCTGGTTTTAGTTTCATATTATAGACAAAGATATTACCTTTCCAATGATATTTATAAAGTTTATTTTTATCAAAAGTTCAAAGGTCAGTTTGACATATGAAAATTAAACCATTATATCTCAAAAAACGGTATTTTTAAATTCTTAAAAAATTATATAATGTTGGCATAGCTCTCCTCCCTACTCTTGCAAAATTTTAAAGTAGACATTAACTTCGTTTAGGACCAAAATATAATCTAATTACAATAAGAAAGGTCAACCATAATAAGTATGATAATACTGCTCAAATTTCAATTAAATAAGACCTGGTAAAAGTTCTGGAAAACACACTGTGAACAGTATTAGAGGAATGTAATATAGTAATGTATAAGTCTAGACATCCAGACGACTGGCGACTATTACCACAAAAAAGAAATAAACAAATCCTCAAAGTAAAATTGTATCTTTGTATGAAGAAAATCCCAAAAAAGAGGAATCAAAATTTAACAGTTTACATTCATAAAAAAAATATATGGATAAAGATTTCCATAATTTTATGAAAATTTTATGCATTTGTAATTAATATTTATTAACTTAAAAAATTAATAAATTATTTAATTTTTATATTATAATCTTTCTAATTTATATTAAAAAAAAAAACAAAATCGTTTTATCGGAATAAATCGGATTAAAAAAACTTACGCCAGTCGACTTTTATATAATAATTTACATTTTAGCTGATTCTATTATCCTCATAATATTCTTAACTTACTTCTGACGTTTTACACTTATTAATATTAAGGACATCATTAGAGAAAATGTTGTAGAGTTGGAAAAAAAAATAATTAAGAATCATTAAGAATCCATATTCACATTGAATAACTTATTTCTTGGAAACTTTATCAAATTTTCAAAGTAAAGTTTTACGAACCAAACAGTTATGTGTAAAAAATTTTCTAAATCAAAAAATAATTTCACTAAAAATGTTCCATCAAAATGAGTTATGTGTAGTTTTTCAATAGATTTTATTATTGCTCTCTTGTATTTAATCATCCCGATTTTTGTTTATGTAATATCTGTAGTAATTGGTACAAGTTTCAAAAATAAAACAGTTTTATTTTGTAATTTGGCCATTATTGTTTTTGTCGGAACAGCGACGAAAGTTTATTTTCTTAGTATTTTAGAAATGGAATAAGCACAACATATTCAAGATATATTTTAAAATTCAATTTTAGAACAAATGATATAACTTGAAATATTAGTTTAACAAAATATTAATTTTATAAAAGGGAAAAACACACCACTAATTTTTTGCTATATTTTTCGATAGTCCATATACATTGTGACGAATAGTTTGCACACAAACTAGTGTCACACCCTGTGGTTGTGTTTTGTTATTGATCTTCAATAACAGCATAAATATTTCTTCATAAATAAGACACTAACAACAAACATAGGACGTAAATTTTAGTAAATAAACGGATTAGCGAATAACAACAAAATGCTGTTACAAGCTGGTAGGTAGATCATACAATAATAATTAGCTTATATTAGGAAAGTTGTAATAAAAGGGTTTATAACAACAAAATAATAAGGAGAACTATGCATAAAAGGAGACAGTCTGATTAGAGCAACAGCGAAAGCAACATCGAGGACAGGATAAATATCAAGTAAGTTACAATACTCGTATATATGTATATGTAAGTAGAGGTACCTCCAAGTGTTTGTTTAAACGCGAAGTGGGTGAATTTAAATAGGAACTAGTGATTGCTTAGTCACAAAAATTCCTACAGTAGAAGTAGTTGTTTAGTGATTGTTTATTCACTAAAACGGTGTAGTAATAATCGTTTAGTGATTGTTTAGTCACGAAACGAAGTTGAAAGTATTAAAAACTAACGTAGTTAAAGAATCGTTTAGTGATTTGTCAGTCACAAAACGATTTTTGTTTAATGATTCGCTAGTCACGAAAAAGATCAGGCAGTCGATAGTTGGGTAGTTAGACAATAATCGTTGTAATTACGGAGTAGTAACTGTTAGTTCAGGTTCACTAAGTGGTTAACTAATCACAAAGTGGTTTTATTAAACAACGCGCATAGTGATTTTTGAATCACGAAGCGTATCAAGTCCCATATGTCAATTACATCTAAACAGTGGAACCTCGAATAAGTTTCGGGTTGTGTTCGTCTGGCGGAGCCGAAGATTACAACTTGTATTAAATAGATAAAAAAAGGTCTTGTTATTTCTTGCGGCGACCTGGAACATAGGTTGAGTATACCCGAGGAAAAGTCTTTTCAACATATCAGTTTGAAAAAAAAAAATAAATAAAAAAATGGCGGATGTAAAGCGTAATCCATTTCGAGGTTCCCTAGTTTTTTAAAGAAAAAACACAGAAAATTTAAATTTAATGGGGAATGTTTATTATCATTTGAGACAACATTCTTTGGCATTTATTTTTTGAAGATTATATCTATCAAATGTTGGCCGTTGCTACGTCGCAGATGGTCCATCCGTTGAGTTCAATTTTCGATGAATCGTTCGAGCATTTCCGTCTGGTACCTGGCGAATTACACGCGTGATGTTTTCCTCCAAGGCCTGAATCGAAGCGGGTTTGCCCGCATAAACTTTAGACTTTACATATCCCCACAGGAAAAAGTCTAACGGTGTGATATCACACGATCTTGGTGGCCAATCGACCGGCCCAAAACGTGAAATTATGTGCTCGCCGAAGTGTTCTCTCAATAAATCCATTGATTAATGCGATGTGTGGGAAACCAAATGTCGCCGAGATCACGAGCTTCAATTTTAGGCATCAAATAGTCGGTTATCATGGCACGATAACGGTCGCCATTGACGGTTACATTCGCGCCGGCATTATTTTTAAAGAAATATGGACCGATGATTCCACCGGCCCACAATCCACACCAAACCGTTATTTTTTCTGGATATAGTGGCAGTTCTTTAATCTCTTCAGGTTGCTCTTCGTCCCAAATGCGGCAATTTTGTTTGTTTACGTATCCATTGAGCCAGAAATGGACCTAATCGCTGAACAAAATTTGCCTCAAAAACGTCGGATCTTCTTGGAACTTTTCAAGAGAATATAGAGCGAAGCGATGTGGCTTGGGAAGGTCGAGCGCCTTCAGTTGTTGCACAAGCTGCATTTTGTCGTTCCATACGTCAGTCCGAGTTGCTGCGAACGGCGCCGAATCGACTCTCTACGGTCTTCGTGTACACTCTCAGCTACGGCCGCTATATTTTCTTCACAGCGTGCTGGACGTGGTCTATTCGGTCGAATATTATCTTCATTATTGGGTCTCAAAATGGGTAATGGTGTTGCGAATAGTACGCTCAGTAGGCCGATTATGTTGACCATAAGTTGAGCGAAGTGCACGAAACACATTCCTCACAGAACGTGAATTTTCGTAATAAAGTTGAACGATTTGTAAACGTTGTTCAGGCGTAAGTCTTTCCATTATGAAATGCCAAACAATACTAAACAAAAATAATATGACAACATGACACGACTTACACGTGATCTGTCAAAAAAAGGCTATTGAAAAAAGTATCTCTACTTGAATCACCCATTATTTACACGATAGATAATTCAAATTTTCAATTTAAAACCTAAAAATAGATCTCCTGAATAGTAATAAAAATCAGTTTATCCTTTTTGCTACAGATATGTCAGTAACCATTAATGCCAGCTTAGAGATATCTTCATCTCATGATCTTGGAATCCAAAATCCAATTCTTTCCGAAAAAAATTGCAATATAATAAAATCCATGTAAACCTTGCAAAAAAAACTATAGGTCGCAAATTTAAAAATAATTCAATGAAATTTGGTACATACGTAGGTCTTTTATGATCCAAGGATGAAGATATTTAAACTGGTTATGATCGGCAATTTCACCTAGCCTCCTGGAAGGGGGGTTTAACAATGATAAATGTCAGCAACAATTTCCAAAAAAAAAAAAAAAATCACACGTGAAATAAATTGATATATATGTGCATCAAACTAGAGCACACACAAATAAAATGTACTCAGTTCTTTTTCCAAAACGTCAAATTTTCTCTCAAAAGGACTTCAAAGTTTCGAAAAATATTCAACTTAAAAAAATATAAAATATTTACGAAAATTATATCAACCAAATATTTATTTCAATTAAAAGCTAAGAATACCTGCAATATAACAAAAGTTTTTATTTAAATGTTGCAGCACAAAAAGTTAATAAAATATCATTTATATAATGTATGTATATAATTAAATAATAAATATAATATTAAAGGGTTAAATTTTTAAAAAGATATTTTCTTAAATTTTGATTGCAATATTTAAATAAAAATATTATTACATTGCAGGGATTCGTAGCTTTTATTTGGCATCCATATTGGATCGATGTAATCTTCGAAAATATTTTATAATATTCTTAAAAATTGTACATCTTTCGATGCACAACTTTGAAGTCCTTTAAGAGTAAAGTTTAAATCGTAGAGAAAAGCTATGTACACAATTTTATATTGAATGGTCTGTAGTTTTATCCATATTACGATTTGTTCACGTGTTAGAATGATTATGATTACTATTGCAGGCTGATATATATTTAAAAATAAATAGTAAGAGCTAAAATTTTCAAAAGGATATTTTCTTAAGTTTTTGTGCCGCAACATTTAAATAAAAAATATTATTATATTGCATGGATTATTAGCTTTCATTTAACCTCCATACTGTGTTGATATAATAATCGTAAATATTTTATACATTTTATTATTTTTTTTTTTTTAATGTGTGTACTTCGAAATTTTCAATCCTTTTAAGAGGAAATTTTATGTCCATATGATTTCTAGTTTCATGTATATGTCGATTTTTTATGTGTGAAAATTACTGTCATATTAAATAATTTCATAAGTTCATTTGACGGTGAACTATTTTTTTTTCGCAAATATTAATATTTATACGCAGCATCATCTTTTTGGATTTGTCACTCCGTGTCATTCCGTGTATATCGATATGTTATACACGGAAAAAATCATTTAAGACCCCTTAAGTATATATGGGTCCTATTAAGATTCTGAGTCGTCCTAGCTATGTTCATTTGTCTGTAGAAAGCAGGATTGGCTAAGGGCGGACCACCTAGGGGAACAAAATTTGGCTCAAATATTTGTCTTATATTAGGTTTGTTTAGTATTGAAAATGGACAAAATTGGTTCATAAACAAAAGTTATAGGCCAAATACTATATATCTCTTAAACAAAAGCAAAAATAGTTACAAATAGTGCAAAATATTTTTCATCGAGGACCTATGAAAACTCAAAAATGGGCGTACTCCTTAAACTTTACCGCCCACCTCCCATATAAAGTGAAATTTTAAATTAGAGTGGCACACAATTTTCCAAATGGTGTTTATAACAGGTTCGGCCAAGCCAAATATAACATTCTCACTTGTTTTTTTTTTATTTTTGTTGTCAAATCATATTATAATTTTTTATATTCATACACATATATTGAATAGCTCTTTAACAGAGTATTTAAAATAATCCTTTTTTATTTATGAAATAACCTCAGACATACTAAAATATACCCATAAAACCTCATGCATATGAAAATTAATGAACATTCTATATAATTGTTAGTGCTACATACTAGGATAAGTATAAATATTTTTGTGGCAGATACTACAATAAGCATTCAAATTTACTAGTTCTAATGAAAGAAAAACCACAGATAAATTTAAAAACAATTCAGGATTAAACACAAAAAAAAAAATATAAATAAAATAAAAAATCATATCATCAACAACCAATGAAGAATGAAGGAGTTCATTTTTGATATTTTGAATACAGCCGTCACAGATTACGTGCACAAGACTCATGCATATGTATCTTAATATTCTTTAATACAATGTCAACGGTCAATGCAAGCACTTCTTACCGACTGTCAGCTAGTTAAATAGCCAGTCAGTTTATGTGTAAGTCATTGAGTTTTGTTCTTTTATAATATTGTGGTAGGCAGGATAAATATTAAAGAACAAATATCTGTTGCATGTTGCAGCAACACTTGACAATTTAAATAAAATACACACAATGATGTTTTATTTCAAAAAGCTATAAATTCATGGGTATACAAAATGATGACACAGCTTTTCAATATTTATGTAGTTAACAATCAAATATTATGAAAATATTACCTACCACGCGCCCCATTATATATATATATATATGGTGGCGATAAATCTTTTTGTAAACGCTTTCATTACAGCTGCGCTGGCTTTCTGATGCTTCACGGCACGTGACCAAAAATATTAATCAGCCAACGTGAAATTTGCATGAATTATGGGAATAATACGAGATATCTATGTAGTAAGCTGGTAAATATATTTAAGACCAAGCGAATGAACAAACAATAAAACTAACATACAAATAAACTTTGGAATATTCCGCTTACTCCAATATGTGGCACATTCTTAAATATCGCTCATTTGCTGCAATAACGTCATAACTCAAAAAATATATTATTTCATGAAAAACATTTCTAGCTTTTAAGTTTTTACATATATATTTTTTTAATTTAATGAAAATAATATTATGTTGAAATTTAATCACTTTTCTGAGAAATTTTACGATGTTAACTACACAATAGCTGACTCACAAATGAAATAATATGTTGTTGCAAGGAAAATACTAAAGATTATGAAATTTTGGCAAAATGTTTCTATTGCGATCCTGCGTGAAATATTAAAAACTCGTACACAAGACTTTGTCAGTTAAAACACACTTAATTTACCATGCATTAGTGATGTTAACTCAAAGTCTGCATTTTTTGAGTTATGACGTTATTTCAGTAAAAGAGCAATATATGGACAAACACAGTAATACAAAAGAGCGAGCAGAACAATCGGTCAATTTGTGTGTTTGTGTGTGTGTTGTTGGTGCAACTCAATCTGATATTTAATAAATACAGAAAAAATTACCAAAAAACAATTAGGAAAACAAGTGAATTGCTAAACACCGACTTTAATATACAGTATATTTTATTTTACATATACATACATAACATCACTATTAATTCTTTCTTTAAGTACATGGAAAAAAATATTTTCTATAAATTTATTATTTCATATTATTTCATATTATATTATTATGTAATTATTCTTTTCCTAAAAAAATTATACTTGAAAATTCAAATAAATTCTGTTTGTCTGTTGGCTTATAGACTCCTAAACGACTGAACCGATTTTCCTGAAATTTTTACAGTAACATCGAAAATAAAATAGGCTACTTATTTTTTCTTGAATTTTTTGTAGTAGGATCTTCTGAGCAACGAAATTGAAGTAAGATAGCTGCAGGGGAGTGGTACCCCCCATAGGACGCCAATGTTTAATATCGCATATCTTAAGAACTGTTATAGTGAGAATGTTCAAACTTGGTAGGAGTTACTCTTATGATACACTACACCTTTGAAAATTAAAATAAAGAGGGTAGGCGCAGGGCGATAAATACCCCCATATGATGCACATATTAAACATCTCGTAACTGAAGAACTTGGTTAAAGCCACTATAATGGAAAACTATAAATTTCAAAATAAAAATGAGCTGGGTGGACAGAGGAGGTGCTATACCCTCATAGATAGAAAATATTTTGTTAAAAGTGTATGTTTACAAAACAAGTTGACATAAAATACGTATGTATTTTTATTTTATTTTAACAGTGCAGCGAAGTGCACCGGGTTAAGCTAGTATTTTATAAAAATAAGAAAACAATACAATGTATGTTTTAATTCCATTCTTGTGGATCTCAGACAGAATTATCTATTTGTGTATTAATATTATGCGGTAAGTATATATATTTTTTTGGTGATATAATGTTATTTCAGATGCAATGATGTAATGTCCCTGTGTAGGTTGGGTTTGCTGTAATTGCTACCAAATAAGATTTGCGCAAACACTTTGATATATGAAGGAAATTGAAAGATGTCATCTTATTAAAACATGCTGATGGGAAACATGTGGGCTATGCTTTTGTACAATACGAAAGTTGGGCTACAAAGACCATTCTGAAAGACAATGGCAAAGGAACCATGAGACATGGTATTTGAATGTGGTGAAAACAAAATATATTCTGAAGATGCTTTGAGAGCTTAAAGAAACTTTAGAATAATTCCAAAATATTTAGCACGCAACACCTAAATTAAATTTAATGTATTCTAAAGCTCAGTCCTAATAAATTCTAATAAAATGTCAGCCATTAGTATGGAAAACCGTTCAAGAGGTTAAGAAGAACCGTAATCAAAAATCAAAACAAAATAAATCATTTTAAATAAAAACTCAAAAATGGGATGCCAAATTTCCCCTAAAACATATACTTCAATCCGATGATATAGATAAATTATAGATACACCTAAAAAACTTTAATAAGCTGAAGCGGCTAAAAATAATAACAACAAAGAACCCTAAACAAAAAAATATAATAATTAAATATTTTAATTATAATTGTAAAATGTGTGTTATTTGTTTGTTTTGAAAAATAATCTCAAATGAAGATAAATTAACAATACGATCATACATTTTGTTTTCATTTGGAAAAAGATGTCAATAAATATTTTTATTGAATTTAGGTAGTTTCAAACATAAAAGTAATTACTTTATTAAAATTTTAATTGAAACTATAGAAAAAAACAATTAATTTCATATAATTAATATTAGCATTATGATGATTGGAGCAAAATCAATTAAAATTTTAAATAATGTAATCAATCTCGTAATAAAAATTTCTTTCATTTAAATCATGAGATAGTGCTTGACCAGTTTAGCGGTCTGAGTAAATAAATCTGATTTAGTTATTGGTTAATATGGAAGCTCGATGAGTACGAGCAATCAAATAGTACTAAGAAATAAAAACACCTTTCTGGAATAAGAATACTATATCAAAGTCAAATACTAGCAATATTGCCAGTTTAGCCTTTTTAAGGCTAAATCTAGTATTTTTTTATTTTGCTTTTAGCCTCAAAATGTTCGTTTTAGCTTCTAGCTTTTTTCTAGCTTTTTCCATTCTTAAAATTGCCTTAAAAGGGCTAAATATATTTAATATTTTAACAACGAAGAAAATATGTAGTTTATTATTTGCAATTAATAATTTTATTTTTACAGAATCATTCATTTAAGCTTTTTGTGTATTTATTCGCACAAAAGCCCTGCCTGCGTTTCATTGTAGAAATAAACAATAAACTAATTTTATAGACTTATTAAATCGATTATTATATATTTTTTTAATATACTTCATTAGCCATACAACTATTTATGAATATATTTAAAAAAAAAATCCCATAAAAGCGAAAAATCATCTAAAAATTTGGAAATGCTTAATCGAAAAGGAATTACAGTTCTAAAATGACGGCAAATCAATTCAAAAAATTGAAGAATTTTTCATATGAAACTTAACCCAAAATTGTATATGAATTTTTTGGACGATTTTTCATTCTTCACTGCTGACAGTCGTTCCATGTTTTATTTATAAATTTGTTACAATATCTCAAAAAAATGTTAAAAAATAATGAGGATGTGAAAAAATAAGTTTTAGAACTAAAAAAAATATTGGCCTTTTTTAAAGTTTATTTTAGCCTCTTTTTTCTCATTTCCTGGCAACACTGAATATTAATGATCCAACATCTGGTTTTAAGGCATCTAATAAGACTAAGTTTTGTATCAGTTGTCTAGTAAGTATTCAATCTTGAAATATCGAGTTACGAATTAAAAATTGTGTAAAATGTTCTTCGAATACTGACCCTATGTACATTTGTTTAACTGAAATTTTTCCTTTATTTACTCCTCTAAGGACTTAAGAAATTGTACAAGATTATTTAATCTTTTTCTATCGCTACAATATTGCATTGTCCAATTTTCCTATATCCATTAGGATTGTTTGCCGCCATAAGGTTTTGGTGGTCCACACTGCCTACTGCTTTGCTTGATTCACATTGTCTTAGTTTTTCTGATATTAACCTGCAATATCGTTTATTTTGCTCTATATGTCACAGTGTATACGGGAAATGAAGCATATATCCTACGCAAAATCGAGATCACCGAAGTGGTTATTTAGACTCCAAATTATTCGTTTTCTTTTTTATTTGTATTTATCAAGATGCTGTCCAATATGATTGCAAATAGTGAAGGTTTTATTATTCATTCTACTCTGACAGTTTTGCCCGTGGTACTGTACCCTTTATAAGATTAATAACTTTTGATAAAATTCCTTATTTCTCATTGCTGTCCATCCTGTACTGCATCTTATCTATAAACAAGAAAGGATCACCATTTGATTTAAGGCGTCAGAAATCCGGATAGTTTATAACGTAAAAATTATTTAACACACTGGTCTCGATAGCCATTATCTTGGGTATGGTGTTCAATATTGTTATTCCCCTTCCGTTGCTTTAGTCACTTAAATCGCATTTTGTTGGGATTTTTATGATTATTCACTTCGACACTCATGCGGAAAACGCTTTCGTTGGCAAACTTCTATCAGAAAAGGGTGAACTGCTTTTACATTGATAATGTTAAAGAATCAAAATATTTCTGGGGTTCTGCTTAAAAATAATTATTTCTGAAAGGACCCTAACAGTAAAATACTGTAGGAACGCGACAATTAAATTAGAATTAAATTAAATTGAAAATTTAGAACGTACCGCCATTTTCTGCAATATTTTAGAGTAATCGGATATCATTATGTCGTGCTGCATAGGTTCTGAAGTTTGAAGATTCTATTGTTTGAAAAGAGCTATATAAATCTCTGGAATTTTTTTTTTTTTTAATATTCAGTATTTGAATTTAAAAAAATGTACACAGCAATTTAAAATACACCTGAATATCCATAAACTTATAATACCGTTTTATATTTGCACAAGAGGCCGACATCCATTTAATTATTTTAAATTGTACATTCGTTTGTTTCTGTGTTTGTACTTACTACTACTACTACTACTACTGCTACTGTGGGAAAAAAATTACAAAATATAAACAAATAATTTTGTTTTGCCTGTACAAAATTTTAATGTTTTCAACAATTCTGGGGCATATTTAAATAATCTCTATTTAAACATTCAGCTATATACAACCAACAAACAGGCAGAAACCAGGCAACCATCCATTATATTTATTCCATTCTATTCATCCTTATAAATAAAAACAACAAACAGTCATAAAGCATCCTGCCATACTAATACGTGTAGAAAAGTATGTATGTATTTTTTTATGATTATGGTTATTTATAAGTTAGTATGTATTAGTATTGTATATTGTAGTACGAGTATTAGCAATATAATTTTCAGGTTTTTGTACTTAGAATTTTAATCTATCCCTAAATATAAACATTTTTTTATTTTTTTACTTTTTTTATTTTAAATTTGTTTCTATTCATTTAATTCATGCTTCCCATATGAGGTCAACATTAATAAAAATGTTCTTTTGGTGGGAAAAATAGGAATAACGTCAGTTTATAAATGTTCAGGTGAATTTTATGGATGCCATTAAAAAAAATAAACATCCATATTCAGTTGTTGCGCTAAATATGTGTCATGTTTGATTTGAAATATGTAATATATTTTAAGGATACAACTCATGTTTCTCTTTTTAATAGAAATTTTAGATGAATCATAAATATAGGCTAAATAAGTACTTGTGGATTACAAAGAAAAAAATTGTTTTATTCTGACCGTTTTATGTGACTAACCCTTATTGTGATTAAAAGAAGTAACATTTTATTAGGAAAAAAAACTTAAAAAAAAATAGTAAATTAACATAAAAATGAATATATAGGTCAGATATTTTATAATTACACAGGATTACAAGGTTTTGGACTTGAACAATTAAAAATGTTTGTTTAGGGTGCTGAATTCGAATTTCGAAATATGAACAAAAACATGTTTTTTTTTCTATATTTAAGATCTAATAACCTATTTATTCAGTAAAAAGTGATAAAACGGAATTGAAGAGCAACTAAACTGAGTTGATTGTATTGTTTGGAATCTATTTCATATATTAGAGTCTAACAATAGAATCTCAAGATGTCCTCGTTCCAAAATCCATGGTATTATTTTTCGATTTTCGCCAAATTGTTGTGTATTCCTCTTTTTTCTCGTTACTCGTTTTAAATGAAAACTAAAAACTAAAGATATTCGAGCTCCAATCTTATGGTAATTTGGAAATAATTTTACGTAATTATGATCAAATATTGCGAAAAAAATCATTAGTTTTCGAATATCAGGTTTGACAAATATTTCTCCTTTCGTTTTTATCCTTACGGCAAAAAATTTTGAAAAAGTTTCTGATAAGGTCGAGTTTTGTGTTAAGATTGAAAGTATTCTGAGGTGAAAAGGAAACGTCTTGTTTTCTGCCACAAATGACATCGAATGACATTGAATAATTTAATATCATTAATGAATTATACATATGTTATCTTTTTTTGAGAATCTGGAATAGTTTTTAATTTTTGGTTTCCTTTAAATTGACATTTGTCATATCGAATATTGTGTCAAACTATACTGCACCCATGATATGATCAACTCTACAAATTGTTTTATTTAATTCAAATCACGAATCAAATCATTCAGTTACTTTTACTTCTACACGATCTGGAATAAAATCCACCATTTAGAATGTAATTAAAATGAATCTTTATGATACGTCAACATCAAAAAGTCGTTATAATAGCACATTGTTCCAACATGCTAAAACTCGTTAGAAACGAATAGCACATTTGAATTCAGCGCCCCAAATTACTTTAAAATTAGTACTCTTCTGCACAGGTTCAAAAATTGATTCGAATTTGTAAACTTATGTTATTATTCAAACCTTAAATAAAAGATAATTTATTTATTTATTTAATAGCCAATGAAATTGCAATTCCTTACAGGCTAGCATATATATTATTCTTAAAGCTATTTACAATAAAATATTTGCATAATCATTCAATAACAAAAACTTATCATTTAACTAAGTTAAAAATACTCCTTTTAATGTGGATTGGATTTAAAGAGTAGTCAATATATGGATAGAAACTGTCGAATTGATTGCATATACGTCTCTTGGGATCAGAGTTGGCATAATTGGTTCGAAAATATTTTATTTTTAAAGGAGTATAATTTCTAGTTGGACGATTTGGGATTATGAATTCGATCTTACGAAGCAGGAACTCAGAATTAATTGAACCGTTTACTAAATTAATTACAAATGAAATATTCATATATTTTCTCCTACTTTCAAGAGTAGGGAGATCAATAAGCTGTAATCGACTTTCATATCATGGTAAATTAATATTAGGATTCCATGGAAGATTACGAAGACAAAATAAGAGAAATTGTTTCTGGACCGATTCAATTTTCTTTATATGAACTTCGTATTGAGGATCCCAGACCACGGAAGCATATTCCAGGGTTGGTCTTACAAGAGATATGAATAATTACTTGGAAACGTGAGGATCATTCTCCAGCGCTTGAGGAAACCTAGAACTCCTTTTGCCTTATTAACGATTTGCAAAACGTGGGAATTAAAGGATAGTTTGCAATCAAGCAACACACAAGATCAAGAAATTCTTCGACTAGATCTAGTTGATATTCATTTATTATGTATCTACAGAGTACTGGACTTCTTCTGTAGAACATCATGTGTTTACACTTTTTTAAATTCAGATCCATTAGATTCATTGTTTGGAGTAAGGAATATTGATAGGAATAGTTAAAGCTATGGAACAGCTTTACATTAGTATTCTAGAATTCTTAATGCCCGTTGGTAAATCATTTATAAATATTAGGAATAACAAGGTTCCGAGATGACTACCTTGTGGAACACCAGATAAAACAGGAATGGTTTTTGATGTACATTCTCTGAATAATACACATTGGCATCTATTTTTAAGATATGTGGAAATCCATTTAAGGAAAACGGTGGAAAATTCGAGTTTATCCAATTTTAACAATAGGAGATCGTGATTTACTTTATCGAAAGCTTTACTGAAATCTGTGTATATTGCGTCTATCTATAAACCGGAATCAAATGCGATTATAACTGAGGTTGTGAACTCCAAAAGGTAGTGGAACATACCTTTCTAAATCCATGCTGAAATGGTGAAAGATAACATACAACTTGATGCGAAAGGATTTCAGTAACTATCTTTTCGAAAAGTTTTGGAATAACACTTAATTTAGCAATACCTCTATAATTGGAAATGTTGGATCTGCTTCCGGATTTAAACAAAGGTATAATATAAGATTTCCTCCGAACTTCAGGAAAGTAACCACTAAATATTGATACGTTGAATAAGAATTTTATAAGAACACAGCTTGGAACACCGTCAGGTCCACATTGATCAGAATATTTTAGATTCTGTACAGCTCTCAGTACCATTGATTTATCTAATGTTGGACAATTTATTAGGGTTGCAGCAGCAATTGGATATGGATAATTGGAAAGTTCATGTAAATCTTTATCAGAATAGGCGGATGAGAAGAAAGCAGCAAACGAAAAACTCAGAAAAACTATTTTTCTCAAGATCAATTTACTGTATTTATAAAAAAAATTATATTTTCATAGAAATTTAAAAAAATGCCTTGGAAACATTTATATATTTGTAAAACATTTGTATCTACACACCTCTTTTATTAGTATCGGTTCATAATTAACCACAGCTCCCATATAAGGCGCACTTCCGGTAATCACTTTAAAGTCCATAAATCCCATATATGTAAATGTTAATATTTGGGATTTTAACCCCAAAGTTGCGGCAATTTTTGTTCCAGAAAAATGTAAAAAATTTGATTTGGGAATTGGGAAATTTGTTGGGGATATTAAAAATATTTTGGGGATTTTTTTGAGAAAATTATGTAATAACTATATATTGTTTATTTAATAAAATTGGAGTTTTGCTTAAAAATATTTTAATGATGCTGCAAATAAATATCATTATAAAGAACTTGTTGAAGCAATCCTTATATTCTACAAGCAACGCATATGTTAAATGCGTATTTTCGGTTACGAGATTAACAAAAACCAAACTTCGAGTATTTTTCTTTCTTATTTAAATAAGTGTCAAACAGCGATTTAAGAAATTAGGAGATATATTAATGAAGATATCAGAACGTTGATTGTAAATTTTCCGAGGTTGACAAACGATTCAAAAAGGGAAAAAGGTAATGGCAATGGTATTTTGGATCATTTCGGTAAGGGTATTTTAGTTTTACCGGTATTTCGGTAATGGTATTTAAAGGGTAAAGGTTTTTTCGGAAATTTCAAAGTTATCGGTTCACATCCATGAAATATAAAGTGGGTTCAAGTATTAAAACGTCGGGTTGGAATGACCGTATTTATTTTATTTTATTTTATTTTATTTTAATTTTATTAAAGTTAATATTTTTTTCAAACTGTGTAGTAACGGTAATGATATTTTAGCGGTAACTATAGTTTGAGTATTTCGGTAAAGGTATTTTAGCGATAAGGGTATTTCCAATTATTTCGGTAACGGTATAGTAAAGTTGAATAGGTTTTTTAGCGGTTAGGGTATTTTATAGGCAGATCGAACCGTTTTTATTGCTAGCTTTTCGAATATCGAATAAACCGATTTTTTAGTTCGAATACTCGGTTTTTATTATCTTCAGAAATTTCGACTAAAAATTTTCTTTAAGTTTATAATTGCAACATTTTAAATTAGAAAAAAATTTGCCATAATTTATAACAAAACATTGGTAAAATTACCAACAGATTTTCATATAAACAGAAAATCCAAAATATTTATGTCTTTATCTAACAAAAATTTCATATGTTAAAAGTGGAAAATGTTACAAGTAAATAAGATAAAAAAAAAACCATGATTTAAATAATGGGAGCTATATGTGAAAACAAATTGTTAAATTAACTATGTTAATGATCAAACAGAAATATATTTTAATAAAATACAAAAATTATTATGTTATTCTTAGATATACAAAAAATAACAGTGATCTTTAAATACCTGGGGGTTCGAAGATTTTTTCTATTCGGTACAAATATCAGCATAAATGCATAATAACCTAACCACCTAGAGCGATTTATGATATAAAAACTTATTTTTTACGTTAACATATGATTCTACCAATTAAATATCAAATTGCAATTACTTTATAAAGGTCACTGATCCACATTACCCGAAGTTTCAATTGTGAACAGAAAATTATGATTTATTTTCCTTATTACTAATTAATTTTTGCTTTATTCGAAATATTCGAAAGCCGATTTTCGCAAAAACCCGTATTTTAGCGTTAACGGTAACGAACCTTGAAATGTTCACTATTTCAGAAAAAGAACACAACATGTATGACATATGGCAATATCTTAAGGTTTAGTTTTCCTATGTTTGCTTTGAATTTGCCTTTTTTGGTAATATGATGATTTATTTCTAAAATTTATGATATACTATAAATGGTTTCTTACTTATTTTGGTAAGTCCTGGAAATTCTCATAATACTCCCCAGAAAGAGATATTAATATATTTATATAAATTTAATATATAAATAAATGAAATCTGTTGCCAAGAATTTAATCAGATATGTTGAATAATTATATTCTAAAGTTTTTCTAAATTTAAATCTTGTGAATCTGAAGTTTATATAATGCAATTTTGAAATAGTACATGCATATGTAAAAATATTCATCCAAAAATAATCTCTATAAAATGAAAGAACGAATATTTGATAAAAAAAAAAGGATTATTTTGTATGATAAAATGTCTTTTGTGTTTTTTTTTTTTAATTTTGGGGTTGGCCAAAAAAAGTGTCCGGCAACCTTGGTTATTATCAACATTCATTTTACCCAAATATTTTTACTATCCCGGATCCAGGGATTTTTCGGAACCCACAATTTGTCTTTTTATACATATGTATTTCAATAAAAGAAATTCATTAATATTTAAAAAACTGATTTTCCATGCAAAATTTATAAATTTAAAATTAAATTATGAATAAAGTTTTATAAGCTACACCATATTAGGAACAGATATTATGAGTTTTGCACATTTCAAGACAGCAAATAAAAATTTCGCGAGAATGAAAACTAATTAAAAAAAAAATTTTTTGGTCATTACGTATTAGTCGACATGTGTTTATTACATGTTGTAATTGTTTTTATAAAATTTATTGGAAACCATATTTTAGAGGTATTTTAAAAATATTCCAGTACACGAGAACTAAATAATTGAACCGAAATATTTTGGGGATTAGTTTATAGCATATCAATCTTTAATTTAGGGGGATACATTTGCAATATTTTTTATCTTCTTATAAATCGATGCACTTTATTTAATACACATGTATATAAGTGCAAAATACAAAAATAAATGTTAATACTTAATCTTATAAGTTTATGTTCATAATTTACTTCAGCTTTACGATGTCGACTTTTTAAATATTTTTGTAAACTTTTTGTAAATTTTTATTTATGTCAATAAATTATATTTCTGTCAATAAATCCCGAAATATCCCGGGATTTTCGAAATCGGGATTTCGGAATTGGCATCCCTAATGTGAATCCAGTAAATTATATGGTAAAAAATATAAATAATGAAAGGAAAATATTTGCAAAATTTTAAAAATAGTATTTGTTTTAAAAATGTTATTAAAAGTGTATTAAAAGACTGTTAATACTCGTATTTTTATAACAAATGTAAAAATTTAATTATTATTCATTAAAATGCATATATATCGATAAAAAAAATTCGTTAATTTTTGTTGTTGTTTTACATTTATTTGTTTGCAATCAGCTGTCTTGTGGTTATTTTACTGGATTTGAAAAAATATTCAATTTGCGTATTTTTTTTTTTTTTTTTTTTTTTTTTGTATTGAAGTGTTTTTGAGAGTAAAATTTTAAATTTACTCAGTAATTCTCAGTTTACTGGACTTTACTGGAAAAGTAAACGAATGAACCTGAACGAATGAATATAATGTATACATATGAGGAACTTTAAAAAAATTTCGAAACTACTTGAAACCTACTTTATGTGTCTTGTATTTCTAGTTTTTTTTTTTTAACAGGAGAACTGTTAATGGATTACAAAATAACTAAGAGAATTAAAATTTTAGATTATTCACCAAAAATCTCAAGAAACTGCAATCATTTAAAGATAAAAAAATTAAAAAAATTGGGTTTTAAGTTTCGAGGATTTTTTTAATTCATTTTAGTTTTGCACTTACAATTTACATCTTTAGACCCAAGTCGAAAGACAAGACTTAGGAAATTCATATACTGTATAACTAGCTACCATATTACTAACTGATTGAAAAGTTATGCGGTGATAAAAAAAAAAATGAAACTAAAAGTAGTTTACGATTTTGTAAATTTCGCAATTTTTATTGATATTAGCGCGCATAAGTGAAATTAAACTAAGTGAACTGAATTTAAATTTTTGAAATTTTCACCTAGTTTATAAATTCTGTTCTGCATTTATAATGGCTATAATGTTATTCGTCCGTATACACATTTCGCTTTCTGACAATTCCCGCGATGTGTAAATTACGTTAATATTAATATCAAATGAAAGCCATTCAATTGCTTAACACTAAAATCCAATGAGCGTCAAAATATTTTAAGACATCATTCTTTTATGGACCAAAAAATATTTTATAACCTCAAAAGGCGTTTTCATATATTTCGCATTATAGTTAGGATTTAAAAAAATAAAACTATTTTCGAATTAAAACTTATCTTTAAATAAGATCCATGTTTAAAATTTTTCGTTGCCGCTTATGTTTTTGTTTAATTTAACAATGCGGGCTATGTAAAGGAATCCGGACTTATTGTGTTTATACATTAAAGATGCAGTAATAGTTTTGATATGTACTGATATCATATTAAAAGTTCTATGAATTTTTTTTAATTCCTCCTACGTTTAATGATATAAGGAGGTAGTTCCTCTTCACTCTCACAATTTTTTTTTTTTTTTATTTTTACGCCAATTATTTGATATTTGTTCTTTTGTAAATAAATAAAAAAGCGTTGCCACCAAAATAAAAAAGGGAAAACTATTATAGGTATATTTTTTATTGTGTGTAATTTATTTTAAATAACCACTTTTTTGCATATATGGTATTGTTTGGATTTGAATAAAAGCACATCTGCGTTTTTGTTGAAGTATCTAGTGTTACAGCATTTATTGAATATTTAAAAATATCCGTTTAATAAACAACTTTCAACTAAAAATATCTCTTTTATGCAATGGTTTAAAAATATACCATTAAATACTTTACTTTCTCTATAAAATATGATAACTTTAATGTTACCTTTATATCGATATGTTTTCGAGATAACAGTACTTTTATAAAAAAATTCAGAAGAAAATAACTATATATTATTAATTGCAATTTAGCGGATTAATAAATTAATTGGTTTGTTTTAAACATAATTTAATAGATATTTGAAAGTACTCTCAAATAATATACATCTTATTCCGATCGGTTTACAAGTAAAAGATATATAAATGTTTATATGACGAAACTTTGAATCTTTATATCTCTTAAATTTAAAGTTGCTTACCTAAAATGTATATACCACTAGCGTTAGAACAAAAGTAAGACAATTTGTCAAGATCGGACATATACATGAAATTTTTATCATTTTTAATAACTTTCTCATTGTATCTGAACATAAAAAAGAAAACAAAAAAGTAGCACGATTTGAGAAAATAAAATTAGTGTTGGTTTAAACGCCAGGTGGTTATAGTGGCGGCAAAATGGGAGAGCGGCTCTACCTTGTTATTTTTATATCATGATATGCTTTATCAAAATATAAATCAAACTTCGACGCACATACGCATTGGCGTAGCTATCATATGATCAGTATTGATCGACTATAACTTTTTTACTTATTAAATTCTGAATATGCGTATTTTTCCACATTTATAAATTGTATGGAAAATCTCGTTCATATTATTGTTAAACTACTTGTAACAATATCAAGGTTGGCTACTGTTACCGCTAAAAAGCCATTTGACTTGGCTACCGTTACCTCTAAAATACCGTTACCGAAATAAAACAAATTAT
Organism: Protocalliphora azurea; assembly: GCA_932274085.1. Classification (NCBI taxonomy): domain Eukaryota; kingdom Metazoa; phylum Arthropoda; class Insecta; order Diptera; family Calliphoridae; genus Protocalliphora; species Protocalliphora azurea. Next base: position 49,853,461 of record OW026520.1, read on the forward strand.
CGTTACCACTAAAATACCGTTACCGTTATTAGCAGTTTGAAAAAAAGTAATTATCTTTAATAAAATTAAAATGAAACTTGTAAGATTGATTGAGATACCGTTACCGCTAAAATACCCTTACCGAAATAATCCAAAATATCAATACCGCTACCTTGTTACCTTTTTAAATCGGTTGTCAACCTTGAAAAATATTTAAAAAGAAAATTTATATAAAATTTTTTAATTCAATTATTTCATTAATGAGGATAATTTACACAAAAAAATGTTTACTCGAAATCATTAATTATTATGTCTGTTCGTTTGCTCGCTAGTTTTAATATTTTCCAATCACTGAAAAAAATATTCGAAACATTTTATCAATTAATCTGTTATTTTGTTTCATACTAAAATTTAATTATGCTAATAACATTTTAATTATTAGTAACTTTTGTTTTTGAAAAACTGTCAACTCTTTAAAAATTCAAACTAAAAATTAAAATATATTTAAATAAATATAGACGTTTTCATATAACACCAAAAAAAAAAAAATAATAATAATACGTGTATTTTATATTTCAACGAATGTTTTGTACTTCTTTTGAGTTTAAACAAACCGTAAGTACTACAGATTGCAAAGGAAGATTTTTGGATGGTGGAGTTGAAAACTTTCGTAAATTAGTCTGCAAGTATAAGTTTCTAATAGTTAGTGAGCTTTTTTTAATATTCCGGTGGCATTGCAGATATTCCCGACCTTGATTCATGAAGTTTGCATTAAACTAATTAAATTATGTGGTATATTCGGCTATTCTTAAAGAATAAAAGGTAAGCATTTTTTTTAATTTTATTAAAACATTAAGACATATCTCACTTAATATTATTGTTGTTTTGTACATCCCCACCCACCCCCCTTCTTGAAGTGTTCCGAAGGGACTACTGTCTGATGCCTAATTATAAATACTTTAATATTATATTTTCTTTTTAGAAAAGGAGAACTTAGTATGTTCAGATCAGTGCGATAATTCCGGTTGATGGGGTTCCCGCAATGATCAATGTTTGGAATGTATAAACTTTGAATACAACGATACTTGTATTGCCGATTAACGTAATATTTCCAAGTAAGTATAATCTTTAAAATGATTCTATAGAAAGCAAATATTTACCAAATACTTCGAATACTATTTCAGTGTCACTTGATCCGGTCCAGATGCAGAACACTGTGATGAATATGTATATATAAATAAAAATATAATAATAATAATAATAATAATAATAGTAATATAACTTTTTAATAAAATTAAATTTCTTATAATTTTTGAAATTTTGTAAATATAATAATAATAAAATGCCAATTTGCCACTGAAGCGTTGAATTAATTATTGTTAAAGAAAGATTAAAAAAATCGTTGCGTTAAAAATGTTTACAGAAAAATAATAAATGCCCCGATTGTTACTTCTGGAACCCTTTATAACAAGGTCGACTAAAGCTACCAAACACAAACATAATTTAGTAAATACAATTCAAATATTACCCACATTTCATTTATTTGCAATATATGTATACGTTATTCATGTATCTATATTTATGTATTTTTCCAATAAATATTCTAGTTAAAACTTTTAAATTTTCATTTGTTTTATATTTTATTCTAAATCAGTTAATTGTAAGTAAAACTTTAAACATAAAAATACTTGATTTAATTATAAAAATTAATTAACATTTGTGAAAAAATCAAATATTTTCAATTAATTAATATTATCATTTTGGTGATTGGAACAAAATCAAACAAAATTTTAATTGATATTATAAATTTCATAATTGAAGTCAATTTTTATTTTATTTTATTTTTTTTTCTGTGATATTTTATTTTTTGTATTAAAAAAAAAAAAAAAATCAAAGCATGTAAAAATATTAAAAACTATCAGACAAAATAAGAGACAGTTTATTTGAAATTAATTTGTAGATCAATCGACCTACATATTATTAAAATTGTTCTTACATTTTGAATTACTTAGTAGAAATAAATTATGTTTTTACTACTTTATTTAAATTAATTTAACTCCATTTGCAACTTAAACAATTCTATTAAAGTTCTTAATTAAAAGCGCATTCCATTTTAACAATTGACCTTTCAACTATTTAAGCGCAATAAATTCATTTTTAGAAAACAAAAATATTTAAATAATGTAAATTTTAGTCCCCTTTATTTCTGGTCAAACAAAAATCAGAATCTTCAGCCAATAGGGGCATTTTAAGTGTCGAAAAAATAAATTTTTATTAAACGCGCACACTTTTCTAATTTAAATTCAAAAAAGAGATTAAATAAAAAAAGGCACACCTACACATTCAATTAAATTAAAGTCATTAATTCAACTAAAAAGCAGTAAACTTTGAGAAAGAAAATACCATTTGATCATACAAAATTGAATTTTGGCATTTGTAACGAACATTTAAGAAAACTATTTACATTTTACTTCCTTTTTTTATTGCTGTTAAGGAAAGTATGCGTAAATTTTAAGGAAGAATCAATATAAATATACTTTTAATATAGTTTCGCATATTATTACCAAGTATTTGCTTTTTTTTTTTTTTTTTTTTTTTTGTTAATCAAGTTAAGATAGTTCTCAAAATAAATAATTATATTCTTAAAAAAAAAATTAGATGAATTGGTTGATAAGTGCTAGAGTTAAAATAAATACGATGCTAAACTTGAAATACTATCTTAATACTTATACTAGTGCCGCCGTTTTAATTATTTTTTTTACTTATTCTAAAGTAAACAACGATGGATATTATGTATAATTTTAAAATTAAATGTTTTATTTATTTAACATAAAATGTTCGTAACTTTGATATCGTTATAAAAAATTGTTATATATTTTTATTAGCTTTGCATGAATAATTATTAAGAAAATAGTAAATATTTCTGTATGCTTTTATAAAAATAATAATAATAATAATAATAAATATTTTTTTTTAATAGAGCTGCCGAAACAGTCTTCAAATTAAGTTTATTTTACAGAAAAATTAAAAAAATAATATTAACTTTTTTCTAAAATTTAAAATATAAATATTTAAATCTATATTCAATAACAAATACTCTATTCTGAATATATATCCTTCTGATATATTGAATTCATTAATACATGTTTAAAAATCAAAAAAGGAAAGAAATATGCTTTAATTATTAAATACATATATTTTGTTAATAAATAAAATTTTTTTGATGTTTTACGGTTATAACGAAATACGTTTATAACGAACTAATTTGTCAGTCCCTTCGAGTTCGTTATAACTGTGTTAGACTGTATTAGCATACATAGAAGATTTTTGTATGTGAAATAACTGCCTGGAGTGTGCCTTATTGACCTTATAGACCTTTTTTATAGCCACCACGAAAACAGATGGAAGGTTTGTCATTCCCTGTTTAATATGTCGAAATAAGCACCCGATAAAGTATATATATTCTGGGTCGTCGTGGAAATCTAAAACGATCTAGCAATGTCCGTCCGTCTGTGTGTCTGTTGAAAGAAGGATAATGCACAGGGCGGATAACTCAGAAATACTTGTATTGAAAATGGGAAAAAATCGGCTAATAAACAAAAAAGCATAAAATGTTATTGTCCGGTGTAACTAGGGTTCGGTGTTTCCCGCAATATTTCTTTTCCCGGGAAACGAGAACAAAAAATCAATTTCTCGGGAATTTTTCAAAACTTTAGTTATAAGAAAAAGGTCATGATTTCTTATAAAGAAAATAATTTTTTTATTAAATAAAACAAAACGAAACATTATAAATCGTACTGAATTAACGAAAAATTAAATAACATAAAAGAGTAACGCTTTTTCTAAGATTAAAAAAAAATTAAATATTTTATACAAAGAAAATTAGTGCCTTTCATAATTTATGTTAAAAACTGTGTCTTAGATTTTTATACAACAACGTTTTTTGGATCAATCATAGTGTTCAGAAATAATCTCATATACATATGAATACAACATGAGATTAGTTTTTTATAAGTATTTTGAAGTTGTAACATTTCTCAGCAAAAACTTTGCTTTCCTGGTAAGCTAGCAGGAATAATTGTAAACAAAAATAAACTACTTATTTTTTTCCTGATTAACTAGTTATTTTTATTCGAGTTGTCCTCATATTCATGTAGTTTTTTTTTTTAGACTCTAGGGGTACTCTAAAATATGTACGTAAACAATAATAAAAATAAAAAAAAACAAAAAAAAAACTTTGCCGTCAGTGAGATTTGAATATGAGCACAAATACTATTCGTTTTTAATTACTAACGTCTTTCTCAGTACACCATCTCGCACTTAATTTTCTAAGTGACAAAAACTTTTTTTGATATAAAATATCTTTCAGAAATTGTGTAAAAAAAAAAAAATAACAGAATCAGAATGGGGTTGAACCACCAACCTGCTGGTTGTTAATCCAGTGCTCTAGCCAACTGATCCACGTGATTGCAAAATTACAGTACTACGAGTATTATATTATTGAGTACTTATTTATGTAATATATAGTAGCAAATAATAATGACGAATCATTACCAAGAAACTACTTTAATAAGTAGTTGCCACTACCGAAATCCAAAAAGTGTTTTCTGGGTTACTTCTACATTTACAGGTCCATTGCTTTCAAAAGAAAATATTGTGTTAGAATGAAAAATATTTCCACCAAGTAATTTTTTTGTAATAAGTATTTCCAAAGTTAAACTTATTCAATATTCATTTCCACAAATCTATTATAGGTGTTACTTGTGAATAAAATAAATTAAATTAAAATATTTTTAATTTTATTTCCATTTATTCTAATTCAATTTATTTCTAATTTAAAATATTTGTTAATCAATTTATTAATTTTTAAAGAAAAACATTGAGGATTTCTATTTACTCTAAATAAAATGAATTTTTATATGAACTAAATAAATTAGAAAGGGAAATATTTTATTTAATCAAAAGTGAAATATATATTTTTTACAAAAAAAAAAAAAAAAAAAAAAAAATTTTTATATTTGAATATTCCAACCTCGAATAATATTCATGTTTTTTTTTTTTTAATACAAAAGAGTTCAACAAGTTTTCAGGATTTCTTTTAGAAAACAATTATATTCAAATAGAAAATTTTCAAATAAACCGTTTGATATTTTTATTAAATTAAAGAATCAAAGAAATAAAATTATTCAGCCACAAGAGGTTTGAATAAAAAAATCATATAATTTTCTCAATTATTTACTTTAAAAAGAATAACGTAGCGATTGTTTCAGAAGTTTTTTTTCCACAAATAATGTTCCTTTTGTTTTCTCCGACTGTTTAAAGAATCTGTACAGGAGAACCTAATAACTAGAATCGAGTAAATAACATGACCAATATTTATCGAAATAAACTTATTTAAATGTATTAAATAATTACAGTATTAAAAAGAATATTACTTATTTTTCTTTTTCCAAACAAATTTAAAATTATTCAACCAAATTTATGTTGAATAAAAATATTCAAAATTTTTCTATTAATAATAAAAAAAATAAATATTTCAAATCAGATTTTATATCATTTTTAAAATTGGAAATAAAATAAAGAATAATTAGTTGAGGACTTTGGAATTTGATTTGATTTACATTTTATAAAAGTATATTCGAATTATGTTGAAATATTTTTTAATCTGACTTGCTAACAAATGGAATAATATTTAAATAATTTTATTTCAATTTAATTTCAAGTAACTGAAAATTGTATTATAAAGAGTACATAATGATTTGAAACTATTTTATTTCTAAAAATATAAATTGAATATAAAAATAATTTATTTTTAACAAATATTTTGGATTAAAATATTCACACAAAAAAAAACAGCTATGAAATATATAATAAAACTGAAGTAAAATTTTAGCATAACAAAAATAAAGTTGATTTAAAATTTCATGTTAAAAAAAGTTACGAACATTTTAAGGTATATTTCGAGGAAAAAAACGTAACTCTCTTTTGGCCCATAATTATCAATCGCTGGTGGGAACTAAATACTCATCAAAACGCATCGTTTCAAGGGTCTTCCTACATTTGTTTTCCACGGTACATTCTAATATAGATTGAAGAATTTGAAGATCATTAAAGAACTTTCGCACTTTTAAAATATAATGTGAAATAATACAACAATACACAGTGGGGCAAAATCGAAAATTTTTGAAAATAAATATATAACAATATAGTTTCATTGGCCACTTTTCTTGGCCAACGTTATCAAAGTGAAAAAAATTCTAGTTTGATATATGGTTTTAATGAAAATCAAAATAATTTTATGTATTTATTTTGTATGTCTGAGTTCACACAAGCCAATTTTTCTTGCTGAAATTCTGATTTCGTGTTAGAGCGAGCGAGAGGGAATATGAAAGGGAATAAACTTTCATGTATTTCGAAATTCATTTTGTTTTTCATTTTCGTACTTCAAAACAAAAACAAATCAAGGCAATTAAAATAAGAATTGTGGAAATAAAATTTTGTGTGTGAACACAAATGAAACTTCAAAAGTAAAAAAAAGAAAAATTTCGGAAAGAAAAAATTGCTGTGTGAAGTTAGACTATCATAACCCTTAAATTCATTTTGGCACTTTTTTATGGGTAATAAGTAAAGTTTTGCTTTTTTGGTTGAAAAGTCATTTCAAAGGAAATTTTCGCATATTTCACTTACAACTACACCCAAAGCCCTGCATTTACCTTTTGCAATAATAATAATATATCGACTTTTGTTAATTTAATTTCTGTATTTATAGTTCTATTTTTTTTTTTTTTTTTTTTTTTTTTTTTTGTTTAACTATTGTTAAAGATAGGAATTGCCAATGCTAACTTATTCAGAAAAATGGATTTTCTCAAAAAACACAAAACCAGACAATATAGAAAAAACGGCACAGATATCAGTCTATTGGTTTCAATTGATTTTTTGATTACCAATTTGCGGCGAAAATTTGCAGACCCTTTAACAGTTAAAATTTCTTTCGAACTAAATTTTTTCCTGGGTTGCATGAAACACATATTTTTTCAAATTAAATTATAAAAGTACTTGTCATCAGATCTTTTTTCCATAAAAAAAAAAAAAAAAACTTTTTTGAAAAATTTTTATATTCAAAAATTATAAATTAATGAAAAGTATTGAAAAAAGACACGTTTTTATACACATTTTAGATTTGCTCAACATTTCCAACCGAGTTAGCTACATTTTTCTAACTATCGAATAAACTATCGAATAAAAAGATTGAAGACGATTCCTTTTCTGAGTAAAAAAAATAAATAAATGAATTTGAAAATTTGCAAAAATTATGATTTTTTGGTCGAAAAATAAATAAAATTTTCCTTAAGAACATAAAATGATTTTATATTTTTCGGAAAGGAATCTTCACGGAGATGATTTCAGAATAAAAAAAAAGTCGAATAACCTTATAGAGCTAAGTGCAGATCCTGCCGAATATGGCCTATTCTGTATCAAAATTTTGATTTTAAAATATATGTTATAAAATATTAAAGCATGAAAAAATTCTAATATAATATGTTCCAAAAAGTTTGCCAACGGCTTCTTTCAGACCTGCAGCAATTGTGGACTTTATGGGTAATTTTTTGGGTTTTCGCAGATGTTTTGAGAATTGCGAGGGTCCTTATGTGAAAATCTTTTATCTTTGTTTTATATTTCATCAACAATCACCTAAAATTTCGTTAGGATATATTAACTAACAAAGATTAATTGTGGAGGGGACCTACAGTACCTAATTTGGGTACTGTAGGGTCCCCTTTCAAACTTAAAATTGTACACTCTTCTGCTACGCTTATGTAAAATTTTATGTAAATCCAACCAGCCGATTCTTTTTATATTTTTCTAAATAAAGTCAATGATCATCAAGAGGCTTTTAACTGAAATCTATTAAAACGTGGTTTACACATTTAATTTTTAATAATTTTCAACAGTATTTTCTAACTAAACAAAATTTTTACACTTATAATTTCAAAAAGGCATAATAATTTAACAAAAACTCGTATTAGAAAATTATTTGACTATTCGATTAATCGTTAAAAATTTTAAAAGTTTGTTCGTTCGAAAAGTATAAAAAATTTGTTTCTCGAATAACCTACCGTCAAGTGTCACCACAATTTGGAATTATATTAAATAAATGTCATTAAGTAAAAATACCCAGATATTTGTCCGGAATACAATGCGTAATTGAAGTTAAAAGTAGTTTTGAGAATCAAAAAATTAAATATAATATATATATATATATATATATATATATATATATATATATATATATATATATATATATATATATATATATATTAAAAACATTTACTTTGTAATTGTGCAGACTTTCAACAGTTATATAAAGTTAAATGACACAATTTTTTAATTTTTAAAATTTTCGGATTTTTTGGTCGGGGTCTGTGCGTCCCTCAACGGAATTCAAATTTAAAAACATAGATTCATACTTGTTGCAATTATGCGTATTTGCACTATATCTTGTTGATGTGCCCGAAATAGTATTTGAGACTATCTACTGCGTTAGTAGATAATATAAAAGTTTGGAAAACAAGAGCGAAATTCTTAACAAAAAACAATTGCGTGGCACATTCACAGTTTTTAATGGAATATCATTGATTACTGAGTGAACTTAAAATCGAAGGAGCATTAAAATAAATTTAATGAAAAAGATATATGGGCTTTTTGAAAATTACAAAAAATTGCACTTTTTGTATTTTAATATAGTAAATTGATATTTCTACAAATCTTGGATATATGGATATAAGAAATATTATTAATCGGGTCCATAAATTTAAACCAAATGTCACACTTGTCAAAACAGATTTGAAAATAATTGATATAATTAGGTAATGTTTGTAATGCTTAACGAAAATGTAGAGGCGCATCAAAAAATGTCGAAAGATAAAAATTTTATTGACTAATAGCATTTATTTGTAATAAACTCTAATGAAATATATTTTCGTATAATATATAGAGATATAACTTAGATTCGAAAGCTATTTTTCGCAAAATTTTCAAAATTCGCGATATTTAGTATAAAGAAAAAATTTTTTATTTAATTTAATAAGAAATCTAAAATATTCCACACTAATACCATCAAATATTGAAAATATCATAAATTTTATTTCAATAATTCAGTAGGTTTTGATATTACGTGTAATTTTTACCAAATCTTTACGTTCAACTTACAACCGCTATAACTTTCACACATATTGGAAGACTTTGAACTTGATTTTTGGTTCTACGAATGATAGTGCACCCATATATACTATATAAATATGGAGTTGATGTACCAATAGAGTTTAAAACCATTTAAGAGGATTTTAAGAAGGGATATGGACTTAAAATTGAGTTAAGCGATTTTCGTATTCTTAAATGTGCTTTATCAGATTTTAATTTACTCATTTTACGAACGATGATATCTGAATATTATTGATTTAATTATTAAAGAATTAAGTAAATATAAAGAAACAAACAATGGATTTATAAAAACAAAAGAAAAAAATATAATCAAATTTTAATTAAATATTATTTTTGAAAGACTATTTCAGAAAGGCAATTGCTTGGTAATTAAATGATCTCAATTAATGTAGATATATTTTTGATGTTTTAAATTTTTTTTTTTATGTATTATTAAAATTAATTGTTAACATTCTTGTTTTATTTGTTAATAAACATTAATAACAGAATTTTCGTGTTATTTGATTAATCCAATAATGCAAAAGTCGAATAAAATATGTACCCTATTTAAATGATTGGCTCATTTGGACCTTCATTAGCTGCTGTAAAGAATTTAAAAGATATCAATAATTGAGAGTTTAAACGATGAAGGAGACAGATCAAAAATAATTGAAGCAATGAAACTTGATTAATCAATCATATTTACCATTGAACAAGAATTTAAATTTTAATCTTCGGGATTTTTCATTAAAAATAAAAGGAGGCGAATCCCACACATAAAAAGTATATTGTCCCAGCAAAAAAGACATGCAAAATAAGTAGTAAATACGTGGATTCACATGTTAATACACTGGTCCTTTTGTAGGTGAAAAATGCATGATTTTAACATAAACTTGTCATTGGAGTGTATGGGTCCACTTTAGAGAAACATCGCGTCGTTAAAATGTGTGCTTAAAAGCAATGAAAGTTCGATGATTCGACAGCGTTTTTTCATTACTTTTAAGTTGTATATAGAAATATCAATTCGAACTCATAACATAATACCAAATTTTAATTAAAATATTTAAATCGAATAAATAAAACTTGTTATTAAAATTTATTACACTATGCGACAAATTTTGGGTCATCAAATATTACCTCAAAGATATATCAAAGTACATAGTTAGATTAATAAAATATCCAAAGGGTTTTGTAAAGTTCGAATTTCGATTTCATGGACCCTTAAACTTCAGATATTTTGAATCACTTTTTTCATTATGTGTGAAAATAAGAAACATTTAAATCAATAAATTTCAATATATTTGTAGGTATTTAATATTTTATGGCATGTAAGGTTTCTGTTAGATATTATGCAAGGATTTTATTAAATGCCCCTTCCACTTTAGGCGCATTATGCAACCGATTTAACTAATATTTTGCACATATATCATGCATACTCTGAAATATATATATATATATATATATATATATATATATATATATATATATATATATATATATATATATACGATATAAAAAGGATGAAATACACTTGGAATATAAAATAGTGGATTTTTTAGGTATGGGTGAGTAGACTTTTAGAGTTTTCTATATATACTGCCAAAATCGGGAGTTATTTCCAAAAAAATCGATTTTTCAGACTGCGGCTTTAACATTTTTATCTCGCATATCTCTTATCTAATTTAAGTTTTTTTTTTTAATAACATTAGAGTGCCATTTGAGGACACAAACTCAATTTCTTATTTTTGAATTTATTGTTGGTCTGGTTCTGAAACCGTATAGTTTTTATTAATCCTAACTTTAGGATTTTGAAGCACAATGATTAAATTAAAAATTTGATTGGAAATATGCTAAATTCAGAAGGATCCAGACTGGACCATTTTACAAAATTAGATATGCTTTCATCTTTAAAATCTTTTAGAAAAGTATTAACACTTTATATTTTCTTAAGGAAATTTTTTATACAGAAGTGAACGAGTGATGACGCTTTTTTTGGTCATAACTTTAGCAAATTTCAATTTCATAATTGTTTATTTTTATAATCGGTGAAGGAAATTTTAATTAATTATTAACCTATATGATTAAAAATTTTGTTGCCTAACTAAAGAAAAAAAATTATATAAAATAGGGTAAAAAATGCGTCCGGTACCAAGATTTTATGAAAATATAATATATATTAAAAAAAAATTAAATTAAAAAAAAACTCGATACATTTCACAAGCTAGATTTTTAAAGACATTAATGAGAATTTAAAGCAAGAAGAGAAACAAATAATTGACAAGCGTTTTAAGAATTTCCATTACAAATTTATTTACAAAATATTTTTAAAATTGTTAAAAAATGCTAAATTAACAAATTTCTTCTTATCAACATATTTAAGAAATATACATAAAATTATATCCTTTTAAATATTATTCGATTTGATTTAATTATCTCAAATTTTATTGAAAAATAATGAATACAAAGAAAGATTTCAAAGTTGTTCAAAAGTTTAAAAATATGTTTAAATATGCACATATATAGAAAAAAAAATAAAATAAAATTACCCTGCATAGCTCCTCCCCAACACAACCAAAATAAAGCCCATTTCGCTGTACAAAATCGTTGCAAACATTTTGGCTTAAAGCGACTCCAACCAAAACCTTGAGTATCTCTAAATGCATCCGTTGAAGAAGAACTACGATCTACAGTTGAAGGAGTTTCAACTGCATTTGCCCCTATATTATTATTATCCATTGTTTTTATAACTTTAAGATTTTCGCACTATATTTTATTTATTTTGGCAACAAAAGCACCACAATATTTGGAACTTTTTTAATTCTATTTTTTATTTATATATATATATATATATATATAATTTCAAATTATTTTGTAACATTCCAAAATTATAACCGTTAGAATTCAAAGACGGTTTTAACGGTATTAAAATGATGACAAACAACTTTACCAAACGGCGCGATAAATATAACTAAACGATGATTTTAAAAATAAATTTCATTAAAGTTCCATCTCGGATGCAAAATAACATCGGCGCACACGAGAGCCACAATGTGTAACGATATGTATGATTTGTACACGACCAACATTTAATCCACAAACAGTAACATAAACTGCTGCTACTGTTGTCGGTAGGAAAAGATCTTTACTTTAATAATTGCTACTATATCTGTTTGGAAAACAAACATATGGAACTTTAGTACATATTTTAATAAACAGACCATCAAACCAATGCCACAAGAGGGTTGTGGATACTGTTAATAAACTCTTGATTCTGTTAAGTATACAGTGCATAACTGTATAAATGACTGTAGATTATGTGGGTGGTTGATTGGTTGGTTGGTTAACCGTCTAGTCTTTTGGCGCGCGATTATTTTTCTATTACTTAAATATGGTTCGAAAGTCTCCTTTATTTTATATTTTACTTCTTCATCTCTTTTTCGTTTGTGCGGGAGTTGAGTGGGTGGTTTTTGTGTGTTCGATGACAGTGTTAAAGAATCAAAACAAAATTCCAACAAAACATTTCACAGCATCATAATACTCGTAAGTAAGTATAAGTTGGAATTTGCCGGCATTTGTTTTTATTCAAATTCCTGCTGACTGAGCGAATGTGAATGAGTTTATCTTACGCATGCATTCATGACATCAACATCGTCATCATCATCATCATCATACTTTAGTGTATTACGACAAGATTTACACTCACTCATTCTTACAGCAATTACACATGAAAAAAATATTTACTGTAATTAAACTATAATTCCAAGAACTTATTTTTAACATTTTTCTGTAAGCGAAAATTAGGACCTATAATTTCTATAATTTTTGAAAAATCATATACAAGTTCTTTGAAATGCCGTTATTATACTCTTGGCGAACATATTTTTATTATTTATCAAATTCCCTTAAAATATTCAGTTAATTCCAAATGTTGTTAAAATTTTTCAATTAAATTTCTTCTAAAATCCATCTAAATTAATTATATAAAAAAATAATGATATAAATATGAAACATAAAATGAATTGAGTTTTCAATTTAAGTGTATTTTATAATAAATTTGTATGTAACATCAGCTTATAATTCCATGACATCAAAGAGTCTGTCCTATCAAACATGCTCTACTCCTGTTCATTTCTGTACACAGGTACGAACTCAAACTACAACCACACGGATACACTCAAACACATTAACGACATCGACACGTATTCTGTGTCAAGTGTTGTTTACAACATGGATACCATGTTACTCAACTCTACTCCGCTCCAATGTACAAGAACATTCCATACATTATTCCCACATCAACAGGCATTTAACGAAAATCCCAAATATATTATGATACTTCAGAAATTAATACCTGAATGAATGTGCACACGAGTATTACGAGTATGTTGGATTTTATATTCATTTTTATTTCCTTCTTCCTTCAACAATATTTTAATACATTACATGTAAGTACCCTAGAGTTGGCGGTAGAAGTCAGTATATATAATAATAGGAATATAATTTTTTAAACGGCATATCAGTCATCAAGTACAGTTTTAAACTGTACTTAATTCACACCAAACTCAAAAATATAAAGAAAACTGTTAACGTCATCTTATACTTTTGCACTCAATTTATACCCTACACCAACACGGGTACCCAGCAAAATCTTCCTTTGCCAAAAAAATGTGCTAAAATGCTATTATATTTTAATAATACTACACTACTTACACTTTACCAACTTAATTAATTATTTTAATACGGTGATGTCATTAGAGACAGCTAGTTACCATATATGCTTCCAATTAGGGTTTTAAGTAATTGATTACTCCAATATAAATGCATATTAATCTGCTCAGTAGTTACACAACTAGTTACATGTAATACAGAGAAAAAGTTTACCATTGACATAAAACTACTTCTTGGTAATGCAGAAGGGATGTTGATGTTGTCGTAGCGTTAAAAAATATGTCGTGCGGTAACTACATGTCATTACCAAGTTTTTTCTGGGTAGTATTAGTATAGTCTATCCTATCCTTCTGAAATGGGGATTTAACGCTAATGTCTTAAATAATGTATTTCTATAAACATGGATCTGAATGCCAATTTTCACATAGATCGATCCATAAAAGAAGTATACAAGGTTTTGGACTTGAATAACCAAAAGTGGTTTGAATTTGAATCTTTACTCCTTTTGAAATATTTTTTTTTAAATACATTTGAGATCCAGTTCCAATTTATTCAATAAAAAGTAATAAATCAGAATTTAAGATCTGTCAAACTGAGTCGTTAGAATTGTTTGGAATCTGTTTCAAGCAATATAATCTAACAGTAGGAACCCATCAAGCCTTCGTTTCAAAATCCTTGGTATTATTTTTAGATTTTCCCCAAATTTTGATGTATTTGCTCTCCTTTCTCTTTTACTCGTCAAAATTTTAAGAGAAAATTAAAATAGAAACAAAGAAAATTCAATCAAAAATATATTAGAGCTCCAATATTGTCGTAGCTTTGCAGCAAATTTTACATTATTTGCGAACAAAATTTTTAAATTCACGGTTCAGCGTTTTAAAGAAATTCTTGATAAAATAAAGTTCTGTGAGAAGCGATGATTTGAAAGTATTCTGTACAAAAAGTAAGTATTCTGCTACAAATGACATCCAACGCACAGTGTCCGATCCAAAAAATTAAATGAAAGTAAATATACAGTTTCCGAACGTCTTGCCCGGTTTCAATGAAATTTTACATAGTGATAGTAAAGGTGTAGGCGAATTTAAGTATTGAATTTGGACCTATATGGGTTCGCGTCCATATAGTCCCAAAGTTGTACACCTCGGGTATGAAAAATATTTAAAACTAATTTATGATTTCATTTACATTACTGTTTGTTAGAGTGTCAAACATTTCTTACTCCTGCTTGGTGCGATCAACTCTTCCAATTGTTTTAGTTAAAAGCCCAATTTTCAGATAGTTAATACAAAAACATTTTATTTCAATATTTTTAAAAATTAAAACTTTTAAAACAAAAAACTTCCTGAAAAGTTTTAGAAATTACTTTTGGTATGGATGACTTTTGTCGCTATCACTACAATATGGACCATTAATGTGATACTCAGTAAATATTTTGTCAAAATAAATTTATACCTCTATGCCCATATTTCCGAGTAAATAACATCCGTTAACATAATAAAAACGCATGAAGTCATCTTAACTTTTTCTGTATAGTTTTACATGATCTGGAATCCGATCCTTAGAATACGATTAAAATTAACCTATAAGTGACGAAAGTTAGCGCTAAATGTTGAATCTAAATGTTAGTATCAAGATAATATTTGACAAAAAAAATTTAAATAAGCAGAAATCATAGTGCCATGATATACCATAGGTATAAAAATTGTCACTAGTATTTCAAGTTACTGAGAAGTACAGCGTTCCATGAAGTATCTAGAAGTGTATTCTCTATCTATTTATTTCACAAATTGTCCAAACTAGTTGGACACTTAAATTATAATTATCGATTATAATTTTTATATTAATTTAACCAATTTTAAATTTTAACCAATTTAATTAATGTAAGACATTTATTTTTTAAGTGTAATTTGTATAAATTGGCAGCACCTTTAGTACACACTATAAATGAAAATGTTATTGATTTAAAATCGGATTTCGTTAAAAAATCTAAATTTAATAGAATAAATTACTTACTAACTATTATTGCTGTCCTGAAGAAAAACTCACTTGTTAACAGTTCATCTTGAAGATCACCTAATCTAAAAATACTTACCGCTAAAAACACTCCCTGAACTATTTATACTTAGCACTTGAAATCAACTCTAAAATTGTTAAATATAAAAAACCTATAATTGAATTAAAATCAACAGAATACTTACACTTCATTTCCTAAATGTAACACAAAAGAAAGGTGAGTTTTTTTATCCAGCAACAGCCAGCTACCCTACGGATTCTAGCACTAATCTTTTTATTGTTTTTATTTTCCTCATTCCTACAATTATAATTTCTCCTATATGAGTAATTATAATTAAATCTTTTCTTATATTTATATTAATTACATCCCCCCTCCCGCTTCTGCCATCATCTATAAGAAAACCATCAACTGCATCCCTAAGTTTGTTCACAAATATTAAAACAAAACTAATAGATTTCAGCTATTTGCAAAAATTTTACCATCTACCGCTAAAGCAAATCACTTTGAGACAAATAAATTTTAACCCAGATAAATTGATATAAGTTCACAGTTCACGGAAGTTCAGAAAAAGAATGTTTACTTTGTGACTCAGAATCTACTTCAAGATGCTGTAATATAGTTAAAAATTCAATTAGGTTATTTTAAGAAATTAAAAAAGATTTGGAAATACCAATTTGTTTCTAAATAATAAAGTTATAATTGTTAATGGAAAAAAGTCTATCAGTGATAAATGGAGAAATTGCATTATTTATTGTATTTAAACATTTAAGTGAATAAATTGTGAGCGTAGATTTTTCTATATTCGCTACTGCTTCCAATTGTTATCAATATAAAAATAACATATACAAATAATAGCAAACGACAAAAAGATAACATTACGAGTATCAAATTATAAATTTACATAATAATTCCATATAACACAAAAACTTTTCGTTATTCACCGATTAATACAAATTTAATTGTTTGTGAACACGTTCACATTTACGCTTATAAATAAATATAATGAATAAAAATTAAATGGATTACACTCAAAGCAAATTGAAATTGTAAGATGAAAATATTTAGCTAAAAATATAATTTCCTTGTGAACTAAAGAAAAGTTCATCTATACATACTACAATTAATTCTGCTTCCCGTTATTTTTTCGACTCTCGACTCTTTAAATTAAATTAGTTCTCAATATTTTAAATTGCATATTTAAAAGGTTTATTTTTTTATTTTTACTTTGCAATGAAATACTTTTTGGAGTATATATTTGTATTGGAATTTCGGAACCTTCATTCATTCACTCATTCATATACGTTAAATCTACAATGTATGTTATGCAATAAGTATTAAATGTACAAGTATTTATTTAAAAGTGGGATTAAAAACTTCAAATTATAATACATGACCGAATGAATATTCATTCGGATTCATACGCACGGTCCAGCCAAACAAACATGATGAAGAGTGTTCATCGGCAATTAAATTACGCACATATTTTGATATTGTTTTTTTTTTTTTTTTTTTTTTTGTATATAAATATATGGATTTCAATAATAACAATAAAAACGTGATCCCGAATAATTATTATCAGAATGTAACATTATTACCTGGTAACCACATGCGTTCATTCTGTTTTAAACAATGTCTCACTCACTTACCCAGTCCAGTCAACCTCTTATCCACTACATATAAAAATTATGTATGTATGTATGCATGTATGTATGTATGTATGTATATATTTATATATGTAAATACCCTGCCAACATTTTCTATCCAAATTTGCACTAAAGAGTAACCTCAAGTTGTTTTTAACAGTCGAATATGATATCATTTTCTTATCCAAGAAGAGTCACCGTGCGGGAAGAAGTGTGCAGCAGTTCTAATACTTTTTTAATGACACTATTAAGTGCTTTTTTATGTGTCAAATTGGAGTCATTTTGAGGAGCAGAAAAAGTCACTATTTCTGTCGAAATTCTAACTTAATACTATCAACATTACTATCCAAACTTTGACTAAATAGTATCCATATTTATTTTAAAATAGTAAAAGAAAAAGAACTTATTTTCCTATCGAATAGGAGTCATCTTTCGGGCAAAACTGTTTGGATACTTTTTTAATGACACTATTGACTGCTATTTTTGTGTGACGAATAAAGTCATTTAGGGTTAGGGTTAGGGAAAATTAAAACAACTTACCTTAGTAAAAAAAATTATAGATATATTTTGATAAATTGTAACAAATTTCGTTGAAAGGTTTGATGAACATGCATATATGGGTTCACTTTCACTAAAAAAATATACATATTTTTATGAGCGAAACGCAATTTATTTCGAAATTTTATATTATTAAAAGAATAAATAAATCCAAATTTATTTGTTGTCTTCAAAATGAATTTTCGCTTCGTTTTACTGAATAATATATTTTTTTTTTAATTAATTTAATTTAAAATTTCAAAATTTTTTTTCACAATTTTGTTTTCATTTTGTCTTCATTATAAACAACATTCACATAATACATATATATATGTATTATTTTTATCTCACTTTATCACTCTTTTTTTAATTTTTTCTTAAAATTTAAAAAAATCGATTGCTTGCCTTTGAAAGTAACACGCCAACTAAGTGCCATCGATTTCTTCACATTTTTTGCTTTTAATTTAATGGTTTTTTATTTTCGGAAGGTCGAAAATCGAAATTAACGTTATTTGTTTTTGTAAAATTTTTTACTATCAGGAAAATTACATCTTGAGAACACTAATGGGAGACAGTTTTTGGTAATTTGATATTTATCCAAAAACTAACCTTTAAGTGACTTTTTCGATAT
Source organism: Protocalliphora azurea (assembly GCA_932274085.1). Lineage (NCBI taxonomy): Eukaryota > Metazoa > Arthropoda > Insecta > Diptera > Calliphoridae > Protocalliphora > Protocalliphora azurea. The sequence continues at coordinate 49,872,134 of OW026520.1, forward strand.
TTAAGTTAGTAAGAAATATAGAATAAGTAGATCAAAAATCGAAATTAATGTTATTTGTTTTTGTAAAATTGTTTACTAACAGTAAAATAACATCTTGAGAATACTAGAAAGAGTCATTTTTCTGATAGTGGATAAAACTATCACCTAATTGCTGGCAGGGTATGTACATTAAAGAGCCCTACAAGAAAAAGTTGCTTACGTACCCCTCTAGAAATGAAGATTGGTCTGTTCCCTTATGAATCCCAAAATATTACATCTGAATGTTTAAATTTACATGAGCTGGATCATTTTTAAAACACCTAAAAAATATCATTATCAAAATTTTTTGGTTAAAAGAAAATTAAGTTCAAATTGTAATAGAATATCCATTTAAATAATTTTTATGTCTCTTTTCATTAGCGGAATATTAAGATTTTACTAACGTTTCTTGTCATTCTTTATTCAAATATATAACTTTATATATTTTTGACATTTTTCAACATATATTGGGTTTTAATGTACCAATGAAATGGTCTGTCCTGATACTATTGAAGATTACAAGTAATTAGCCCTTTAACAGCAAGAGAATCAATTTTTTACATTTTGTTCCCAAAAGGTTAAGTTAGTAATTTTTGCAAATAAGTCACAGGGAGATTTTTGAAATTTAGTCACTATTTTACATGAATTTATAGTTTTTATGATAATTGTATGATTTTGGTGACATTTATTTTCTTAACTAATCATTTATTTGACACAAAAATTAAATTAATCAATTATGAACCGGAAATTCCAAAACATTACATGTGCAACTAAAGGGTTAAATGTATACATATACCAATAGTATTGACTGAGACCTTTCCAATGATGCCCTAAAATATAAATTATGATGGAAAATTTCCAAAATATTCAAACTTTAATAAAAAGTATTTCAAATGAAATATTAGAAAATTTTACTAAAATTATAATTTCGCGAGAATGAAAACTAATTTTAAAATTTTTTTACTCATTATGTATTAAACGTCATTTGTTGTAATTTTTTTCACAAAAAATTATGTACACTCTTGATCGAAAACTATATTTTTGAAGGCGTTTTAAAAATGTTCCAGCTCACGTGAACGAAATAATTAAACCGAAATTAGCTTAAAACATATCTATCTTTAATTTTACATTTTATATTTAACATTTTTTATTTCCATACAAATCAAGGCACTTTATTGTACATTAGGGTAATTTTAAAATGAAAAGTATCGATGTTTCTAATTCAAAAAAATAAGATACCGTTTCTCAAAATTTTTATCTTGGCATTATCCTTTTGTGAGCTGGATCAAAATTAAAAAAGGTCCATTTTATGGGTTTTTTGAATTGTCTTTATATTCGAATTTTATAAAACGGAAAACACCGTTTTAGTATAACTGCTAAAGTTCCTACTTGAATTGTTCTTTTTTTCATGTAAAAGTATAGTGTCCAAAATATTAATTAACGGATGTCGCTAACACGTGCCGTATCGACCTTCAAGTTGGTAAGGTGTATTTATTTGGGAAAATTTTGACTTTTTTTTTGTTTTTTTTTTCATTTTTTTAATTTGCTATTGTCAATTTTTTGCAATAGTTATCTATAAAAAATGAAAAAAAAAGTTAAAATCGGTTAGAAAATATTAAAATTATTAAAAATTCCCCAGACCAATAACGTGTTTTCGAACACTTGTGTAAGTAACGTACAGAAAAATTTTTATTTTTTTAGAAATGTTGCTATTTTAGGTAAAATTTGAACCATAATTACTGAAAAATAAGCTTTGCGGAATAACGTTGATATTTCAAATTTTTTCAAATTTTGTTAAACAAATTTCAACAAAATTTAGAAAAAATCTATGCTGTTTTATAAACAACACCACCACAGACAATAAAAATAAAAAAGAATTAGGTCGATATCTCTTATAAATTCGCCCTACTATTAGGTTTGAAAGACATTTTTGGTTATTTTTGTGTTGTGATTAATTTTTGTGTACTAGTATACAGATTATTGAAAATTTTAATATAACAAAATAATATATATTATAGAAAAAATATTTCGAAATTTTTATCGCATTTGAACTAAATTATTTATTTTTATCTGAATTGAAATACAGATTATTAAAATCATTGAAAGAAATGATAATAAATTTAGTTTTGTTAGAATAACTTTATGTGGCAAAAAAAATATTTTCTTTTTTTTTTTTTTGTCCATGATATCAAAACAATAATAAAGAAAACAGTGTGTTTCAAAAAATTTTAAATTTATGTTTTTGAATGCAGATATAATTTATTGTCATTTAGCTATATTTTTGAAAAAGTTCATTAAAATTTAACCAAAAGTAAACAATTTTGAATTGTATTTTCGTTAAAAATCTAAAATATTAAAAAACTTGACTTTTAACCTTTCTGTTTCAAAGGCTAACATTGCTGAAATGTGTTAAAAAATTCGATATAGCAATATAATATATATATAAATTTCAATAATCGGTATAATTGTACAAAAAAGAATTAATCCACAACACAAAAATCACCAGAAAATTTCTTTTTGCCGAAATCTGCAAAATTCAAATCTAAGGTACGCCGAATTTATAAGAGATATTAAACTAAATCTTTTTTAACAAAATTTTTTCAAAATTTTAATTGGAGTTTTGAAATACCCAAAATATAAGTCAACGTTTTTTAATAAAAACATGAAGAGGAATTTTATTATCCTGCAGGATTCAATCTTATTTTTTCAATTATGATTAAAATTTGACTAAAAATTGCATTTTATTTCAATATTTCTAAAAAAGATTAAAAATTTCTCTTTACATTGCTAACAATGGTGTTTAAAAATACGTGAATATTTTCAAACGGATTTTAATTTTTGTTTATCTTGTTTGATATATAATTATATTTAGATTACGATTCCTTTACATTAAATTGTCAAAATTTTCCTATATAAATGCACCCTACAAACTGCAAGGTCGATGCGGCACGTGTTAGCGACATCCGATCACTCTAATATCTTGCATACTATATTTTTACATAAAAAGGAATAATCCTGAGGGGAGTTATGGTCGAAATTCGAAAGTCGGCTTTTTTGAAGCAGTCTAATGAACATGTATTTCCCATAGTGACATATACATATACTATAAGATTTAAGACTGGTAAGGTACATATCAGTCAGTCATTCGATTATAATATTTTAACAACATAAGTTTTCCTATTCCAACATTAACACTTTTATTTTACATTAAATTGATGGAAAACTACTATTGTGAAAATTATGATTAAATAACACGTGTACATACGCCGATTCGATTCTGAAATAATCGGCAATAAATTATCTAAGATACTCCAAAGAAATGGCCTTCCAGAAATTAGTATTTATGTCTTTAATATGTGAATTTTTTTTTTCCAAAAATTGGCAAAAATAAGTATTATATAAACATTAATCTGAGTGCCAAATCCAAATAATTTTTAGTATAAAGTATAGAACCTATTTTTATCAGGATTGATCTATAATTGAACATAGCTCTCATGTAGGAATCACTTTTAAAAATCAATTTAACGTTTATAAATAGAAGTATAAGATATACTTTGAAATTTCGAAAGAATTATTCCAGATTTGACAAAAAGTACATTCTGCGAAATTATTCAAAATCACTTGGACGCACATACATTACAGGTATTATCTATCCATCCATTCAAAACATAACATAAGAACTGTTAAGACTCCAGAAAAAAAAGTATGAAATTCTTCTTAAGAAAAAATAAGTTATGTATTTGAGAAAATGCTTCTAGATTACAAACTATATAAACCAGTGTCGATAAGATGCGTCATCTTACCAATAGATATAATTTTTACATGCCTGGTTATTACATATTTGTAAAGCGTGTTAAAAAGAAACTAATAATAATAATACATAATACATAATAAATGTGTCCAACAACAACTCTATTGAATCATATTAATTTTTTGTTCAAAAATTTTCTCATAATCGTTATTTTTTGCCCATGCACGAATTTGATGTTTACAAATCTTTTTAATTTCAATACTTATAAAATAACATTAAAATTGGGTCTCAGAATAATTTTCAGAGTCGATTTAACAATATCCGTCCATCAAGCAGAATGACTGTACGACTGGCTGGTCAGATTTTTGAAGATATGTTAGTGAAACTTACCACAAATATTTTAATACAAGGGCGATGCCTATTGAAATCGATTATGATTGGTCTATGTTTACACCTAGTTCCCATACAAATGACCATATGTGGCAAATTTCACGAATATCGGTTAATAATTAAACCCATATTCGCATAACAAATAAAAAGTAAGCAATTTATATCAAAATATTAAACATTTTCGAAACAAATATTTATATTATATAAAACAATAGTTTTATATGAGTTTTTTTCATTTAAACTGCTATAACTCAAAAGTTTATGAAAAGAGGCAAAATATTACAACCTTCTGCCCTTGAAAATGTTTCAGGGATCATGTTTTTTCTTTATTGTATCAAAATATTCTATAGAACTTTTTGGATATCTGTACTGAAAAAAGGCAGATTAAAAAAAACTGAACAATTGCATAAAAAATAAATAAAATTAACTGAAAACAATATTCTAAAAACGCTTGTCCATTTATACAATTAATTACTTTTAAAAGTATTGAATTGTTAAAGAAATTCTCAACAATTATTGCAAAACTTTGCAAAACGTGATTTCTTTTCAAAATATAAAAACAAGAAAATTTATAATTTTCGACTTTGAGCTTCTATGGAAGAAGTACTATCGAAGATAATAACAAAATATTTTTGGGAAAAACTAACTGAAAATGTCTACTATCTAAAAATAGATATTGTTTTATTTTTTTACTTGAAATGCTCTATTGGACAAAATTCTGGTTACATGGCCCAAAGTGCCTTGATGTAAATACTTATTGTGAAGACTTTTAATTTATTATTTGTTGTTATAACTTTATATGTTTATGTTTTACAGCGAAACAACCTTAAAAACCTTAAAAAATAACCTTTGTAAGCAAACATGGAAAAAGGATTAATTTGTAATTAATTAAAGGACAGTCAAAAAATGCAAAATCATATTTTTCCTGAGCATTAAATGAATCAAACTGTTAGTTATTTATTCATTTCAGATAATTTTAAGAATTTTGACATCTATTTATTATGGAAAAATTTTGCATATTTTGTTATATTTTCAGGGAAAATCCTTATTTTAGAGTATATTGTAGCAATTTAAATAGCATATTTATGCATATTTTATACTTAAGAGCATAATATTTCATATGTTATTATGTTATTATAATATTATTAGAGCATATTTTTTTAATTTTAAGGGCATATTTTTATTTTATGACCATTTTTAGCATATTAGGAATATATTTTAAAAATTTTGAAGGGAAAATTTAATAATATAAACACATTTTAAATTTCATTATATTTATATTCTTTATTGTATTATATTATTTTTATAATTTTTATTTACTAGTTATATTTATCATATTTTATTTAGATTCCATTTCATTTTTTAAGGTGTTTAACAACTAATTACTACTTTATATATATTTATATATTTAATTTTATAAAGGTCTTTTTCATAAAAAAAATTTTAAGTTTATCAAATGTTTGAAGAACAAATTTCATATAAAATTTTGTTTGAAAAATCTTTGACAAATTTAAAATATTATTATGTAAAGGTTTTAAAGCTAAAAGTTATTGATATTAAATTATAAATATTAAATTTTCATTAATAAATCCAAATAATAAAACAATATTTTTTGTTTTTTTATTTTTTTTTTTAATATATTGCAACACATTACAGTTATTTTTAAAGAATCAATTATATATATATATATATATATATATATATATGTTCTCATAATCGTTATTATTTATATATATATATATATATATATATATATATATATATATATATATATATCTTTATCAGTATAAAAGAATTATAAATTTAGGTAGGTATAACTTATTTGTTTATATTTATATAAATATATATATATATATATATATATATATATATATAAATTATTTATTTTTTTTTTTTTTTGTTTTTGTAGCGGAACTAGAATAACTTTATTTTATTAAAAAAAAAAAACTATTACAAAAAATGAATAAATAATCGACTTCAATTATTTGCAGTTAAATAAAATGTAAATATTTCTTACAAATCTTGGCTGCATCTATATACACAACATCTGCAACTTTTTCTTTATATGGGAAATGGGTGGTAGAGTGGGCGGATCAGGCCCATTTTTGGTTTTCCAGTTTACATTGATCTTGAACTATTTGTACAAAATTTTTATAAAAGATATAGGCCGAAAAGTATAAACGGACACCCTGTCTCCCAGTATTAGGTCCATAACTTTTTTTGTTTATGAATCGATTTTGATCATATTCAATACCAAACAAACCTTATATAAGACAAATATTTGCGCCAACAGACAGATTTTGATCAGGACCCAGAATATATATACTTATGAGGTCATAGATGATTATTTCGGAATGACAAGCCCAATAAACCCCCCATGATGATGATGATTACAATAATAATAATAATAATAATAATAATAACTATAATTATAATAATAATTCAAAACTGATGTACATAAGGTGTGTTTTGCTAATATTAATACAAAATTGTAATTTAGTAACATCTGCTAACACTGTTATCGAGGAATCTACTAAAAGTCCTATTACGTACAAAATGTTTGACGTTCCAGAAATTATTGTAACATTGATAAATATTGTTTTTCTTACGCCTTGTCCTGAATTGGCTGACCCAAAGGAAAAATCAAATTAAAAATTTTAATTTTTGTTTTTTCACATGTATAAAGGAAGAATTTGTTACTGAAGAGAAAATTTAGACGCAGAATTTGAGAGAATACCAGGGGTGTTTTTTTATATTTTGCGAAAAACGTATAAAATACAATTTTTCTGAAACTTTTTTAATTTGTTCCTATTGTAGTTCTCTTGGCAGTCAATATTTCTCAGGTGTCGAAACAAGTTGACCACGCAATTTATTTTGATATAAGGTAGTAATACCATGAAGTCATTGGGTGCCAAAGCAAAGTTGTATGGCGAATAAGTAATCAATTTGATGTTAGAACTGATAATATTAGCGTTTTTTTCAACCGAAGTGTTATCCCAGTTCGGCAGTTAATTTTTCTTACTTCTTGGAGGACGCTCTTGGCAAAACTTCGGACAAGTGCAACTTTTGTCGGGTTGAGAAAACTGTGAAAGAATAATAACAACGATTGGTCTTTTGTTTCGGACTCATACGCATAGATTCACTTTTCGCCAGCTATAACAATCTCAGGAACACCTTTTAAACTGCCTTTGTATTATTTTTTTTTTTTAAAGTTTTCCTTGCAAAAATCAATATGTGTGTTTTTTAAACGATTATTAAATTATGTTATTTCAAACGAGAAAAATTGCTCTGTATACTGAAATATACATGCAATATTTGATACGTGTTAGTGGAATGCCACTGTCTCATGAAAGATCATATATCAGTGGTGTATAATCAGTGCACGTACAGTATCAATGTTTTCAAGCATAACAACCGTTTTTTGAAGGCCTTCAATAAATTCGTTCTGGAGCCATGTTTGAATTTCCCATACCACCGATACAAGGTTGATTCATTCCCAAAAGTTGATTAAAGTTTGTTTTTCAGTTAATCCATGTGTTAAAAGCTATAGCAAATCATTACATTAACTTTTTTTATTGTCAAGTTTAATTTTTTGACGAAGATAATTTTTTAAGTTACTTTATTAACCATTCGTAGCAACAAAATTTCTGAAAATATGTATAACTCCTTAAAAAATAAAATTTTATGATTCCAGTATTAGATTTAATGTATGTTGCTTAGTTTTGGCGATTCTCAAAATATAAAAAGCACCACTCGTAGTAGAAAATGATAGGATACGTGTGTGCCCTCGTACCTATTAACTCCCAAATTGGCCGACTCTCAATAAACTTACTTCCAATGGCTATAATAAATATTTTGATAATGTTTTGATCAGAATGTTAGCTGAAATGCGTTTTCAGAAAAGCATAGTTTTCTTAATTTCCGGTTATATAGAGGATAGGCTTGTCTTTGCAGCAATATGTTTTTCAAAACTTCGTATATACATATTAACTTTAAATCTAAAGTAAGGTTTCTATGCGGGAAAAATTTCCCGGAAATTACCGGAAAATATTTTTTTGTAAATCCCGGGAAATTTTCATCACGAATTAAAATTTAATTTTTTCTGTATTCTGTAATCTGCTTCCTTTTAGAATTGTCAAAAGGCTTTTTGAAATTGAAGATTCTACGCTTTAAAGTATAAAAACGAGAAAGAAAGATATAGACGGTCAAGACCGCCGAATGATTCCCTACACCATTGTGTATGAGCATAAAAATTCGGGAAGGAAACTTATATTACACCTTTGACCAATTTTACTAAATGTAAAACAAAATATACAAATACAGAATAATGCGTTGATACTAACATGTAGATGATTTTATGCGATTCCTGGAAGTATGTTTATATGGAAGCTGTGGTAAATTATGGACCGATTCTCATAAAATTTGGCAACTTACATAAATCTTATTTGTGTCGAATATTAACTTGATACTAACATTCGTATGGGATTTATGCACGTTAAAGTTTATATGGGAGTTATGGTCAATTGTGGACCGATCTTCATAAAATTTGATACAAAGATTGATACTTGTACAGAACTTCTTTGCACCGAATTTCATTAAAATATTCTTATTTTTTTAGGAATTTTTAAGTGTTTAAACTCTATTCCGGTTAGACATTTGTATGGGAGCTAGGAGAAATAATGGACAGATCACAACCAATTTCAATAGGCTTCGTTCTAGTATCTAGTATCTAGTATCATATACCAAATTTCATTGAATTATACTTAAAATTACGACACGTAGTTTGTGCACAAGGTTTACATTGACAGCCAGTCAGATGGACGGACATCGTTAAATAGATTTTAAAAGTGATTATGAGTCCATTGGTATACTTTAAAGTGGGTGCTGTATAACTTTTTCTATGCGGTACAAACATATATAGTGGTGTAGGGTATAATTACTAAAGTTTAACTTCAAAAATTTCGTTTTTAAAAGCAAAAACAAACCAAGTTGTATAAAGTCTTTATAGAATGATTGTTTACAACAGTGCTATGCGAAGAAGCGTACATGTGCGAATGCTCTCTTAGCTTTTTTAAATAAAAGCACTCAGTCTCTCTTGAGCTGTTCGAATAGTAAGGTTGTGGAGTCTCATGATTTTCAAAAAAACACTGAAAAATATGTTCAGCGAGATATGGTGGAATGATATTCCATAAATTATATATATTCCTTATACTTTTTTTAATAAATTAATTTTAATTTATATTTTTCTTTATTTATATAAAAAGAAAAATTGTTTTAAAATAATTGATTTTTTCATTCGAAATATAACATTATCAATAAGAAGTGATATTTCTGTGTACATAAATATAAAAAAATATAAAATGTAAATGTGTAGGTGTACCTAGACTGAATTACAACGTTTGTAGCAAGCAGTGTTGCCAGTTTGGCCTTTTTAAGGCTAAATCTTTCATTTTTATTTTTCTTTTAGCACCAAAATTTTTGTTTTAGCTTCCAGCTTTTTTCTAGCCTTTTTTTAATTTTTAAAATTGCCTTAAAAAGGAAAAAAATAATTTCTTATTTGCTTTTACTAATTTTGTATCTACAGAATCATCCATTTAAGAATTTGTATGTATTAATTCGCACAAAAAATCGAGATTATTTATATTTTAGAAAAATTTTCGCCTGCGGTGCTTCATTATCCAAATCAAGAGCAATTAATATACTAATATCATTAACCATATAAATTATTTATAAACATAATTCTTATAAAAAGCGAAAAATCACCCATCAAAATCACTTAAAAATGCTTAATCAAAAAGTAATTATAGTTTAAAAAGTCGAAAAATCACTTCAAAACATTAGGTAATTTTTCATATGAATTATAACCCAAATTTGTATGGGAATTGTTTGTGCGATTTTTCATTTATATCATCTTAATGTTTTATTTATAAATTTAAAAAATATAAAAAACTAACGATAACGGGAAAAAAATAAATTTTTTAATTAAAGAAAAATTTCGAACTTTTTTCTTTCCTTATTTTTTTGGGACATTTAGCCTTTTTGACCTTTTTTTCCTCGGCTCCTGGCAACACTGGTTGCACGCTTATAAAATTTATTATTTAAAAGAGGATATTTTGGGTAATTTATTGATTCAATACAGGCAAAATATTAAGATTTTTTAAATTTTAAAAACATTTTATAAATAGACGGTCATTGTCTACACTATACAAAATTTCATTGTTGTAACTAGTTTTCTTCTGCTGTTTTCCATTTTTAATATGAGCTCAGTTCGTTGTGCGTCACACAGTGGCTCATTTAGACTATTTTCTTTACAAAAATCATAACTTTTGAACCATAAAATGCATTTGAAGAAAACACTTTAGGCTTTACTACAATGAGTACCCATAGCCAGTTTTAGATCAGCAGGGGCTCTAAATTTTTATGCAAAATTTTTGAATATAAATTTTGCGAGTTTTATTTACATTAAATTGTCACTTTTACACTAACAAGTAAATGTTAGTGTAGTAGTTTTACTTTATTAAGTAATTTTGTAGGACGGTCTGTTAAACGTAAAACAAAGTAAAAAGTGAGTTTTGTTTTAAAGATATCTTAATGAAATTTCGCACGAGTAATTGTTTTGGCATAAGTATGAATGAAGGCTGCCGAAATTGATTATGATCGATTCATTATTGCACCTGGCCCCATATAAATGCCCTCCCGAAGTAGAGTTTTATGTTAATAAAAGTCTTAAATATAAAAAATATTTTTATATAATTTTAATAAAATTTGACACAAATAAGTTTTATTTAAGCGTTAAAATGACTGCCAAGTTTCATGAAGATCGGTCCACAAGTGACTATAGTTCCCATTTAGGGAACACTCCTGAAAATCACCCAAATGTTTATAAATTTCATAAAATTGTTAGTATCAAAATAATATTTGCCACAAATAAGTGTTATATAAGTAGAGAACACAGAACCGCGTTTTATGAGGATCGGTCCATAATTAACCACAGCATCAAGAAAAATAGTATTGAATAATAAACAGATTCTAGGTGAAATCTGATGCATCAACCAATCTTCGAACTAGTAAGGAACAATTTTAAAAACATAATGAGATTTTATTACTTAAAATATTATGTTAATATTGAATTCTGAGGGAAAACTTTAAGCGCACTATGCTCATTTTAAAGCTTAAAGGCTTGTATTAAAAATATTTTTTCAATTTTGGAAATTCCTTCATTATTTTAAATGATATACCCTTTTTAACGAAAAATATCATAAAGTGCTCTTTAATATATATTCCGGGTTTTATTGCGGGGTTATCAGTTTTTTGGTTTTTGCTCCCATGGTTGCAGCTAGGTGCAGGCAAATTTGATTTAATTTTTAAAATAAAATCTAGTTAAACGTCTTCAAAGTATTAGGACTCATTTTAAAGCTTAAAGATTTGTCTTTCAAATATTTTTTTTTTATTTTAAAACTATCTTTATTACTTTAAATACTGTGATCTTTTAAGGAAAAATGTCATAAAGTGTTCTTTAATACACATTCCCGGTTTTATTGTGATGTTTTCACAATTTTATTTATTTTTTATTTTTTTTTTTTTTTTTGGATTTGCATCAAGGTGGCAGAGTATTATCTAGTTAAAGTCCCACAGATAGTATTTCCCGTAACAAACTGTAAGGTTTTTAGATCTGTTAAATTGAATTTGAAAAAATTACCTAAATATAGTGTCCATTAAAAAAAAAAAAAAGTGTGACACCTTAAAAAATTAAAGGTCAGTTGAAAATTTTTCTATGTTGGTTTATTTAAAGTGAACCCTATTTTTAAATTTTTGTCACGGTTTTCATCAAAACGATGTATTTTTCGAATCAATCTGATTCGACAAATAATCTTCTTTGATTTTTGTTCCTTACGTCTATGCATTTTGAAGAAATTCTTTGTAAGGTATGTTCCATGTGAAGGGGAGACTTCAAAGTATTTTGTGAGATTACAAGTATAGTAAACGTTTTGTTTTCCGTCACAAATGACTTCGAAAGATGTATTCATCAAATCAAATAAATCGTTGATTTAATCACTGAATTATAGGATTCCTCTTTCGGATCAGGAATAGGACTTCATTTTTAGTTCAGTTTACATTGACGTTTGTTAAAGTTTCAAACATTTTTTACTCTTGCAACCATGATGTGAAACTAGAGAGAACTCGAAAACTAGAACCGATCTCGAGAAACGAATACCATATTTGAATTCAGCGTCCCAAATTACTTTAAAATTAGTTCTCATCTGCTCATATGGAGGGTACCACGCCCTCCGCTCCGATGAAAAGAAGCCTATTAAAATTTCGGGTCTCGTAGGGTGATACAGTAACCTAGAGGTTACGTTAGCTCAAAAATATACCAAATAATTGTTCGATTAAATTAAAGCAATAATTTCGAGTAAAAATTTATTCAAGTAAATTATGCCGATTAATCGAATAATTGGAGTCAAAAATATTTCAAAAATTTACTTTCTTAATTAGTTTTAAAGATGTTTTTAATTTTATTTTTTTTTAACAAATTTAGCTTGAAAAAACATGTTGCAAAACAGTTGTTTATATATAGAATGTTTAAAATCTAACAACCGTAAAATAAATATAATAATAATTTATATATAAAGCACCAATTAGCTAATACACAATTTAGCCCTTAAAGTCTTTATTAAGAAAATCGTATTCAAAAAATTGTTTGCAGTCTACATTAAATAATAAACTGTTTTTTTATGTTCTGATACGTTTTGGATGATAAATAGGTTTTTCTTATTTTGGAAAAAAATCATTATAAATATAATTATGTATAAATAAAATACTTTCATTTAATTTTTGTTGGTTGTAATTATAAGTATCCGAATAACGAATATTCTATGATAAAATCAAAATCACTATTTAATATTAGGTTTTGTTTACATTTTTGTTGTTGAAATTTTGTTAAAATTTATCTATTTCAATCACTATTTTTTTAAATGCGTAATTCTTATCCCGGAGTTGATACTTTAGATTATTGGTACCTTAATCTACGACTTGTACATATTAATGCACTATTTGGAATTACTTGGAAACAGCAAACAATGTAAAATTTGAACATATGTATGGCGAACATTTTGTTGACATACGGACAGTCGGAATGTTTCTATTTTAATCCAAAGCACCCAAAATGGAATTTTCCTGTTTATGTCTACGATTTCATTACAAGATAGCTTAAGTTCAGCATATGTGCAAAAAATATTATCTTGCCCGTTAGACGTTTTTAAATAGTTATATTAGCGCATTTTAAATTCCGAAACGAATTTTATAAATTTCAAATTTATTTGATGTTTTTCATACAATTTCTCGGAACGAATTTTTCATTCGTTTTATATAAACAGGGATTAATATCCGGAAATTAAAAAAGTGACCTTTTTGTTAAAAATTTAAGCAGGATACAAACATTTTTTTTTTTTTTTTTTTTCTTGAAATATGTATGTAACGGAAGTAATCTTAAAGTAGCTTTAAATTAGGATCGAACCTTCTTTAAAATATTTAAAGTTAACAATGATTTACTATAGGTACATTAAGCGATAAATAAAATAAATAAAAAAACAAAAAAGAGAAAATTATATATCAAATTTTAATTACATATCATTTTTAAAAGACTATTTCAGAAAGGGAATTTAACCATTTTTTTTTTTTTTTGGTAAATTAAGTGATATCAATTAATGTAGACATATTTTTGATATTTTCTAGAATTTTTGTATTTTATTAAAATTAATTATTAACATTGTTTTTGTTTTATTTTTTATGAAAACACTAAGACAACACAGAATGCTTGATTTATTTTTTTGATAAACATTGACAAAACTAACAAAATGTGAAGGTATAATTTATTCGAAAAACTCGATTAATTTCAAAACTTTACTCGATTAATCGATTAACTTCGTTAAATTTGGTTAATCGAATAATGAAAAAGTCGAGTAAAACGAATGCCCTACTAGATAATTAAATAAGACATTATTTCATGCTCAGCAAGCAAAATACAACTGTTCAGAGTGAAAAATTAACTACTACAAATTATATATACATATATATATATATATATATATATGTATATGTATATATATATATATATATATCGAGGTCCTATATTCAAAACCCTCTATCTCAAAAAATACAACTTTTCCGAAAAGCAATAGAACTGTATATTTCTCTTATTTTTAAAGTTTTTAAATATTTTTCGTTTACAATGCACATTGGCTCCAAAACGCTTTTTTTTAATAATTCTTGAACTTGTGAACTGCTGAAAATATCTCCATAAAATTTCATCTAGCTAGAGCAAAGGTGTTTACGAATTGATTGGAAGGAACACAGATTCCTAATTGGTCAGGGGGGGAGTAGATAGACCTCCAAAGTTGATCATTTCGGAATTCTAAAAAATCGCTAAAAATTCATTTGATTTGACAAAAATGTGAAATTTTTGACTTTGCTATAAATTGCTATAAACTGGTGCTATAAATTGGTTTTATAACCAATTTATAGCACCCTTACGTTTTTATTGTTTTTGACCTAATTATCTACTTAGCGATAAATTAAATAAGTAAAAAAGACTTAAACAAAATTTGATTTTCTTGAAAATCTTGAAGAAAATAGTACATTTTTTGTAAACACTTTTATGACGTTTTATGGCGTTTTTCGTTAATTTGGATTTTATGTAAAGTTATTTCAATAGCTCTAACGACAAGTTGTGTACTGTAATTCAGTTTTGGTTAAATTAAGTAATTAATGGCCAATTCCTCATTAAGAACAACACAAAGCTACTTTGGATTTTATGGAACTGGATTTCTCGTTATGATTATTTTTTTAATATATTCCAAGTATTTAAATAACAAACGTCAAAACTTATTTTTTATGTAAGATAATTCCATTTCCGACCTCTTTTTAGCTCTAGTAACAAAAATATTAAATAGGTGTGTAGAAAAAAATGTTTTAAATAGGATTCCAACTAAATGTTACAAAATACTATGAATTAAATATATTATTTGAATAATATTTTCTCACATGACTTAATAAATATGACGAAAAAATGACCCAACCTCGGTGTCTTATACATGCTGTTAAAAGTCACCGATAATCACGTGTACACTATGCAAGATATTCGAAATTAAAAGTCACAAAAATCAGTTCTTTACATATATCGCTTATTATGCATAGTACAAGTTTTGATGCAATTACAACATTTATAGACTATAAAATTTCCCACAATTTATCTGAAGTACATTTTTATGTATCACCATTTAATATTTTTAGTACCCACTATATTACAGGACGATATAGTGAAATTTAAAGATAACACTATGCGACAGTCAAAATCGGGATGGGATGAAACCAATGGGAAATGTTATATCGGTAAAAAAGAAGTTATACGTGTCCCGGCGTTTCGCTGGGTCACGTCTAGGAATCGAGATATATCGATTTGAAGTTAGTAACTATCATATAGGGGAAATTGTGACCTTTGGTGGTCTTTTTTTTTGACATAACTCGAGAACCACCAGTCCGATTTTGCTGAAACAAATTTAAAAAAATTAGGAATTACAATTCCTTTAATGTTCATATAAGTTTATCGTTCATCGATTTTTATAACCTATGTATCTATGTAATAACCTAATAATTACCTGTAATAATTTTTAATTTTACGTGTTAATAATTATAATAAATAATATATAATTAATATAATTATAATAATAATATATATTAATATTGAAACATAAAATCAATATTCTTGTCAAAATGAGATACCTTCACTTATTTGTGAATAAAAGCGAAACGCGTCCATCGATTTTCATGATCTATGTCTCATTTTGTTTAAAGGTTATGTGGCTTTACGTGAAAGTAATAGGACTTGACACTTTTTTTACCGTTTTGGATTTTTTATGAATTAAAAATAAAAAAATTCAATCTTTTAGGCAAAAAATAGTTTTTTTCTTCATACATTTATTTATAACTGCGAAACTGTTGCTTATGTAGCGAAACGTTATATGAACAGATTAAAGGAATTGTAATTCCTAATTTTTTTTAAATTTGTTTCAGCAAAATCGGACTGGTGGTTCTCGAGTTATGTCAAAAAAAAAAAGACCATCAAAGGTCACAATTTCCCCTATATGATAGTTACTAACTTCAAATCGATATATCTCTAGTCCGATTTAAATAAAAATTTGTAGAAATAAATTCCGAAGCTGATCACTTATTTACCCGGACTACATAGTGAATAAAAAAAAGTATATATTTCTATAATTTCTCTTTTTAATAATTATTAAATTTTTCTTAAATTGCTCGATTGCTTAATATAGAAAAGGCGTACCTCGAATTTTCATTCGAATTAGTTTATTCTAAAATACGTTTCTAACACTTGTAATACAAACAGTGCTGCTAGGAGGTGAGAAAAAAGGAGCTAAATTGAACTTTAAAAAAGGTCAAAATAATTAATTAGTTTTTGATATATTTTATATGTTCATAAATATTTATATCACCTCTATAATGAAGTTTATTAAAAAATAATTACCTATAATAAGTAAGTCCATAAAATTAGTTAAGTTATATTTGGTTTGGAGATTGAAGCGCCGCAATAATAATCTCGATTTTTTGTACGAATTGATACACAAAAATGCTTAAATGGATGATTCTGTAGAAATAAAATAGTAAAAGCAAACAAGAAATTAGTTTCTTGTTTGTTGAACTACTAAAATTTTAGCTTTTTTGGGCAATTTTAAGAATCAAAAAAGGCTAAAGAAGCTAGATGCTAAAATAAAAATTTTGAGGCTAAAAGCAAAATAAAAATGATAGATTTAGCCTTAAAAAGTCTAAACTGGCAACACTGTTCACAAACAAATTTTAAATTTAAAATACACTTTAGAGAGAAAATTTGTATGAAATTTTAAATGTTGTTTGTAAATACGGGTGTAATTTTTTAAAAACTAAATTTTAATTTATTTATTTAATTTAAATTTATAGGGCTTTTACTATCAGAGTAAAACTTGTATGGACGTATAAATTTTGGCTTTTGTTAAAAAAATGATTAATTTAAATGACTAAAAACCGTTTAACCGGCTTTTTCAAGAGTCCAAAACCGGGCACGCGGTTTTTTCTAAAATGAGATTTTTCGGAAAACCGGTTTTCTAAAAAAGTCGGTTTTATGGATTCTATATTTATTACTTTAATACATACAACGATTATAAAATTATTCCTAAGAACAAAAGTACAAAATTTATTTTTAGTTTATTGAGTCTTCGACCATACCAAACCAATATAGCCATTTTTGAAGAAAGGACATAAAAGTCGATTAAAACTTGGATTTAATGGGTTAAAATGTTCTACAGAAATTTTCTAAGTCGAATTTCACTGGGGTCACCGAAGTTCTAAAGTTCATCCGGTGTAGCATTTATCCAAAAAAAAAATTAAATGAAAAAAGTATTAGTAATTTTGTTAACGTTTTCAACAAAACTTTGGATTTTATGTTATATTTTATTGCCTGGTTTAAGGCGTTTATATAAGAAGTGTGGAAAAAATCGATAATTTTCTTTTTTTAAGAACACATGATAAGCCGGGTGAATTGTTTACCTTTGGAGACCCCTAGTAAAAAGCAGCATAGAAATGGCCCCTTATAAGGAGAGATAAGTGAAGTGAAAGTTCTAATGAAATCTTCCCAGTTAAATGCTCTAAATATTTATGCGAAAATAATTGAGTTAAGATTTATATTTATATTGTTATTTATTAATTTTTTTTTTTTTTACTTATCTGAAACTACTTTGGTTTAAAAAAAAAGTTTAGAATGTCATAAAACAAAAATTTTGCCTAACACCGAAAAATCCTTTGGAGTTTAGATAGATAGATAGATTTATAGATAGATAGAGAAGGTTGACGTGATACCAAATGTACCACATCTCCACCCAGAGATTGATCTCGGTCCATTGTAAGTCCCTTCATTTGAAAAGCTATAGAATATAGAAATGAGAAAATAGGAATAAGAAGAGAAAAAGGAAAGAAGGAAAGAATATCAAGAAATCATGAAAGAGGATTAGCAATGTTGATAATCCCCTAGGAATGTACCCTTGACTCTCCCTTAGACAATATATTCCCATGGCGAAGCCTGTGACGTCTATAAGCTCCACGCCCGAACATCACTTAGCCCGTCGAGAAATTGACGGTCCAGCCATTTCATCCTACGATGCTGCAATCGTGGACAGTGATACATAATGTGCTCAATAGACTCGGTCTCATAGACGTCCAAACATTCTACAAAAGTCGGAATTGCTAGCGTCCCATCTAGACCTCATCTTCTCTATATGACATTGACCCGTTATGGCTCTTATCACGACCCTTAAGCTCCTCCTACTCAAGCCCAGAAGAGTGCCTGTGCCTGTCCTGTCGAGCGCTGGCAATACCGCCCTCGACACCTTACAGTCCACTCTACTCTCCCAAGCCGAATTGGTTCTGACCAAGATCCAATCATCTTCCCAAAGAAGAAACTCAGCGGGGGCTTCACCGTGGTTTCCCTCTCCGAGATATCCTTTGCTGCGCCTTGTCCTTCCAGTTCATCGGCCAGTTCATTACCAGATACATTGCAGTGGCCAGGCACCCAGCAGAGTCTCACCATGCAGTGCTCCATCAGCTCTCTCAGTGACTTTTTACAGACAGCAACTAGTCAGGATTTCACCAAATATGCCCCCATGGCCTTCAGAGCCGCCTGACTGTCCACATCGAGAGTGACTTCAGTACCTCTCACAACGTTCCGCTTGATTAATTCTGCGGCCTTCAAGATGCCGAGAATCTCAGCCCGAAAAACGCTGCACTCATCAGAGAGTCTAAAAGAGCCCCGTACCCATAATATAGACACCCGCACCGGTACCTATGTCCATTTTTGATCCGTCTGTGAAGAGTTTATTATATCAACAAATGCTATCAATTGCAGATGAAATGATTCCGCCCAAAATACTGTTGTATAGTGTTATCGGGTGAGGTCCTTATATAGAAACTATGAAAATATTTTGAAAACTTCATACCGCGGTTTATATACTTACATAAAACTTATTAATGCCAAATTTAATTCAAAATCTGGCATTTATATGAAATTTGGACGCTTAAAGCGATTTATAGTTATATAAATTATAATTGTTACAAATAAAATCATTATTAAAGTGACATTCTGGAATTAATATTGTATTGGCCGATCTTTGCGAAATTTGATAGCATGATTTGTAGTCAAATACAAAATAACCATATCATATTTTATTTCGATACAAACATTTTTATGGTATTTATACACGTTTAAATAATTTTCGGGAAGCTGACTCATATCGATACTATGATAAACTGTGCAACCAAACTCTTACAATTTGATAGCATGTATAATGCCGATAAAAATCCTATCTACCTCGAATTTCATATAAATATGTGTATATTTAAGACAATTCTGATCAATTAAGCATATTTCCGGAAACATTTGTAAGGTAAAATAATAGACTGATTTCAAACATTTTCTATAAGCTTCGTTTATAAGTCTCAAAAAACGACTGTGCCAATTATTATTAAATAATATTTAAAATTACAGGAAAAACTGAGTCCTATCATAAAATGAATGGTGTTATTGTTTCTTAAGAAAGTCAAGCACTACTGTATTCCATATTATTAGACGTGGAAGCAACTGTGGCATTAAGCTACGCACAAATTGCCCTAGAACACAATCATATATATCAGGTATAGAAACACTTTCCAAAGAACAAAATTTTTCTTACAATTCAAACAGCATTTGCTAAAATTGAACTTTCCGCAGGTTAAATTCTTTATATGAACGAAAATCCAAAATTTTTAAAAGGGGGCATTAATGGACTTATTATATCCTTCACCACAGGTGTAAAGGGTATATCGTCACCTAAAATGCAAAAGGCAGTAACCACAATTTTTAATTTTCTGCTTTAGAATTAAGTAACACTTTTTAATCGTTCACTTAAAGCAAAAATAGATACAGCATGAAATATTCTTCAAACCAAATTTTTCTAAAATGGAACAAATTTTATAACTGTTTCATTAACGAAGTTGGTGTTACAGTCTTTTAACTTTTGTTAATATTGATGTAAATTTTGAAGATATGAATATGAAAGTTTTTGTGTAGATGTAGTTTGGGCAAAAACATTATAATTTAGTAAAAAAAAAACCATGATTTTTCAGTGGTCACGGACTTTAACATTTTAGGTAACGATATATATGTTGTCATTTCCTTTCTAGTTTCCACAATATTCATCGAAGACTCCAAAAAGTATGTACTTTCTGGATCTGGATAGGGAAGTCGATACAACGATTTCCATCTGTCTGTTGAAATCAGTTTTTAGAAAGCCCCAGTTATCGGATATATGTTTTATACATCAAACTATAAGGAATATTCCTTATAATGACACTAGTAAAAATCAACAAAATCGGTCTATGAATGGCCGAGATATCGTCCAAAAACCGTAAAGATCTCTAAACTTTCTAAGCCCCTATATAAGCTAGCTACTTCGTTTTTTCACAGAAAATTCGAAATTCATTTTGGAATGTTTTTGCGGAAGAAATGAACAAGATCGGTTCATTAGTGAGATATCGGTCAAAAAGCATTTTTGGATTTTGTGAAGCTTCTATAAAAGATTCAGAATTCGTTTTGTACAAATCTGTTGTAAATATTTTTCTAAAATTTCGATTTTTTTAATTAACCATATCGGTCCATAAACAACCGAGTTATAGGCAAAAATCTGAAGATATTAAAAGAATACACAAACAAACATATAAAAAGCATTGCAATGACTTTCACTGTTGTTGTTTTTTGTATAAGCAAGCAGTAGTTGTTAATTGTATATATATATATATATATATATATATTAGACTGCACCAAAATTTGCCGACTTTTGAATTTCAACCGTAGCTCCCTCTAAAATCGTTCAATGAGATGTAAAAATGTATTGTGTGAAATATTTGTGACATCGGATATCGTTAACACGTGCTGCATCGGACCTGAAGTTTGTATAGTGCGTTTGTATGGGGAAAATATGGCTTTTTTACAATTTTTAGAAAAATGTAGCTATTAAATACTTTGCTTTGTAACAAAATATTAAAAATCGTAATCTACATATACAGGTATGGGATGGAAATCGATCATTTTCAAATCGAACGTTTTGAAAAATTGTGATGAATTTCGATCGATTTTAAGAATAATATTTGGAACAATGCTTTATTTTTCCTCTACAAGATATAGCACTATTGAAAATCAAGGAAATTATTTTCATGGAACACTTAAAATTTTATTATAAAATCTGATAAAAAGTGAGTACTGTAATTCTCATCAATAAAGAAAACATAAAGATAAATACATCACACATTTTTTTCGATTTAAATTCGTTTTGTTTTCGAAATATCATCAAACACGACATAATAAGAGAAAATCGGGTAAAAAATGTTTATATTATTACGAATTCCCCAGACCATTAATATGTTTTAGATCACTTGTGTAAGGAGTGTATAAACAGATTTTTTTTTTTTTGGTTTTTTTTTAGAATTGTTAAAATTAATGCTATTTTTAATGAAATTTGAACCATAATTACTGAAAAATATGTTTTTGTTTCTTCAGGATAATTCAAAAATTTTGAATTTTTTTAAAGACTGTTTCCAAACTCCAATTTAAAACCTTTAAAAATTTTGTTAAACAAATTTCAAAAAAATTGGAATAAAACTATACAAGTTTATAGGCAACACCACGGAAAATAAAATAAAAAAGAAATCCATAGTTGGAAACAAAGGAAAAATTAATTTTAATATTTTTGATGTTAATACTCGTTTAATCACTTAGTTTAGTTCTAGCTTTTACTAAGGTAAATTCATGTCGAAAAATATGTAAATTAATATGCATTATTAAGAAAAATATTAATTTTTCATTAAATATGTAGAAAATATGCACTAACAAATCGATGCTATTTTGTGTGATTCGGATAGATATCTACATAAGATAGTTTTTAAATGTTTCCTGAAAATTATGCTTTTCCATGAAAATCCTCCCCCTACTTATGGCAATACTGATTTTGCTTTTTTAAGTTATCAAATTTGGTGACCTTAAGATATATAATTTCTTCTCCAATTTAACGTTTTAAATAAAATATTGAACTTTATTTCGAAAAGTGAGTGTATTCACTATTTTCCTCGACAAATTTTCTGATCATGAAATAAAATTTTAACTAACAAAACCAGTAGAAGAAAATAAAAAAGAAATATTTGCTTTATATTTATGCTTTAATGTTAAACTTAATATTTGTTAACGATTTATTTATTTATTCATATTCATTCAGATTTAAAATCAATTTATCAAATAAGTTTCATAATTATAAAAATATATAATTTTTAAGTGTTAAGCCAAAAACAAAAAATAAAAATATAAGTGTTGTAGTTAGTTAATAGATTTAAACGTAATAATATAAAAATAGAATAATAATTTTAATAAAAAAAAACAAATTTGTTTTTAAAGTACAATATACAGAATAAAATATTTTAGATGTGTGTAAAATCAGTGCTTAAAGATCAATTAAGTAAAAGAAAATCAAATTAAAACAAAACAAAAATTATTTTAAATTTTGTTTTTTAATGTTTTTTTTTATGATTTAGAATGAATTTTGATTTAGTTTTTTTGTTTTATTTCTTTTAAGTTTTTTTATTGTTGTTTTACAATCACAATTAATTGTCGTTATTTATAGTTTAATTTACAATAATAGTTTGTTTTGTTTTATTTTGTCTAAATGTGTGTAAGTATAGTTAAGTTTTACATTATAAATGTTGTTATTCTTGTTGTTTTACTATTTTATACATATGTATTTTTATTTAAATAATATAAATCTTGATTTATTTGTGTACTGTTTTGTTTATCATTTTCTTTATCGTCTATTTTGCATATATTTCTATGTGTGTATGTGTATTGTGACTGCCAGTGGATTTATAATTTATATTATTATTATTTCTTTTTAATTATTTATTATTTGCAATTAAAAGTGTAGTTGTGAAATTAAAGTATATGATAGAAATTTGCATACATTTGCTTACAAGAATTAAAAAGAAAAAAATAAGAAAAATAAGAAAAACTAACAAAATATTAATTGAAAAACAACTGAAAACCGCCAGCAGCTTTTTTGTTTGTGTAAAACAAAATAATTACTAGGAGAATTAATAATGGAGGGGTCTATTAAATTATAAATATATAAGTATTCATTTAATTAAAACAAAAATGTAAACAAAAATAAATCATAATAATAATAACAACAACACACTTTATTTGTTTTATTTACTGTAGTTTGACTAACTATTAAAACAAAACAAAAACACTATATAAAAAAATAGAACTGCATTAGTAGTAAGCGACGCAACTACTTTAAGCGTTGCGACATTATCACATAACATTGAGATCAATCGGGGTTGGGGTGTTTGGAGGAGTGTCTGGGTTGATAATTAGTACATAAATTAATATTGGTACCATAATAAACTGTTTTATTTGGCTTTCATATAAGATTTTTTACAAATTGTTTTCAAATAGTTTGTAAATTATTAATTCTTGTAAACAAACATTGCAAATATTTATAATTTTTAATTATGTATTTCAATTCTTTATTATATTCACTACACGAATGAAAATTTTTTTTCTGTATTTCAAATTGTTTCCTTTAGACAAAATCGTATTGGGTTTAGTTGTTCAATTTTTATAAGAATTGCCTTGTGATTTTATAGACTGGATAATTGAGAAATTTAAAATTTGCTAAGTGTATGTTATAAAAGAAAGTTTCGTTTATTTAAAACGAATATACGATATAAGTTGATCGTTTTAAAAGTTTAATTTAAAAGAATTTTAAAATGAAAGTTATAAAAATTCTCAATTCAAGGTGTTTTTTTTTTCGAATATTATGAGATAATAATATTCACATCACATCACATATTTAATCGATTTAAAATCGTTTTGTACAAATCAGGTATCAAATACCTTTATACTTAAATGGTTCTTGAAGCTTACAAATTTTATAGAATTAAATTAAACAAAATAATCTCTATTGATGTACATTTATATAGTAGTAAATAAAGTACACGCTTTTCTATCAAATTCTGTTAAGAAATTACAAGTCATTTTTCTTCTTTTTTAAATTAATAAACTAACTATCCCATATTCATATTTAGTCAAAAGTCAACATTAATTTACAGTAATGTCAAACTCGATTCGAAAGTAAAAATATTCTAAATTTTCTGTTCCTATTACGCAACATGATCTGATTCCGAAGAAAAGAAAGATGTGTTAAAAAAAATCGTCAAGAACATTATTCTTAAAACATAAATTATTTTTTGTAAAAAATTTATAAAATTTAAATTTCCCAAATTTTCCAGTTTGCAAATATATAAAATATTTAAATTTTATATTTAGGCCAATGTAAAATGTATGCTAGTAGTGAAATATTTAATTTCAAATTAAATGTATGTACTCGTATATAGGGAATTGTGTTGTAAAAATTTTGTAAAATAAAATAATTAAAACACAATCCTGCACAACCTTTTTTTTTTTGTTTTTTTTTTTTGTCATACATAATTTTTTTTTTTAATTTTTGTTGTAAAACATACAAAGAAAATGTAATAAATACAGTGTAATATTTAAGTTATTTTGTTTCATACAACTCAGTTGTGTATTTATTTGTAAATGAAGTACTTAAACGTCTCACTGGTGTAGATAATTAACACTTTAAATAGCAATATTTACATTGAATTTAGACACGATATTTTTTCTTTTTTAATTTTGCCAGGCTGATAAAAATGGATATTACCAAAACTAAATTAAACGCCATATGAAACAACAATAGTAGTAGAGATTATTTTGTTTGATATTGAATTAAAAAAAATTGATTTAAATAATTTTAATTAAAATTAAATAAATTTTATATTGATTTGCTTTTTTTTCTTTAGAGTTTGTTACTTGTTTAAATGTTTTTTTTTTTTTTTTTTTTTTTTGTTACTAATTAACATAGTTATGTACTTTGTTTTTATTTTTATATAAATATATACTTCAATATTATGTATTTGTTGTTTATATTTACAGACATAAACCAATATAAAGAATTTTGGTTGCTTTTAAAAAATAAACAATTCACACGCATAAATTACAAAAATACAACTGAAAGGGAGGATACTTAATAAATTAAAGAATCAATAATATTGTACATGTTTATAATTAATTCATTGTTGATAATTTGTTTTAGTTTTTATAACTTAATTTTTATTAAAATTTGTATTGTAGAGTTATTTGTAGTGAGCCTTATGTTGCTTTTATTTTATTACATTTTATTCTTTAAATCTTTGTATTATTTGCTGTTTAATTATATATTTGTGTTTGTTTTCCACACATTTCATGTGCGCTGCTGTCTATTTGACTGCAGTTCATCCTATAATATGTTGGATAAAAATAAAGCAGTGTTTAAAGATCAATATGCATAAATTTAATGCCTGAAAATTCTTTATGAACATCGTCAAATTAAATATAGATTTTATATCGTTGGCTTAAAAAGAAAAGCCAGAATATATAGCAAAACAATTTAATCAATTTTTAATATTCAAAAAGCAAAGCAATAGAAGAAAATATTTTTGGTTTTGTTAAAAAAAATTAAAACTGTCGATGTGTGGTTTTACTTTTAAGCCAACGAAATGTACAGATCAAAATAGTCGAAATCAGTGAATTTTTTATACGTACATACTTAGCCTTGTAAATCGCTTGAATTTAAGGGTTGGACTAGTAATCTATTACACTTAATTTCTATTTTATTAATAAAAAAATTACTATTATATATTGCGCTTTTATAATTTTGTACATTCCTGATTGTTAACAATTTACATATAAAAGAATATAAAATTTTTTGATCAAAATATGATTACACATATTTCAATAAAATATACATAATAGTAAACTGAAAAGTATAAAATTTGCTTTATGAACTTTTTTATAAAAATTCAATTTTAATTTAATGAAATTAAATATCGATTACTTTTTTTGGAAATGAATCACAGCATTCATCAAAAGAATTCAATCTTGATGATCGTAGTAAACCATTATACATTGAATCTTTTAAAAATTGTAACAAAAAATTATTTTAAAAATAATGTCCATAATAAATGCTGACAAAGTTCCTAATATTATGATTTCACTGTATGTAGCAAATTAATTTTCTAAACAAAATATTAAGTACGTTTAGAAAGTTCATTTATATATAAAAAAAAATGTATGATGGATTTAAAATGTTGGCGCTTTTTTAAGTACAAAAGAAATTACATTTAAATATTTGTCAACTTCAGTCTCATCCAATTGAATTACAAGGCATGATGATCATTCAAACTGCATACTGACAAAACCAAAAAAACATTGCTTTAAATTCATTTCATCATATTGTAACATAATTTTTATACATGTCTTCTATGTGTATATCTTGACTTAAATTCATTTTTCATATTTTTGCGTTTATTGTAGGTATTTTGTTTGTTAATGATTTTTGTTTAACTATTTAGCTAAATATCACACTTAATTAGATACGAATACGACAGAACAAAATTATCATAATTACTACAAAATTTATAATGAAAAATAATATAATTATTTTTTTTTAAGTAGCTTAAACTAAACTAGCTATGTAGTTATGGTTGTAGTATTTGACGACGTATTTTGATAATATAAAGACCATAATTATACATACATGCATGAATAAAACAAAAATAAAAATAATAAATACAATAAAAAAAGGACAACTTAAAATTAACGAAATAAAAAAATATAAAAATAATTGTGTACGCAAATTAATAACGAAACTATAACAAAAAAAAAAAAAAAATTAATAATAAGTTAAAAAAAAATATATATATATATAACAAAATTAATAATTTAATAAACAACTTACAACAATACAACAATGTAAGAAGATTTTGGAGGTGTTTTGGGTAGAAGGATGGTGGGTGTTTGTATTTAAGTATGAATACAATTACGAGGTTGCACGTTTTTAGCACAAACAAAATAAAAACATGTATATTGTGCATCATTAAAGTGCAACATTTGTATCTAAAACTCTGTATTAAATATTGTGTTGTTATTGTTGGTGCTGTTGTTTAAGTATTGTGCGCAGATAATTCACTTTCAATGCCACTTGCTGCAGCGACAGTTGAATGTTGTATTTGTGTTGTTGTAGGCGGTGGTGGTGTGGGAGTTACTGCTGCAGCAGCCCCTTCATTGGTGTCAAAACTTTTGGAAATGATAGCAGCACTGCTGCCGCATAGTTTTTGCATTGTATGCAGAGTTTCCTCATTAATTGTATGTTCAGGTGATATATTTTCTTTTATCTCCTGCTTTACTTCGGTGGGTATACAATCAGCATTGCATTCTGTTATTAACGTACTACCACACAAACAATTAGTTGTGGTACCAACACAACCACAACCGCAGTACTCTCCTGTCCCCCTTCCCAACAATATTCCGCCGGCACTTTCGCTAGCAGTCGGTTGAACATTGAGAGCTGATGAGGTGGCCATTGTTGTAGTAGTAGTAGACGCCGTAGTTACTGGTTCATTGCCAAATGACAGATTTTGACGAAATACTTGTTTACCAAAATCGCGTAGCGAAAAATCGAAAAATGATCTTGATTGTTCGGTTACAACCGCTGCTGCTGTTGTAGCCACTGTATTGGCCAAGTCAACACTATTTGTAGCAGCTGCAGTTATAATATCATTGCCAAGTTTCGTCCATGATGGTGGGGATTGTCTACGTATTGGTACTAGACTTGTTTGTGACTTTTGTTGCTGTGCAGCTACAACAGCATATGTTGGTGGTGCTGAAAAGAATAAAATTTTAAATTGGCTAGAAATAAAAAAGCAACAGTGTTAGTAGCTTGTTAGAAAATAGCCCACAGCATTTTTATGCAACTTGAAAATTTTATTGTAAAAAAAGCGAAACAAGCGCCCATATTTAAAATTGAAAACTTTTCTTTATAATGCATAATTTCTAATGATTTTCTTTAACGAAAAATCTACAAGTTTTAATCTTAAAGATGTAAAATCCGTAGTAAATAAATTATATATTAATTGGCAATTCAATCTTAAATTGTGTTGTTATAACTGAATAACAAAAACTTCCAATTCTTCAGATTTCATCGTCTCTACAGACACAGACTTTTGTGTTTGTACAGAAATGTATTTTTTTTTTATTTAAACCTAATGTTAGAATTACAATTAATCAAAAACAAGCTATGAAACAAAACTTACACTGACTTAATGGTGTGCCCGACATAGTTGTTGTGGATATTCCCACTGGTTTTGTTTCCGGCGATGAGCTACGCTGAAATATGGTAGTTGGATTGTGAAATAATGTCAACAGTTTATCAACTGCTGTAGGATTTGATATCCAGGATACTTTACGTACACGTTGCTGCTGTTGATGTTCTTGCTGTTGTTGTACAGCAGGTTGCACTACACTTTCATTTGGCATTTCAACAATATTAGTAATGTTTTCTTTAGCTGTAGCAGCAGCTGCTGCGACTGTAATTGGTCCAAAAACCTCATTGACAGTATTTTTAGTTAACGTTATGTCATTGTCACTGAACACTGCAATTGGGCATTGGCCTGAACCAGTTAAATCATGTTGTTGCTGCTGGCTTAAGGCTTCATTACAGTGAACTGAAGATGCTGGCGACGATGAGGAGTCAGAGCTATCTGTGTTACTGGCAGGGGAAGTAGATGAAGAGGACGACGATGAAGACGAAGAGGATGATAATGACGAGTCTGACGATGATGATAGTGTTGAGAGGTTAGATGGTGAAGGTTGTAGGTTATTGGAACTTATTGGTACAGTTACTGGTGTCGTTGATAATGATGATGGCGTCGGTGTTGTTGTCGTTTGCGTCTGATTGGTAATGTTGTTGTCAATTTTTATTGTTTGATTTGTACTTTGTTCACATTGTTGTATTGTGCTTGTTGCTACTGCTGACGATACTGATGTATCTGCTGCTGTCATTACAGAAGTATCCTGATCTATTTCCAAAACTGGTGTGCTAGTTGCTATTGTTGCAGAAGTATCGGTGGTAGTATTATTGATTTCTTGTTGCGGTGTGATTATGGTGGGTGGTGGCGTAACGAATGTTGTGGGAGGTGTAACTTGTGTTGCGTCTGCTAATGTTCTGCTACAACAACTTAATGAATCTTGCCGCAGGTCATCTGCACGTTTATATGATTGTGAAGGTGGAGTATTCTCTAAATATTCTGATGACGAGTCTTTAGCATTTCGCGATATAGGCGTTGGTGGAGGATTAATTGGAGGCGTTATGGGCTGCGTATAGCGACTAACTAATGGCAGATTAGGATCCTCGTAAACCTTTCGAACTAAAAAGCGAGAACGTGGGGATACGGACAAACGCTTGATTGATTGCGTGGATGACGAAATTGTTGCCATTGACGGTAGCGAACAGGACGTAGGCAATGAAGTAGATGAAATATTTGGATAAATTGGATCATTACCTTCTCTTTCTGACGCCGAGGACAAGGCAATAGCTGCGCTACTCATAGAAACTCCCTTTGCTGAAACAAGATTGCTAGCAATTGGTTTTTGAGTACTTGGCGACGTGAGTGGACTTGCTTCTGGAACCCTAAATACTTGAAACCTACTAGCACGATTTGGTGAGGACGATGGTGATATCGTTGTTGGACTCGGCACCGGCGAACGGAGTCTCGTGCCAGCTTTTCGTTTAATATCCAATTTACTATTGGACACTGGAACTACCACATTTTTCGTTGCATCCACCACTGGTCGGCTTTGGCAAGTTAATGAAATTTTTCTAGATCCAAGATAATAACCTCCTCGTCTCTTGGCCAATGCGTTTGCTGTTGATTTTTCCTGTTGCATTTGAACTTGTGTTTTCTCATTGCGAGAACACATTGATCTTACATTTTCCAAAACTCTGGCGTAGTCTAAATGGGCTTCACTGCCTACAGAAAGTCGTTTAGGCTCATCGTCAATGTCGATTTGCGTTACGGTAGTATTTGATTTAAGAACTTCGGCTATTTTTGTAAGACTCTCAACTTCTAACTTATTGTCGCGTATATCGATTCGTTGCAGGGTACTATTGCCGCCGAACGTTAGAACAGACGATAGCGTTTCTATTCCTTTGGCACTGAGATGGGCACTCTGTAAGCCTAGAGTGGTTAATGTTGTGTTTTTTGTAAGACTTTCCTTCACGGAACCTACAAACTCATTTGACAAACAGTTCTTGCCAATATTGAGCAATTCCAACGATACAGTTTCCGCCAGTAGATCTGAGATGTAGAGGCCTGACTCTTTTGTTAAATTGTTATTCCACACAGCTAGTGCCTTTAGACCGCCGGGAGTTCTTGTGCCAAATTCTGGCGCAGCATCCATAGGACGTTGTTGCCTCGTGAGCGTATCATTTTTTGTGATTTTTTCATTTAGGTGTGATGATGATGAAAAATTCAAATCACCACTGCCTATACTACCATCCAAAGAATTGTCACTACATAAACTATCAGTACTTTGAGAACGATTGCGAGAAGACTGTGTCAAAAATCCACAGGACGATTCTGAACGACGCAGTCCACTGCTGGCTCCTCCTGGCGAAGTTGAGGGAGGTGGTGGTGTAGGTGTGGGGCTTGGACTAGTACATATTGCACTATTTGATTTGTACTTCTGTGTAAAACTATCCTGAGCAATTGTCACCTTTGGCATTTTATCTCGACCTTCATTTGCGGTTATTATTGAAGATTCTGTAGGCTTTTCTAAAACAGTAAAGCCTACCTGAACTGTGGGAAGTGTTGTGGTTGTCACAGAGGGCAGCGAAGAAGAAAGGCAAGAATTAATTGGCGATTCAGCTGTCAGACGTTCCCTTTCCGTCAAAGGCGTTGAAAGATTTGTAAAAGGTGGAGTTGGAGGGGTAGGCGTTGATGATGGCGTGACTTGAGCAGCGGCCGCTATTAGACATTCATTCGATTCAGAGGCAATAGTAGCTGTCTCAATGGCCAACTCTTTGGCAATATCATCAAATCGTGTACTTTCAAGAGATGTTGATAGGCGGGTAAATTCTTCCGGCAGATGACGACTAATATCACCTTCCGAGGCACTTTCGAATGCAGAGTCCGTACTGTGGGTGTCATCGAAATCTTCTCCCAGTTTGGTATTCTTATTTACATCCAAAGCACGACTGGTAGCATGATGTTGCATCATATTTGAGTGATCTCCCGAATGTATGTCAACGTCATCACCAACTACTACTCGAGATACTCCACCACCCAGTAGACAGTCACTTTCCTCTGCCTTAACTTCAAACACTCCCGACCTAGAAATATTTTCATCTTCGGTATTATTTGAGTAGGCGGGTAAACTTGCAGTTAGTGTAGATGATAGTGGCGTATTAATTGTTTGTGGGGCGGTATTGTTGTTATTAATATTGTTATTATTGCTATTTACAAGGGAATTTTGAATATTTACTGAATCGCTCATACTGACGGGTGAGTTACGTAAAACTACATTTTTCTCTTCCAGAGGGATCTTATTACTGTCAGGAGGTGAATTTTCACGTTCTGTTAACGACGACGTACTTGTCGTTGTCGTTATGAGATTTACAATGGCACTTGTCACCGTCACTGCACCCTCACTTGGAGATGTATCTAACAATCCCATGTTTGTTGTTGCCTTTGTATTTGTACTTGTAATTGTTGTGGTAGTTGCTGCAGAATCAAATATTTCATCACTAATTAAGCTAGCATCCTCTGAATTACAGGCTGCTAAAGTGTCTGTTGATATATTGGATGCGCCTTCTTCACTACTACTTTCACTATTCATCGATAATAGTTTATCAAGCATCGACTGACCACCACTAGTACTTTGTAATGGGTTTCTAATTGTACTTGAACGTACTGTATCGTCAGTATCTTCATCGCCATCGTTTTCATCTATTGTCGATCCAACAGATGATATCAATGGTGGTTTAACTTTATGTTGTTCACCTTCAACATAACCACTTCCCGCTTCTACTTCGACAACACCTTTTACTTTTTCCTCAATTGATGGCAAGTTTGACTCATGGCAAAAATTATTTTCAGCGACTAAATCCCCGTTTTTGGATAACGTTTTCAATGACTGAGTTTCGTTTGATTCTTTGTCTTTTATTTTCCAATCTAATGATTCATCGTCATTATTGTCAGTCACGTCTAAAGGTGGCGAAGATTCTATTGGCGACATACTTTCCCCATCATCTTCTATGGCAGCTGTTCGTTGAAATGTTGTTCGTCGCTCCAACTCCTTCGATTGCATAATCAAAGCTTTAACTATGTGCCGCAAACCCTCGTCTCTTATATTATTATTGCTTATATCGATTAATTCTATATAATGATTGCATTTCAACATTGCCGCAATAGTATCTGCATCATTACAATCTAAATCATTATGTGCCAGCCAAAGTTCTTTTAAAACTTTATTGTGCCGTAGTTTATAACCTGCAGTAGTGCATTAATATTATAAATATAAATTAAAACAAACATACATTTTAAACAGGATTTAAATACTTACACAAACCGCTCAACGGTGCTCCTTTTAAACCACAATGTTCTAATTTTAAAGTATGCAAATTGGAAGTACTTAAAGCATTTCCTAAATTATCAGCGCTTATTTTTGATATTGGATTCCCTTCAGCATTTAGCACCTGCAGTTCCTGACTGTGACTTATCATGTAAATGCATGATGTCCAACCTCTATGTGTCATGCCAGTAGCATTTGATGAAATGTCTAATTCATGTGCGGCCTCATAATATTCAATAATTTCAAAGAGAGCACTAGCCGCCGTTTCGTCCAGTTTACAATCCGACAAATCTATTGATTTGTACTGCACCTATAAAAAAGCGAAATAAACAAAATTTAACTAATATATAAAATTAAAAAAAAAAAAAAAATCAAATCTGCTATTACGCCTTTTGAATCAAATGTGTGAAGATAAATTTTAAAATTTATAACCCTAGACGCAAACCATGTTAGTTAACGGAGGTCTGTTAACTCGTTAATATAGCTCTATTAAGCATGGAAAAACTGATATATTGAATAAAAATGGAATTAGGAACACATTTTTGGACCAAATAGGTCCAGAAAACCGTTACCATTACGAAATACACTCACATATCTTAAATTCAGGCAACTTTCTCAGAATTGGCTTTAAAACATGAATTTCACGATCATTCAAAATTTGGGATTCTGAGTGGGATGAATCCAGATTCCAGGGAAACAAGGCAACGTGGGCGGACAAAACTTTTTGGAGATGATAGATAAGGTATCCCACTATGTCCTCCACTTTTTAGATCCTTTAACAGTGTGAGTTGGAAGGAGTTATACAAATTTTTCAAAAATTTAAAATTTGGGATTCTGAGTGGGATGAATCCAGATTCCAGGGAAACAAGGCAACGTGGGCGGACAAAACTTTTTGGAGATGATAAATAAGGTATCCCACTATGTCCTCCACTTTTCAGATCCTTTAACAGTGTGAGTTGGAAGGAGTTATACAAACTTTTCAAAAATTTAAAATTTGGGATTCTGAGTGGGATGAATCCAGATTCCAGGGAAACAAGGCAACGTGGGCGGACAAAACTTTTTGGAGATGATAAATAAGGTATCCCACTATGTCCTCCACTTTTCAGATCCTTTAACAGTGTGAGTTGGAAGGAGTTATACAAATTTTTCAAAAATTTAAAATTTGGGATTCTGAGTGGGACGAATCCAGATTCCAGGGAAACAAGGCAACGTGGGCGGCCAAGACTTTTTGGAGATGATAGATAAGGTATCCCACTATGTCCTCCACTTTTCAGATCCTTTTACAGTGTGAGTTAGAAGGAGTTATACACATTTTTCAAAAATTTAAAATTTGGGATTCTGAGTGGGATAAATCCAGATTCCAGGGAAACAAGGCAACGTGAGCGGACAAAACTTTTTGGAGATGATAAATAAGGTATTCCACTATGTCCTCCACTTTTCAGATCCTTTAACAGTGTGAGTTAGAAGGAGTTATACACATTTTTCAAAAATTTAAAATTTGGGATTCTGAGTGGGATAAATCCAGATTCCAGGGAAACAAGGCAACGTGGGCGGCCAAGACTTTTTGGAGATGATAGATAAGGTATCCCACTATATCCTCCATTTTTCAGATCCTTTAACAGTGTGAGTTGAAAAGAGTTATACAAATTTTTCAAAAATTTAAAATTTAGGATTCTGAGTGGGATGAATCCAGATTCCAGGGAAACAAGGCAACGTGAGCGGACAAAACTTTTTGGAGATGATAGATAAGGTATCCCACTATATCCTCCACTTTTCAGATCCTTTAACAGTGTGAATTGGAAAGAGTTATACAAATTTTAAATTTTTGAAAAATTTGTATAACTCACACTGTTAAAGGATCTGAAAAGTGAAGGACATGGTGGATACCTTATCTATCATCTCCAAAAAGTTTTGTCCGCCCACGTTGCCTTGTTTCCCTGGAATCTGGATTCATCCCACTCAGAATCCCAAATTTTGAGTGATCGTCAAATTCATGTTTTAAAGCCAATTCTGATAAAGTTGCCTGAAATTAAGATATGTGAGTATATTTCCTAATGGTAACGGTTTTCTGGACCCATTTGATCCAAAAATGTGTTCCTAATTCCATTTTTATTGAATATATAAGTTTTTCCATGCTTAATAGAGCTATGTTAACGAGTTAACAGACCTCTGTTAACTAACATGGTTTTCGTCTGGGGTTATAAATTTTAAAATCTATCTTCACACACATTTGAATCAAAGTTGAGAAAATCCATTTATCAATATTAAGTCTGAAATATTGATAGTGTTTAAACGTTTCAAAGACATTTTATTTAAAAATTTTACTAATGTTATAATTATAAAAAAATACATATAATTTATATCAAAAGAAAATTTCAATACATTAAACAAACGTGTGGCAAGTAAACATTATCTCGTGCTAAATTTTCTTAAAATATTCAAGGCGTAATCGTTACAGTGAGAATTAATACATAGTATGTACTTTAATCAAATGGATAAATTTACAGATTTTGTTTTGAACTAAGTACTGGATCTACTGGACTAGAATTGAAATTGTAAAAATAAAATTGATGTTCAAGATGCTGGCTGAACTTAGTAAGTTTATTTTTAAATTAAAATATCTTTATATTAATATTTTATATAAAGTTTTACACCCGTATTCACAAACTACTTTGTCTCTAAAATATATTATAAATTTAAAATTGGTTTGTGAATACTGGGATTAATAACAATCAATAAATATTACTGGTACGCCATATATTTGTCTTTTCGTTTCGTTCATCAATTTCTGATCGATATTCTTATTAATTTATTTATTTATTTATTTTTTGCAACCATATTTCATTTGGAAGATAATTTATCGAAAGATTGTATATATACTAAATATAATCATGTCTTCTTTGCATTTCTTTTGATAATTTACCAATATTATCTATTGTTTTTAATTAAAGACAAATCTATATTTTTATACCATAGCTGTCTTGTTGCGTTTCATAATCTTTGACATCTCAATTAGATTTATTAAATTACTGGTCATACAGACGATCTACGCTGCCACTTTTGATAATTTTAGAATGACAAAAATCCAATTTTAGACAGCGTTTGGAAAACTAGACTTCAAGTAGTCGTAACACCAAAAAATAACTAAAATTGTAGTTTAAAAATATTAAAAACTAGTAGTCGTTCATTTGCTTCAACTACTGCAACCATTACTTTTTTGTAGAAGTATTTTTAGTTATAGTTCAAAACTACAATTTTGAAAGTAGTGTAGTTCTTATAATTTTATAACTACTGCTACCTTCACATACATGTAATACTAGTTTTATCTATATTCTTAAAAGTAAACTACTACCTTCTTTGCTTATTTTTAAAGATAGTAAATAGAGTAGCAATAGAAATTAAAGCAGAGGTAGCAGTAAAGGTAGAGGTAGCAGTAAAGGCAGTTGAAATAGTTTAATAAAAAATGAAGCTTAAAAATATCAATGCAAATTATAAAATTCAAAGTAATAAATAATATTTATTATAAAATTCAAAGTAATAAATAATATTTATGTATTAAATATAGTTTTTCATTCATTTACTATTTTATTTTTAACTTAGTTAATATATATCAATATCATATAAGTTTAAAATTTTGAATAATTGTAGAAGAATACATTGTAAAAGTTTTATTGGACACTCGGCAGAATGGAAAGCATTTTCTAATCCGCCACGACCTTCATCAGCACTCTTCAGCGTCCCACCGTGGTGTTATCTGTAAACATCATCTATTTAACTTACAACTTTTCGGGAAATGGAATCCGTAACTTATTTCCCTATATTTTATTAAGTAAGACGAATGGTTTACGATAAAGCTTTTTTTACACTTATTTTGTATTCTCCTTTTTCAATTATGATGTTTATATGCTTAAAGCTACCAGTTAGGTAGTATATTCAAGCAATGTATAATTAATTGTTATTGTTTAGCCACTTATTAAGTAATAATGAACAATGTTGTGTTGTTATTTGATTTATTCCTTGTGTTTGTTTTCTATTTTTAGAAATACTTAACAGTGGAGTCAAAGTAACACTTTTTACACCGTGACTTGTGTGTTGAGTTAATTAGTTTGCAGTGTTTTGTTGAACTTTTTTTTATAGTTTTTTTAGAATTTTTGTAATTGTAGAAGAATACATTGTAAAAGTCTTTTTGAACACTCGGCAGAATGGAATGCATTTTCTAGTCCGCCACGACCTTCATCAGCCCATCGTGGTGTTCTCTGTAAACATCACCTATTTAACTTATAACTTTTCGGGAAATGGAATCCGTAACTTATTTCCCTATATGTTAATTATTCAATGAATTTAAGCCGAAATAAAACTATAAACTAATTTTATACAAATTTCATAAATATGTAAAAATACGACTTGACTTTAAATATGACTGAAAAAGTAAAAAATATTCAGCTAAAATAAATTTCATATAAAATTTCATGCATTCTTTTTTAACCTTCGTTTCTGATTTATAAAATATTTAAATATAGTAAGAAAAAATATTAAGCTCCCATACAAGGCTAGATTGTAGCACTAATTATCTTTATGACAAATCAGTCTAAAAATGTATTTCTTAATTTAAAATTTTATAAATATGTGGGATTAGTGAAGGATTTAACGTAACGTATTTAAATGCAAACTAAAAAATTAGTCTTTCATATCATAAAGGAATATTTAGAAGATTCAATAGTCCAATTAATATATAACATAATGAAATAATATGGCAACATTCACATACATTTTATAAAAATTTTAACCTTATAAAAACACAAGACGAGAGAATGGTTTTAAGTCTTATTACTATAACAACGTATTGTGCTCACTTTTGTTTATATCTATTTTCCCATTGTTCTATGTTTATTTCTGTTTCAAAAACTATTTTTTTTTTTTCTACCTATTAGCTACCTTTTCTGGCAGTTTATGGCTACCCCTTCCGTTAGTATTAATTAAACATTGAAGGTAGCAGTAAAAATAAAAAATATTTTATGAAAAACAGTTATAAAAATTAAACTACAAATGGAGTAATATCCAAATATTTTATTTTTAAAACTAACGCTGCATTTCAACTACATGTTTTATAGTTTCTGCTCCATTTCAAGTTTTTTTTTTTTTTTTTGCGAGTAGCAGTAGTTATAGAAAGTGTTAGACTACAAAAAATTATAAATGCTTTCGCTATTACTACTGACAATTTTCAGTAGCTGTAGTTTTAGCCAATCCAATCAATTTGGTAGCAGTTGGAGTTTTTCAAACGCTAATTTTAGAATGATAAAAAACAAATTTTAGAGATATTGAACTCAAATTTGATATTTAATTAGAAGGTAAGATCAATACCAAGCCCATGCTGAACAAAAATATTAATTATTATTAAGTTTTGTTAAATGATGGTCTTTATTTTGCTAAAATTAACAAATGTTGCTGATAACGTGGTTCTCCTTTCATATGTGATATAAAAAATAAAATATAATTGTATAATTTAATAATAAACAAAAAATAAAGAATTGTTTATATTATTATAAAGATAAAATATTGGAAATATACTGAGTTGTAAAATATAACTAAATAGTTATTTTTATGCTATCAGATCTAGATTTAAAACTGGGGTTTTATCGTCTGGCAAACTGCTTTATATTGTTTGAAAATTTCAACTTTAGTTTTATTAATCAAATTTGATGTGACGCCTTCTAAATGTTGTAATGGAGGTAGCACAGACTTAGTACTTGATATTCCCAATTAGACGGTTTTCATTTTCCATACCCTTCATGTTAAACGTCATAAATAAAAAACGTAATTATTGGTTCTGTCCAGATAGTTGGGTTTCCAAATATAAATGTACTTATTTGTAAATACATTAAGTCGACTCACACAATATGGAAGGGAAAAAGTGTTTTTGTTTCTGAAAATAAACCTTGATATGTTTTATATTTTCCAAAATATTTCGGTTCTACTGATGACTGTTTAATAAAAAAAGATTTTTTTAGTTTTTTAAAATTTTTTATATTTTCTCCCAAAGAAACGCATATTAAATCATCACTTAAAAAGTTTTCGGAAGCCGCGTCCATTGGTACATAAAACATATCCAAGAGTGACCTCAATATTATTTTATTCCGTAAAATATCCTAATTTTTGAAGTTTTTCAAAATATTATTTATTTTTAATGAAAATTAAAATTTTAAAATTTTTACTTTTACAATTTGCAGGCGTCTGATTAATTATTATTTCAATATTATTTATTTGTTTATCAGAAAGTCAACCTGACAAAATTTTATAAAAACATAATCAATATGGGTATCAAAATTCTTATTTTGATAAGATCTACCCGTTTGAATTAAAATATTTACAAAAATTGCAAAATTACTATTAAAAAAATAAATAACAGTATCAATGAATGTAAAAAATATAAAAAAGTATAAAACCCACTTCTGCATTAGCGGACTTGTGGCACTCCTACATAGACCAGATGTAAACTTGGTAGATTTTATTTTATTTATTTATTTATTTTATTTTATTTTATTATTATTATTATTTTTTGTTGTTATTTTTTTGTTGAAAAAAAGCTATTTAATTTCACGGTCCTCCAGACTCCAAATTTCTAAAAATGTTGGGGGGAAAGAAATCTACAGCACAATATCTATAGGAATTGCGTTGGCATTCAAAACAATAAACTTTTTAAATACTTATTTTAGTTAAAAAGTACCAAAAAGTAGAATAAATAATAGGATTTTCAAGAAGTATCAACGACATGTTTGATATATTTGAGATAAAGAAACAATAGTATTTGAAATTTATTTTTATGTCTTTTGGTTTAGAAGATTCGTAGGGTACTAATAAAGTACCAGTTTTTTACTCGTGACTAATGGTGCCTGTGGATTCTCACCCACATAAAACCACATATCTATAATTTTATTTTTCTAGGTAAATTATTATATAAAATTCAAAAAGTAATATTAGAGGAACGAAAAAATACCAAAAAGTCCCTTCAAATGGGATCTTATTCAAACGGAACTGTTTATATTTAATTCCATGCTTCTACGTTGAATATTATAGAAAAGTACCCTTCTAAGGGTACTTTTTTTTAATTTTCTATAATATTAGGACCACATACATATTTAAGTTTA
Organism: Protocalliphora azurea; assembly: GCA_932274085.1. Taxonomy (NCBI): domain Eukaryota; kingdom Metazoa; phylum Arthropoda; class Insecta; order Diptera; family Calliphoridae; genus Protocalliphora; species Protocalliphora azurea. The sequence goes on from OW026520.1 coordinate 49,912,071, forward strand.
TTTTTCTAGGTTTAATATTATAAACAATTTAAGAAGTATCATTAGAAGAACGAAAAAGTATCACAAAGTACAATATTATAAATATTATAAAAAATTCAGAAGTATCATTAGAACAAAAAAAAAACACAAAAATAGAATCGGTTTTCCAACCGGTTTTAAAAGCGGGGTTTTCGGATTAAGTCGGTCGGTTTTTCAAAACATTCATTTTTCAAATGTCGAATAAAACGATTTTTCTAAACACAAAAAACCGGTTTTAAAAATAACATTTTATTTAAAAAACTTATTTAATAAATAAAAATATTTGAAAGGAAATTTAGGAAAAAATTGTTAATTGATTAATATTCATAAATTTAATTTCTTGTTATGTTTTATAAATATATTTTAAGGTTAAATTAAAATTAACTCTATAAGCGTAGTTGCCAAATAAATTTGAAAGAAATCTTCAAATTTTGAGAAAAAAAATCGTCAGTATTCTATATGTTAACGAGCATTTTGTATGCTTTTTTTGATCAAAAATTTATTTGATTTATGATAAAATTTTAAATTAAAAAGAAATTAATAAAACTTACATTAATTTAATATTGTCGGCCCATTATGAAAGTCAAGTATTATCAATTAAGTTGTTTTTATATATGACTTTCAAAGCAAAAATAAGTAAGACTTAGTGCGATTCCAAAAAATGTATTATAACTATTGGATACTTAGTACTGCTATTTAAGGATTTCTAATGTCTTGTTTATGAAATAAAAATTTTTTATAAAAATTGCGAAAGGCATTTGACCTTTCGTGAGATGTGTATTCGCATTTTAAAATAAAATTGTACATAATTGAATCGAATTATATTAGTTCCTTTAATTTTTTTCTACAATTGAACCATTTAAATTGACAAATTTAAGAAGATTTTTATTTTAATTGTTAATATTTATGTATCAACTAATTTAATTTTAAAGAAAAATATATCAAAAATGCTAAAAATAATTCTGAATTTTCTTTTAGAAAAAATCGTTAAATTTGGGCCAAAAATCGTCAAATCGTCATGACGGTTTATCGTCATTTTTAGAACCAAAAAACTTAAAAATGACGATAAACAGTCAAATCTGGCAAAAGTGTCTATAACTTTAAACAAATATTAAAGTAATAATTATATTGAATGAAATACGCATATCAATGGAATTAGTTTTATCACGTGTAATAACTGTAACATTCTTACAAACAATTTAAATATTTTATGTTTTTTTTTTTATTAATTCAATATTTCTAATAATAGTTAATTACATTTTTTAAAGAAATAGTATTTGAAATAAGTCTACGTTTAAATTTTTTTCCATATTAACTCATAGTTTCTGTACATATTAAATAAAACTTAGTTTCATTTTGATGATTGTTTTTTTACCTTAATTAAATTTTGTTTCATAAAATAATTACATTTCATAAATTTTAACTTCAATATTATAAAATTTGTTGATTTTTTTTAGAGAAATATTTGCTTCTGAAAAAAAACGGTTAATAGGTTTTTTCGGAATTTTGAAAAAAAACGGTTGATTCAAGCTATTCGAAAACCGCTTTCTCTAAAAAGTAAAATAATCGATCACTCTACTACATATGATCACGTATCTTTAATTTTATGTTTCTAGATTCAAAGGTGTCATTAGAAGAACGAAAAAGTACCACAAAGTCCCCCCCTTAAATACTTACCCACATCAGACCATGTATTTTTAATTTTATGTTCCTTCGTTCAATATTATAAAAAATTCAAAAACTGCAATTCGCAGAACAAAAAAGTACAGCGAAGTCCCTTTTAATGAATTCTCATTCACTTAGGACCACATATCTTTAATTTCATCACGAAAAATCTCCTTATAAATTTTTACTCACATAAAATCATGTATCTTTAATTTCATGGTTCTAGGTTCAGGAAAAAGTACCATAAAGTCCCCTCTTGTGAATTATTATCCACATAGAACCATCGATCTTCAATTTCATGTTTATAGGATAATTATTAAAAAATTCAAAAAGTACCTTTAGAAGGACGAAAAAGTACCACAAATTCCACCCTTGTGAATTCTTACTCACTTAGGATTATAAATACTTAAGTTCATGCTTATAAGTTTAATATAATATAAAATTCATTATTGAGTTTGAATAAAATATAATTTCCCGCTTCTACCCCCCTTTATGGTAATTTTTTCCCCATGGATATAACAAAAATTGTATTGCAATGAATTTCTAAATTGTAGTGGGATTCCATATTGAAATACTCATATGTATATGCCAATAAATAGAAAATGTTTTATGAAAGAAGTACCAAAAATAGATGTGTACTCAAGATTGACGTAGGTACCTACCATGACGGCCTAACCCCACGTTGGTCTTAGCACCTGGTGAGGTACAATGCGCCTACCAACGCCCCCATGTGCATGTTAATAACACACAGGTGGTGTCTCCCCGCAGCAAGCAGGTGTTGCCGTACCGGGGACTACTGGCTCCCGTGGCACCAGATTGTGTTAAGTCTCCTTTTCTCCCATTATAGACCTCAGACAAGTCCAGGCAATGGTACACCTGCCACACTGCTACAATTTCTAAGACCGAAGATATGTTAGAATGTAGCATGACATGATTTTCTCTACCACGTATAAGCTATACATCAAGGACGATATTTTATCCAAGAAGACAAGCAGCGGTGGCGGGAACCAAAAATAGGTACAATGATTACTGGTTTGGAAGATATGTGTGTTGCCAAAAAAGTACTAAAATATAGTTTTTACCCCATTTCTCCCTAAAAGAGCCGATTTTCAAAAAAGGACTTGACACCTATCCGCTTACTTTTTAAATAAATAACGATAGATATTATTATTATATATTTTTTTCTATTTGTATTAGTTTAGGAGTTATAAGGTTACCAATTTTTCCCGTTTTTAAACTTTCTAACGAAACATTTTCAGCCTACGGTCCAAATTTCATCTCTCTAGCTTCAGACTTTTGTTCTGTGGGATGATGAATCAGTCAATCAGTAACGTTATTCTTTTTTCTACATATTAGCTCAATGCCCCTTCGTTGCATGGAATTTAAAAGTTGAATAAAAAAATATTTTTAAATTTGTCCAGCTTATCTCAAATATCGATGTTTCCCATAATGTTTTAAAGAATCATTACAGTTTTATCGAAAAATTAAAGAAAAATTAATTGCAAAAGACTGCAATAATTTTTACCATTTTTATCAAAATTTATATTTATTTATTTATTTATTTATACTCTATAGTTCCTTCCACCTTAAAATTCATCTATATTTAAAATTTCATTAAAATCGGTTCAGCGGTTTAGGCATGATTGCGTCACATAGAAACAAACAAATAAATATATAAACAAACAAACACACACTTGATTTTATAATGTTAATATGAATATAGATTAATGTATATAAAATGTTCATTAATTGTAAAACGTTAAACAATACGATAAATTACAGTTTTATGGTGGAAGACATTGACCTTCCACTATTATTCCCGCAAGCGTTTGAAAAGCTCCATGATTCTAATGTAATCAAATACCAGGTAAAAAAAAATATTTATTAGTTTTAAAAGGTTCCAATTTAGAATCCATAGTCTATATAGCAAATAAAGTTAAATCGTTCAAGCCCAAAAACATTTTTTGTAAAAAATTACTTATAGTTTTTCATATTCTGTTTATGTGTTTTATTCTTATATTAACATTTTTGTAATTTTCGTAAATATTTTAAAACAAACTGTTAGTATTTATCAAAAGAAGAATTTTTTATTTACTACTACTATTTTACATAATTAAAAATCATCATTATGATAAAGATAAAAAATAAAAGATATTTAAATTTTTTTTCTCGAATTTACAAATATAGATATAAATTTTTAATTTGTACTCTATTTTCATTTTTTATGACAACATAGAAAAAAAACTTAGTACAAAGTATTATGAAATAAAAAAGTTTGTATTATTGCTTTCCAACTATGTCATTTTCTTTATTTATAGGTCATGACTATTATTTTATATACATATTTTTTATATACATACTTTACATATATATGTTTCAGGGTGTTGACTGACATATGAAAACAAATGATTATCCTTCAAAATTTCATTTAAAATTTTATTTCTTCCGGAGGACGACAATATGATGATGATTACGTTTATTTTGTCTGGTCTTTTTTATTCTTTTGTATTTTTTTTTCCTTCAACTAACTTACCCTTTTTAATACTTCTTCTAATGCTTCACAATCACTTGGCGCCAATTTGATTGACTTTAGTGAGAGCAGTGGTTGTCGGCTCAATTTTTTAGTAAGATCCACCACCTTTAAATGGTCCAGTATCGATGGCAATGGTTTTGTGTTATGTTTTTGACATGATGTTATATATAATTCAGCAATTTCCGAAATACTTTTAACCATGTCAACTGGAAAATAAAGATAAATAAAATACACATGTATTTAAGTAATATTATTTTATATCGATGTATTTATTTCATCAAAATAATGTAATAATTAGATTTAAAGTACATATTTTAGTGCATATTAAAATAAAATATTTCATTTATAAAAGAAAAATTCCTTATCCTTTTCTATAATTAGAAAGAAAAAAATAATAAAATATATATGAAGAATTTCAAAAAAAATCGAAACTCTTTTAAACCGATTTTAATGCTTTATTCACATATATATATATATATATATATATATATATATATTTTTAAGTCGTTTTTTTTTAAACACAAACAAATTGATTTGTTTTTTCATATATTCAAAGCCAAAAAACATCTCGATTCGAGTTGTTTAATTACTTAACACACAAAAAACACACTAAGTTTCCTTCCTGTAAGAAATTTTTTAGTATTTTTAGAAATTTGTTGGAAAAAAAATTTGTAAAAATTGTCAAATAGTTTAAAAACAAAAAAATTTAAATTATGAATGAAATTTATATTTGTTCACAAATTTTATATGTTTAAAAATTTTATTTTTTTTTAACTAAAAAGTGTTTATGTGTAAAATTTTTATTTAAATTAAAAATTAGTGAAAAAACACAAGCAAATGATATGTGAACAGTGATGTTTAAACGCTTTGTGTTTTTCAAGAAACAAATCAAAAACTAATGTGTGTGAACATAATATAAGTGTTTTGTGTTTGTAAAAAAAAAAAAAAAAACATATAAAAAACTGATTTGAAACCTTCGAAGATTTTTTAATTAATTTCAGCTTCGCACTGACAATTTACATCATTTAGATTCAAACTATTAACCAGTCGAACAAATAACCGTTTTACTATTTGGTAAAAATTTAGCGGTAATCAAAAATGAAACCAAAAATTTACGATTTTTTAAATTTTGCAGTTTTTTTTTTCAGAAAAATTAAATCTAAAGAATAGAATTTTAAAAACGAAGTAACTCTCTACAGTTTGAGGTATATCTCGTCGATGCCAGGAAACCAGGCATGGGATACCATCAGCCTATAATATAATTAGCATAAATGTTTGTAATATGTACGTTTTTCGCTACTGACAAATGCCGCTTTTATAGAAATCGCCAAAAATATCACGTAAACATAGTTTTTTAATAAATGACACTTCCGATTCAAAGGGGCGTTAGAAAAAATTTTATGCACTTTTTAAAATTTTCAACAATTAAGACCAGATATGACTTTATATCGTATAAAAGTATCTGTAAAGAATCATTTTAATGATTAAAATTGATAATGTGAAAAAAAAATTAGGAACATTATTTATATCGGCTACTGCGGTATTCTTTTCAATACACATTTTATTGAGTAGTAAGGTCTAAACGATTATATTTTTCAAACCAGTACTGATATTCACTTGATTTTTTCAGAAAAATATTCCAAAATATGTCAATTATGTTTTGCTATTTACGAAATTGTACAAAGAATAAAATTAAAATTTTTTTCTTTTCAGTGTATTTCGATAAATATTGAAAACTCTGTAGCAGGTTTTGATATGTGTTGGTAGCACCTTAGCTCTATAAAATACTTTTTTTTTTTTTTTTTTTTTTTTTGACAAAGCGAAAACTCTATTTTTAAGATTTTGTTTTTGAAACTTTAAACTTAAAACCTCCACAACTTTTGAGCGTATTACATGAACAAATATTCGTCAATAAAACTACAAATCGACGTTAGTGTCAGAAAAAAAAAATATATTTTAAATATTTTTACTCAAAATTTTTCAAATTTTTTAATTTCCTCATATTGTGGACTTTTGGCAAAACAACTTAACACATATTCTCAAAATTTTCAGAACAGTTTAAAAAGTCAACAAATTCTATGAAAGTGTTAATTTTTTGTCACCATATCACTATATAGTCAGAGGAAAATAACGATTAGTGTAGTTAATTTAATGAATAAATGATCTGAAAAATGTCTTATTAAAGGACTTGGAATTTCCAAATTTACCCATGTAATAAAGAACGCATATCATTTCTTTGGTTGAAAAGGGAATTAAAATAGGATTGTGTTGATTATTATGGTTTTCATTTTTACGGCAAAAAGGCGAATTTTTTATTTAGGCAGCAATATCGCATTAATGAACTGTTGACCTTATCAAATAATGTTCCAGAATGGCCAAACATCTTTATAAAAGTATAATACTTTTTTTCATGATTAAATATACTTTTGATCTTATTCAGTCTATTTATCATAATGCAGCTACATACATGTAACATGTGGTTAAATTATAGATTTCTGTCCAAAATACTGAAGTCTTAAGTTTTACATTCCACTCATTCAACCTCAACGTTATTGGAAATGTTTAGGATTAGCTAACCCATACGATATATGAAGGAGGAAGACTGTACTGCACTAAGAATGAACATATTGAGGAAACAAATAATAGTAAAAATTCCTATGAGTCTATATAAAATAGAATTATAATTATATTAAAAATGAAAATATAATTTTTAATACCCTTCACACAAAATAAATATCCAGGAAATAACTTTTGAGAAAATATGTCTATCTGTCAGTCTGTTTGTTGAAATGGATTTTTTCAAGCCCATAGTCCAATAAATACATTTCTTTTTCGACACGTATGTGGCATATAGTCTCGAAAATCTTGGTATTGAAATTCAGTGAAATCCGTTTAGGAATGGGAGGACTTGTAAACGATTTTCTAGAATAGCCTCAAACATTTTTCCAATTTTCTTTTCCCAAATTTAATAATATTTTCTACTTTACATACAATATTATATAAATGTTTTTCTATTGGAATAGACTAGAGGAAGTGTTCTAGACTACAAACCGTTAAGCCTGAGTCGTTTCCCCGGGACTCATTATTAATTTCAGTTTTTCCTAAAAAAAATATAAAAATTTTCATTATTAAAAAAATTTTTTTTGACAAGAATTTCTAGGTACGTTTTGATGTGCTTTTAAAAAAAGCACAATTTAGATTTGAGTTGCGTTTTAAGCTTTTTATATAAGCAATAAAGATAGTAAATTTCAACATATCGATGTGGCATTCCGCTTGGGTTTGTGGATGAAAGACATTAGGTCCTGAGTTCGATCCTTGGCCAAGACTTCGAAAAATTGTTTTGTAATTTATCTTCAAACAAAAATTAAAAGTTTAAAATGTCAGATTAAGCAACTATCAAAGAGTGTACAATGTTAAGTTGGGAAGGGGCACAACAAACCCCTCAGAGACGGAACTAAGGATGCTCAATTTAGGTACCTCTGACAAAAAAATTTTTAATCAATTGCCAAATTTTTGTTTCTCGTCCGATTTCAAATATATATTGCTGTAGGCCCTGATAAGACCTATACATGTCCTATTTATCTCTTATAGTTTTCGAGTTATTTGCGTTTTAATTTTTAAGCACCATAATTTTGCATGTTCTTGATTCAGTTTTTTTCATATATATCCTAGTATTTCCGACCGATTTTAACAGTTTTTTTTCTTAATTATTTAAAGAACAAAATTATCTATTGAATAAAAAAATTTAAGTCGATATCTTTACCGAGTCCAAAAATAAACGATTTTGAATTTGAAAATTGCAAAAAATACGACTTTTTGTGTTTTTTTAGCCGAAAAAGTACCTAGACTCTTTTTTATCTAATTTATCCCAATAACTCAATTGATCATTCGACCCATTCTATATGAAGGTTTCTCGATTTTGGACCATATTTTCTCAAAACCCAAAGCACGAATCGACAAGCAGAATATATTTTATGAATCTTCAATATGTTGTTAAAAGTTTTAAATCAAAATCTACGGGACTTCGGAAAAATGTGGATTCTATAGCCAAAAATTAAAAAAATCCCATTTTTGGGAATTTTCATTAGTTTTTTTGGGAATTCAGGAAAACTCTACCCCTAATTGAAATTTGGTTAACGCGCTTTTATTTATATCTTTATAAACAAATATGTTATTACAATTAAAAAATTTTTATTTTCTCCAAAAACCCCAAATTGGGGCTTTTGTTTGGTTTGTTTCTAAATAGCGAAAGAAATTTTAAAAATATGTATTTCAAATTAAGCTTATCCTTTAGCATATATAATTCAAGCATATAATTCAAGTCAATATCATGTCTCATTTCAGAAATATACGCCTTTAAACTTTTATATTTCCAATTTATTTTACTTGCAACTTTTGCATTTAATAATATCTATACACAAAATATTTTTATAAAAATAATAAATATTTTTTATTTTAAATAGCGTTGCCACATTTCTCAAATTTAAGTAAATCTTTATCGTTTTCTAAGCATTCATATATTTCTATTAATGAATTTAAAATAACAAAACAAACAAAAAATGACTATTTTAACTTAATCAATATTATTATTTTTGGTATTTATCATCTTCCTTAATAAATATTCTATTTCTAATACGATTTTTATTACTCATTTACATTAAAATTATGCAGACAATTTTACTAATATTTTAAACTTACACTACTTATTTTCTATAAAATAATCTGTTGTATCTGTATACATATCTAAAAGATAATAAAGGTCCTTCAAGTCTACAGTATTTTGAGTTGATAAAGGCTCATAATAAATCCCAATTTTTCTCATTGATGATAGTACAGGGTCTGATGATAACAATAGGCTATTAAAAATATCCTGGTTTTGTGACGTTCTGAAGCATTTCCTGGAGCTGAATAATTGAACGTGCTTAAAATCTCTGTTTCTTGCTTCTTGAGCCTCTTCTGTAAGCTCTCCAAGTGGAAGAATATTTCGTTCAATTATAATTTCGTCATGGCACAATACTTTATGTACAGTTGGTGTCATTTCTTTCAATGAATATAGAGAAACAAGTAGTTTAGATATTTCTGTTGTATATTCTCCAAATGGAGCAGAGTTAATTTTGTGCTTACTATTAATTGCCATTAATAGTATGTTAGTCCTTTCAAATAACTCTTTATTAATACCAGTTATTTTTGATGTAGCTTCGAAATTTTAGAAAAACCTCCTTGCTGTATTTCCATCATTTGTACTACCACCAGTCGGCAGAGGTTTGTCGATGTTTCTTCTCTGAATTCATCCTGAAATTTTTCTGGAACACTGCTGTACTTTAAATCATATGCTAAGTGCAGAAAATACTCCATGAACCGTATTGTGGCGTGAAGTGGAGATATTCCAAAAGACAGAAATTCTTCATTAATACTCCTTGCTTTACCAATATCCGAAAATTATGATTTCGTCTCATCATATAGTTAGCATTTCCAAAAAGAAGATGTTTCCGTAATGGCATTACTAACCTTTCCATCAACCATTGTTAGACTAAGTTGAAAGGATATGTCGAATGTGTATTAGTTTATGGTTATTTAAAGAGAATCTGTGGGTGTACATGGCCCGTGAAGTTTACGCAGGAAAAACACAAAATGAAACCATAATGACAATAACGGAGTTAAAACTAAAAATTAAGCAAGCCTGGGAAGAAATTAATAGTAATTTTCTTCAAAAATTAGTCGAATCAATGTCATACCGAGTTTTTGAAGTTATCCAAAACAAAGGTTCATCAAAATATTATTAATAATAGTAAATTGGTTCATTAGCTTAAGTGATTATGTAGGAAAATGCCATAAAAATGGCATTAAACTCCTAAAAATATAATGAAAAAATTTAATGTACATTTTAAGTTTATTTGTTATTAATTTTTTAAGTGAAGTCAATAAAAAAATTAATTTGTAGCACCTTAATTATTTCTTAGCCCCATTTTTGGTAAGTTGATTAAAAAAATTGATATACGTTTATGGGAATATGTATATGCATCCCCGTGCTGACTTGATTACCTATGTAGAGATTTACGATTTTTTTTATTGATATTTTAACAGATATAATTTTTCATATTAGTTAATATTATTAATTTTCTTAAAGAAAATGCTAATATAAAAATTTGAATATAAAATATTGTTACGAAATTGTACTTGAATTCAAATATAACGGTTTTAAGGGCCAGTTTAAAGTTAAATGTTTCTCGACGTTTCTACTTATATTAACAGCAGTTAACATATCTGTAAAAATCATTAACATTGTTGTAAACATACAACATTGAATGAAATGCTTTCACCATTGTTTGTAAGTATGGCAACACTAAATGTTGAAACTGCTAACATTAATATCGAAAGCTGTAGTTAGTCCGTTAAGAACATTGTAGAAAGAAATAGAGCTTTCGAGAAATATCTAATAGATGTCAGTGCAGTGTATGTAAATTGGCCGTGAGAACACCAGCGTCAGTCTAATTGGAAGCATCGTTAAGTAAGAACAAATTAACTACCTTGGCTGTATAATCGTGTACATTATTAAAGTGTGTTGTATAAAGTATGTAATTTAAGTGTGTGTGTGTGTATATTACAACACAAGTGACCATTTAAACTGTTATTGTTGTACATTTTTAAATAAAATAAAGAGTCGTTACAACTTTTAAACTGCTGTTATTTGCAATCAAAGTATACGGGTTATTTAAAGGAAATAACCCACCGTTTTTAAAAAGTAAAAACGTAATAATTGGTGTCAGAAGTGGGATTGCAAAATAATAAGCAGTCATGAAGTTTGAAGAGCTAAAAGTGGAGCAACTCAAGAGGGAATTGAATTAGTTGGAGTTACCTACAGCCGGTAATAAAGCAGAATTACAAAAGAAGCTAATAGATGAATTCAAGCGGCGTAATATTGACATTGGAACTTACGAATTCGAGTTTAAAGAAGAAATTGAAGTCTCTACCCGTGCAACAACAAGCAGTTCGGATTTATCCACAATGTTTGCTGCTATGATGGAGCAAATAAAAGAAGTTAAAGAAGAGAATAAAATAATATATGTATAATATCTAAAATATATATAATATATACATATATATATATATATATATATATATATATATATATATATATATATATATATATATATTGCTAGAAATCAACTAACAATATCAATATTTCTCTACTGTAAACATTTTAACGTGTTCGGATTATTCTCTCATCTCTGAACCCACATTTGAGACCATTTTCATGATAGTTTAGTGACTACCTTTATATCAACTCAAAAAATATATTTGTTTGCAATAATTGCAAAATTTAAAAAGAAACACAATGTAAATATATCTATCTTCAAATGGAATTTGCTTTCTGTGATATATTCGAAATTTCAAATTCTCTTAAAATGTAACCACAAACAGTTTTTGACCTTTATTGAAAATTTTAAAATATTAAGTTAATACCCTCTTGTTGATCAAGTTCGATATGTTTGAATTTATATGTACTTTACATTTTTAAATAATAATAAATTTAACACATAATTTGTCTCAATATTTGATGACATTATCGCTCAACAATAATCAACAAATATAAACATTGACTCTTTAATTTGTTTTAAAATACATAAAAGCAAAAAAAAAAAACATTAAGCATTTTGATAAGTAAGCGCAATATTTATTATAAAAAGAAAAAAATCAACAAGAACTAAGTATAAAGAGTAATGTTTTGTGTACCCTGCTGTATACAATATTTCTTTTCTTTGTATAGCACCTGGAATTAACTAAAAAAAAGACAAGTAAAAATGATATACATATATGAATACATACTGCAAAAAAAATAAATAATAATAAAATAAATAAATAAATATTTCTTTTAAATAAACAAAAAACAACTCAAGACAAAAATTGATGAATACAGTATTTTTGTTTATTATTTTCAAAATTACTATAGGTCCACTTCAACTTAAATTAAAAATACGTTTTTGCTTATTAATTATTTATTTACTCGTTTTGTAATTGTATAACATCAATTAACAAAAAAAAAAATTTTTTTTTTTTTTTTTTTTGCATATTTTTAACTTATTTTGATCGCATTCTTATTTATTATATTTTGTCCAATTCACGTGGTCGGTTATTTGCTAACGTTTTCAAACATGAAATTAATTTTATGACTTATTTATTTTTTTAATAATTATTGTCACGTCTTTAATCATAACGATACTAAAAGTATGTACTATCTGAATAGCACCCGATATATATGAATACACTGCGTGTTGTGAGGATAGAACCAGCTCAGTTTTAAACAACTTTTCTAAGTTTTCAAATATGTATGTGAATAAAACAATCTGAAGTTGAATATTTAAATACCAAAGTGTAGGTATCAATATTTTTTAAATAAGCTTTTCTCTCGTTATTTGTAATTATATAAAAAAATTCGTCGTTTTTCCTTTTATCATCAGGAGAGACTACGTTTTAGTTACCTAATGAAACAAGTAAAGATACAATTATATATATATATATATATATATATATATATATATATATATATATATATATATATGATGTGTTTTTTTGTTAATATATATATATTACATTTATTAACAAAAAAAACACATCAATTAGATCATAACTATTTAAATAAAAATGTTTATAACTTTTTGATTTATTACGGGTCAACGCTTAAGATTGTATGTAACACGATGAATTTAAAAAAAATCACTGAAATTTTGCTTTTGCTTTTAATATTTAAAATTCAAATTTTTTGGAAAAGTTTGCTCAAAAATCTGCTAATAATGTAAGTATAATATATAGTTAAAGTTACAACACGGTAATTGTTCAAAAAAAGAGAAAAAAACATGGTATCTATCATATCTATATTTCTACAACCATTTAAATATTGATAATTTTTTCCTTGTTCTTAAACCATATTTTGTTTTCAAACTATATTAATATTATTATTCCCATAACAATAAAATGTTAGAAATAAATATGCTTTTTATAAATATGGCTGAAAAATTTATAACTTGTTTGTTTTTGAATATATTTTGCTTTTAACGTTTGTTTTCAAACTACATTATAATTCTCATTTAGTTTATACATGAATTAATATAAGTAGACAAGGTTTTGTTATATTTGGGGTGATTCAAGCAATATAAGATATTAAATAACTACTATGAAAGGGTTTCGTTAATAAAAAATATCTTGTATTATTGTATTAAAATTAATTGATGAACAAATAATATGTAAATAATTTTAAGTTCACCAAAATATCCGAAGAGTCCATAAAATGGAAATTCGAATTAACTTAGCAAAACGCTTTGGAGATTTTATTAATCTGATGGTATATCTTAATTTTGCGTTGGAATCATTGAGGCAATATTTGTTGGCACAAAAATTGTCGCATAGCTTTATAATCTAATAGTTCACATTTATGAATAGTAATATTAAATATATTTTAAAAATACTTGAGAACAAAAGGAAATTTATATAAGATAATTTTTAATTAACAGTTACACTTTGATTTTAATTTACCGATTAATATAGTAACAACTAATCAGGCGAATACTCCATTTATGTAGTATATGAGCAGGTTATTTTGGTAAATGGCCTAAGTCCTTTTACCAAAATGGTGATGTAAGATATTAAACTATTAAAATTTTTAGAGTAATAATTTTATTTCTTTCTTCAATATTTAGCTTTGCAAAGATTTCTGAGTTAATAAATAAAATAACTTAAATTAGTAAAAAAAAAAACTATTATATAAAAATTTAACTATATTTATGCCTAACTCGATTTTTATGATGAAGAGATTTAGGTCACTTACAAAATAAACGGCTTATATAAGATTTAGTACAGCTACATATAGCACTATGCCATTTTTATTATTTTTTTTATTTTATTTTATAAGGTAGTTAATATGCAGTTAAATTGATCTTATCATCACAAACGATTAAAATCGTATAATAAGAAACACATAATTTATATCTAACACAAAAAATCGCATTTCTTGTTGATAAGCTCAAAGTGCTACTTTCTTTAAGGACTCTTATAATAAAGTACACTTTAAACGAACTGTCAAACTGAACAATTTTGTGAAATGAAAGGTTACAAATTAAAAATTATTCAATTAAATTTATTTTTAAAACTTTATAAAAATTTAAGATAAGACTAAATAATGAACTAGAATTTTCCATTGAGAAAAAAAATTGTGGTAAGACGACTTAAAAGACGTGAGAAAATATTTAAAAGTTCCCTACTACAGGTTACCATATTTATAGAATATATAAAAAAATAGTAACACATAATTTTTATTTGTATGAGAAAAAAGTAGAAAAGAGTTAAATATTTGGTTTGAATTCGCTGCAAAAAGGTGTTTTCTTTTTTATTTTTAGCATACACATAGGGTACTGCGGTATATTTTGGGACACTTTTTTGCACTTTATACAAAAGTAATAACAATAGTTATAATTATTGCTCAACATTTTTAATTTCGTTTTTTAAACATAAAACCTAAATTTGTATTATTTTTTTAGGAACAAACAAATAAAATATTTTACACAGGTCGTTTTTTAAGTGTTGGTGTTCTTATAGAGATCAAGATGTATTATAATATTCAGAAAATCGTAATTAAAAATAATGGGAAAACTCAAATATTGTATACCTAAAAATAAGTCTTCTTTTCCAATATAAACTTATTCATTTATTTATGCTGCTTCTTTAAATGTTCCCCGCTATTAATTCCGTGGCCTTCAGAATGCCTACAATTTCTTCTTGGAACACACTACAACTATTAGGATACCTATAAGATTTTTTGATATCTATTACTAGTAAATAGACACCAGCAACAGTGCGTACATTTACTTTACGTTCCAATGACAATTAGATCTACACTCCGGAACGTCTCAAGTTAAAATCGGCCAAAGATTATCAATTCTGCAACAGTACTAACCAGAAGTTTTTTCCCCAGGTGAGTAATTTATGCCAGCAATTTTGCTCAAAATCCTTTCAATTATAACCGGCATCGAACTGAATTTAGGTCCCGATATTTGGTTGTGTTCTATATGTCATCAACGACACACCAGTTACCGCGACTGGTTCCCTAACTTCGTTGCGGGTTGTTGTAGTTTACAGCCTCAAATCACTAGCACCGCCTCTCCGAATATGACCTTACAAGATGTCCAATCTCCACCCTCAAGACATATCAGAACCCGAACATCCCAAACGTATTATGTTTACCAAGGCGTAATCAGGAGAAATATAACATTGGTAAAGTGCAACGCACGCACAGAGACTAGAATGAGCGTTTCATAGCTGCTGCATATTAATGATTTCCAGCAATCTTTTGAAGATTTTGCAGTTAAATTGTAATGGTGCTAGAAAGAAGATTGTAGAAATCGTCAATTTTATTAATGTGAATAACAACTTCATCCTTTATATTCAGGAAACGAAGTTGACCTTTGATTGTTCTCTCTCATCCTCCAGTGACTATAACATCGTCTAGGGTCTAGCGTTTCTCATACGCAGAGACGTCAGTTATAGATATGACAATCCCGCCCTCTCTCCCACACCAGGCCCATACCTAGAAGTAAAAAGCATTTCAATAGAAACTGGAGGTATTGAATTAGAAATCGGCAATGTTTATATCCCACCCCTTGACAGCCCCTTTATCATCACCGCAACTCACATCTATTGCAAGGAGATAACAAGATACTACATGGCGACCTGGTATTCCCAATTACCCAACGATCCCCGCGGTAACTTAATTGCCGACCAGATAGACGAATCTGTCTTCACTGCAATTAATGAGAAGTTCTGTATGTCTCTCAGTCGCTACTTGCATATACCACCTCATGTACCAGAAAGGATGAGAAAATCTTATGATCAACTATTCTCTCGGTGGCAAGGCGATTTATCCCAGCAGGCAGAAATCCTAATGTAAGACCAAATTATCCATCTCAAGCAGCACGTTTGGCTTAATAGCGTTATCTCTTACGTGCTACTAACCCAACTGATGAGCGAATTGATGGACTAACGACAGAGATCGTTAATGAACTCAGTCGTAGTAAATGGTTAGATCACCTCAACCATTGCTCAATTGCATCTAAAAGGCTCTGGTCGACAATAAAAAGTCTATAATAAACAAAAGAACATACAGATGCCAAGAAACGCGCAACTCAATTCTGCAGACAATTTATTTAATATCCCGACTTGCGGAACCGGACCAAAAGAGCCATAATCAGGAGAACCAGGAATCTCACTCGAGATTCTGAGCCCATCTCCTTCACGCCTAGCGAAGTTGAAAATATTATCTCCAAAGCAAAACCCTCTAAAGCTCTTGGTCCGGATAGCATCTCTATGCCAATGCTCAAGAAATTTGGTCCAGTAGCTTTAGAATATCTTACACGGCTTTTGGATCTCATCATTCACCAATTGGTGATTCCAGATACCTGGAAAGTCGCTAGGATAATTGCAACTCTAAAAACTGATACTTTTGGAGAATCTTGAATTTTATAACCACAAATCCGTGTCAATTCACAATTGTCACTGCTCGGGACTTATCCAAAGCCTTTGACACGGTTGATCACTCAATGCTAATAAATGACAACTTAAACTCTACACTTTCCAACAACATCAAACGCTAGATCGCCAACTAATTCTCTAGTAGACAAGCGTTTGTAAAATTTATAGGCCAAAAATCGAGATATTGCAAGATAAAAATGGGCGTGCCACAAGGAGGAGTACTTTCACCAATGCTCTTCTATATTTATCTTGCTAAGCTTCCTGCCCCACCTAAAGATGTCTCAATGGTGTCGTATGCTGATAATTGAACTGTAATTTAATCTAATGTAAACAAAGCGCATAAGTGCCAAAGTTTGCCAATACATGGCCACTATTTCAGGTTCTCTGCAGAAACACTATCTCAGGTTATAAACTTTCAAACTGACGGTGTCCCTTTTCACCTCTTGTACCAAGAAATTAAGGAGGACATCTCAGTCGAAGGCAGAATTATCCCTACGATGCAAAACCGAAGATCCTAGTAGTCTTCGACAGCCAATATCAACCAAAAGGTGAGAAACAGAAATAAGATCCTAAAAGCACTCGCTGGCACCTCTTGGGACATGAATAAGGAATCACTTATAGCGACATATAAGGCGATTGGTCACTCCATTCTTAATTATGCTGCCCCATTATGGACCTCATTTTCCAGCGACACCCAATGGCGATGTTTGCAAACGGCCCGGAGTAATGTACTCTGAATTGCAACCGAATGTGTCAAAATTACGAATGTGGATCCTTTACATGAGGAGACCAGGATGCTGTCAGTGAGGCAACATAATGTGTTGCTGACCAGATAGATCCTGATGGCATGCCACCAACCAGATCACCACACCTATCAAATTTTGATGCAGGATCCACTTCCTCCGCACATTCAGCGAATACACGGAAGCCAATAATGGCTGTAGATGCAACAAAGTCCTAGATGAACACCCACCTACAATTTCGGATGATGAGAAGCAACTTCCCAGGCAAACAAGATCATTACTAGCACAATTAAGAGTCGGTTGGTGCAGTTTTCTTAACTGCTACCACGAACGTATTGTTCCCGGCACTATAAGCCGCTGCCCTAACTGCCTCCAAAACCGTCATGACAGCAGTGCATTTATTTAACTGTCCCAATAGGCCAACCGATCTGCGTCCCATTGACCTATGGTTAAGACCTATCGAGGTGGCATATTTTCTCCAGAGTCCAACTCAATCCCAATGGTATACCATGAATAATTAAAATTTAAATCTATATTTTCATGGAGGAACTTTCGATCACAGCAGAGCTATTACAACAACAACAACATCTATTTTAGATCCATCAATAAAAACTGTAACTCTATTGCACAGTTTTTCTTTTCAACTCTAGGAATTGCTTAATTTTTTTTTTTATTTTTCCTGTATTATCATCAATACGCATCGTTAGAGTGATCTTCCTAATCAGAATCGGAAAAAATCTATTTCTCAATACACATACATACATACATAAATACATACATTCATACAAACATACGCACATATGTATATATAACAGTCAATCGCACTATCTTTATATCAATTAATATATAATTTCATATATCAAGTTTTCAAATTCAATTCACAACTTAAAGTGTTTAAAATCAAAACGACTTTAAACACTTTAAGCAAACAAATGACGTAGACAAGCGAAAAGTTGTTTTGTCTTCCTTATTTTATTGTTTAGTGTTTTTATTTATTTCTATTCGATACTTGTTATTGTTTTGGTAGTTTTTTGTTCTAATAGTGAAGAATTTGGAATTTTATATAGAAAAATTATAGTGTTAAATAACGTAGAGCAATAACAAGGGATAATAGGCAAAAGAAAAAAAAATATTAATTTGACAACTGTGATTTCATAAAACAAAACAAAAGTCAGATTTATCAGTAAGCACTTCATAATCCTTTGGTTTGTAAGTTACGGTAAAAATTTAACTAAGTAGTTCTAAAGAAGTTAACAAAGATAATTAAAGAAAAAAATAACAAAATTTAAATATAGTTTAAAACTCCCATTAATAGTGAAATAATTGTTTAATGGTCGGTATTAATACTAAAAACTAAACTAAAAATCGTGAAGGACTTTAATTTATTAAGAGTAAAAATTTAAAGACATCCAAATACAGTACAATTTCAGATTATATTCAATTACAAAAGTTAAAACCAATCTAAGTTTCTTCCAAATTCAAAATATAAGAATAAAAACACATGGAAAAGTATTCATAAAGCGAAATATAAGGTGATATTTGAATAACCATAAGGCCTGTTTCAAAATTTAAGTACCCCTGTCAAATAGTTATATATATGCATAATTATAGTTATTGATTTTCTTCAAAAATATACATTTCAAATGCAAATCTTTTTTATAATTTTTATATATTTTAGAGCTTCAAAATTCAGATAAAAAAATATTTTATGGGAAAAATTAATTAATTTATAAAATTTTCATAAAAAATAATTATATAAGCATGGAAAAAAGTTTATAAAAATTATTAATTTATATAAAGTTAATTTAGGATATTTGAACTCAACAAACGCTTTTGGGGCCCGAGCTAGTAACATCGACACAATATTTTGCTGTAGAATCCAATTTTTGCACGAAAATCATCAGCAAGTCTTATGGACTCATTGCTTAGTAAATGTATGCAATCAGTTTGATAGCTTCAATAAATATTTCCAACTTGTTTCTATAACTAAAGTCAGGCTATATTATGAGAGTTTTGTTACAGTGAATGCGTTTGAAGAATGTTCTGTGTGCATGTCGAATATCCAGGAAATGTTTATGATGAACACCTGGAGCATTTAAATATAACATTTTTCATCTCTCATGCTCATATGTGTTGTGTAAGTTTTTAATCAAAAGTGTATATTAACAGTAACATATTGAGTATGCATTCTTTTACCGCTGTACAAGTTATATCTTTGCCACCCTTGAGTCATAATTTTGATATAAAATCTTTTTTATTATTTGTTGCACGCGTTCTGTTATTATGAAGTTGCAATTCCGCCATTATTTCTCTGTAACTCACGTTGTTTTTGATAGAAAAATTTTAAATATATATCATCAGGTCCTGGGACCATAAACGAAGAGGAATGGAGATATTATGGTCAAGGTTGGGAATGGTCGATTGGAGGTCAACATCTTCCTCCCTACAGTCTGAGTTCCGGCATAGAGTAAGTGTGTTTTGTGTTTTAGTTACAGGATTTTTTTTTCTTGCTGCGAACCATGGTCATGGGTTGAGAACACCCCCCACGAGATGATGCCGTACAGCCAGCAGGGCGATTGACCTCCTACATAATAACATAATATATTTAAAAAAAACACAAAAAAAATTAAATTAATTTTTGAGACCATTATAATATAGAAGTAAATACGATATAATATAATTCTCCTGTATAGGTTATAACACTTTTTTTTCGTTTATTTTTACTTTTTTATTTTTTCAATATAAACATTTCCTTGTATTGCCAATAATACTATATTGACTTGTAGCGCCCTACACTATTAATGTAGGGTAGAATAAACAAAAATACAAATAATGTATGTACATAAATATGTATATATAGCGAAGAGAAGAAAAAAGTTCTGCACGTTGTTCAAATTTTATATGTACATACTTGTTTTCTTTTATATCATACTTTTGAGTATTTCTCTTGTTTTTTTTATTTTTTGTTTTTGTTATTCGTAAGTGTGTTTATGTTTTTTACACTTTTGAATTTACTGTCTATCGATGACATCACATTTTTATGTGATATGGCCAAAATAAAGTAAATTTCATAAATTGATATATAAATTCACAACGCTGAAGAAATACTTCAAGTTAACAAAACAATCGCAAAAATAAAGAATATTGCAGTTGTATTTGTTAGAATTACATTAATTTCATTAGCTAAAGTTCTTAAAATATTTAAATAATTTAATTAGATTTTAAGTACAAAATTCGACCAATTAATACTTATTTTTTTTTTTTTTTTTTTTTGTGAAATCAGTCATTTGTTTTTGACTAAATTTTGCATAAATATTTATATTATTTATTATTTTTTTACCTTTTTAGAGCATTTTTACTTATTAAGAAATATTTTATAAGATTTCATTAGAGATATATCAAAGAGAATTATAACGAAAAATAATTACATCAACAAAAACTTTAATAACACAAGTCAAAAAAAAGAGTACAAAACTTTTTAACATTGCACAGTGGGGCAGAATCGAAATTTTTTGGAAATAAATCTGTAACTTCTGATCGGCTGGTTGGATTTTCATAAAATTTGGCATAGGCGTAGCAGAGGAGTGTACAATGTTAAGTTTGGAAGGGGGGCACAACAAACCCCTCAGGGGAGGAGATAAGGGGGCTCAAAGTTAGGTACCTCTGACATAAAAAAATTGTAATCGCTTGCCAAATTTTTTCAAATATTTTTATATATCCTTGTAGGCCCTGATAAGACATATAAAAAACATGCTTACGTGTCCTATTTATCTCTTATAGTTTTCGAGATGTTTGCGTTTGAATTTTGAAGCACCATAATTTCACATGTTCTTGGTCCAGTTTTTTCATATATATGCTAGTATTTCCGACCGATTTTCTTAACTAGTTAAAAAACAAAATTATCTATTGAATAAAAAAAATTGAAGTCGATATCTTTACCGAGTTCAAAAATAAACGATGTTGAATTTGAAAATTGCAAAAAAGACGATTTTTTTAGTTTTTTTTTTAAGCCGAAAAAGTACCTACACTCTTTTTTATCTAAAATAAAATTTTCTTTAGCAACACATAATAATTTTACACTTTTCTGCAAGGTAACTTCACAGAGATGACTTTAAGATAAAAAACAAGCCCAATAACTCAATTGGTCATGGTACACACCCTCCCGAATTCGACCCATTTTATATGAAAGTTTTGACTTTAGACCATTTTTTCTCAAATCCCAAAGTACAAATCAACAAGCGGAATATATTTTAAGAATCTTCAATATGTTATTAAAAGTTTTAAATCAAAATCTACAGGACTTCGGAAAAATGTGGATTCTATAGCCAAAAATGTAAAAAACCCCACTTTTGAGAATTTTCATTAGTTTTTTTGGGAATTCGGGGAAACCGAAACATTCATAATTTTCTAAGTAATTATTCACACAAAGCTACAAGTTTGTAAAAATATAGTCATATATACAATAAATTGGAAATGTAAAAATTTAAAGGCGCATATTTTTGAAATGAGGCATGATATTGACTTGAATCTTTTCGCAAAAGATCGGAAATTATATATGTTAAAGGATAAGCTTAATTTGGAATACATATTTTTAATATTTCTTTCGCAATTTAGAAATAAACCAAACAAAAGACCCAATTTGGGGTTTTTGGAGAAAATTCAAATTTTTTAATTGTAATAACATATTTTTTTATTAAGATATCTTAATGAAATTTGCAGAAAATGTGGATCTTATTAATATAAATAAAAGCGCGTTAACCAAATTTCAATCAGGGGTAGGGTTTTCCTGAATTCCCAGATAAACTAATCAAAATTCCCAAAAATGGGATTTTTTAATTTTTTGGCTATAGAATCCACATTTTTCCGAAGCCCCGTAGATATTGATTTAAAACTTTTAACAACATATTGAAGATTCTTTGATTTGAGAAAATATGGTCTAAAATTAAAATAACCAATTGAGTTATTGGGATTGTTTTTTATCCTAAAGTCATCTCTGTGAAGTTACCTTTCAGAAAAGTGCAAAATTATTATATGTTGCTAAAGAAAATTTTATTTTAGATAAAAAAGAGTGTAGATACTTTTTCGGCTAAAAAAACACAAAAATTCGTCTTTTTCGCAATTTTCAAATTCAAAATCGTTTATTTTTGGACTCGGTAAAGATATCGACTTCAAATTTTTTTTATTCAATAGATAATTTTGTTCTTTAACTAGTTAAGAAAAAAATAAATAAAATCGGTCGGAATTACTAGGATATATATGAAAAAAAATGGACCAAGAACATACAAAATTATGGTGCTTCAAAATTCAAA
The DNA here is from genome assembly GCA_932274085.1 of Protocalliphora azurea. Lineage (NCBI taxonomy): Eukaryota > Metazoa > Arthropoda > Insecta > Diptera > Calliphoridae > Protocalliphora > Protocalliphora azurea. Next base: position 49,934,858 of record OW026520.1, read on the forward strand.
CGCAAATAAGAGATAAATAGGACACGTAAGTATGTTTTTTATATACCTTATCAGGACCTACAGCAATGTATAAAAATATTTGAAATCGGATGAGAAACAAAAATTTGGCAAGCAATTAAAAAATGTTTATGTTAGAGGTACCTAACTTTGAGCCCCCTTAGCTCCGCCCCTGAGGGGTTCGTTGTACCCCCTTCCAAACTTAACATTGTGCACTCTGCTACGCCTATACCAAATTTCATGAAAATCCAACCAGCCGATCAGAAGTTACAGATTTATATCCAAAAAAATTCGATTCTGCTCCACTGTGCGTTGTAACATTCCCAGAACCCACACTTTTTACCTATTGACGACAAAAAAAATATGTTCCTCTAAGGCAGAGGTTCTCTCAAGCAATAGCTTCTTACTTAATACATTTTTGTGAAATAAATAAACACCAAATCAAAGGTTTACAATATGATGTTTGGTATCAAACAAGTTTTGTTCTAACAATTTCAATTTTAAATTTTATTTCTAATTGAGATTAAAATCATTCCGTCCATACATTTTTATGCAGTGGCGAATATTTAACCAAAAAATAGTGTTTTCTCAATTTGAAATAAAAATTTTCAAATCATTCTTAAACCTAAAAATAACTAAATTTTCAAGAGAAAATATTTGGTACTTGAATCTCATATTATTCTTAAATTTAAGTCAGAATTTTAAAATTTAAAAAAATATTAAATTTATAAGGGTGTGAAGATAAATTCGTCAGTTAGATACGTCCCACATGTCTGTTAAATATATTCCAAACACTGTAAAGTAAGTTGAGTTTATTTAATTTGACTATTTTTTACGGAAAAAAGCGTTTAAAAAAATACATTTTAATGTTTTATTAAATAAAATATAACTGTTTAAAATTTTAAACAAAAAATATTAAAAAATATGTCTCCAGAATAACATTGTGTTGTAACAAAAACACCCATATTTAGGCCACATTGCGGGCCAGTTCGGACAGACCTGAATGGGGTTGTGATACATCGAACTCAAAACTGCACAGGGTATATCCAGTTGTTTCTCAGGAGACATGCTACGAGGTGCTGAAGTTTGGCAAAATTCAATAAGTCTAAGAAACATATGTCGCTTTATTTTCTTTTGGAATAGGAATGACCTTATGTGTTTTCAAAGTATCGAAATAAACTCACGTGTCAACTATAACATTAAAAATGTTTAATAGACATGAGGTAATATAGTTTGCGCAATGTAATAACACTATGCGGTAAATATACTCATAACCACAACTTCTACCAGATAAGAGGTCTGCAACAATTGCTATAACATCTTGATATAACTTATACCTTAGATGAAAACTGTTATAATAGGGTACTGAAGTTCCCGATGTATTACACGAATCTGACGATAACTGTACTATTTGCTGTTTTATGTTATCAACGATTGTAAGAAATGACAATTAAGTATTTCAGCTTTACTAGCAGAAAAAAAGCTAATATATATTTTTTTTATTTTTTTATCGCGAACAAAATAAAGAGTTTTTATGGTTAATGAAGTTTATTAAAAAATAATTATAAAAACTGATTAAGTCCATAAAATGTGTTATTTTCGATTTGGAGGATGAGGCGCCGCAGACGAAAATTTTTGTTAAATATAAATCTTGATTATTTGTGCGAATTAATACACAAAAATGACTAAATGGATGATTCCGTAAAAATTAAATTAGTAGAAGTAAATAAGCAATTATTTTCTTCTTTGTTGAAATATTAAAATTTTAGCCTTTTTATGCCAATTTTAAGAATCAAAAAAGGCTAGAAAAATTTGAAGCTAAAAGCAAAATAAAAAGGCTAGATTTAGCCTTAGAAAGGCTAAACTGGCAACACTGTTTATTTATTAAGCATTTACTATGAAATAAAATTTTTTCAAAAAATTTTGTAAAATTCCTAAAATTATCGCACAATTATATACAATTTCTATAAACAAAATTTTATATTGTTTTTTTTTTAAGTTTGGGAAAAAAGTCATATTCGATTCATAATATCTATGAATACAATTTTTAAATTTATATACTTTTTTCTCTGTGTTCTACACAAAAATATTGAAAATAGTAGATCACCTAAATGCATAGTAAAGCTGCAATTGCATTACGAGTGCGTTTTTAAATAAAGTCTCACTTGGTCTTCATTACAGCCGTTAATCATTAAAATTCCTTCACATTGTAGTTTAATTTCAGTAATTTGTCAGATTTTTCTAACATTAATATAAATTTATAACATAAAAAATTTTGATTTTCAGTAAATTAGCAAAAATAATAATGAGAAAGAAAATAATGAACAAAATCTGATGACCTTTAGAAAGAAATTGTCATTTTTTAAAAAGTCTTGAGGAATGAATGATATATGTATATATTATGAACGAACTTTCGTATCACATATTCATAGAAACGTACATAGTTTTGAGACTTGCTTCCTTAGAGCTTTCATCCGATGTGTCAAAACCCCATTCAGGTCTGTCGTAAATGCCCCCCCCTCCCACAACTTGAAATATAAATCATTGAAAAATATTGATATTATATTCCAACCCTCGTAGCATGTTCCCTGAGAAACAACTGGGTATACCCTATATAGTTCTGAGATCTACTCCCTTAGATCTTTCACCCGATGTATGACAACCCCATTCAGGTCTGCCGTAAATATCCCCCCACAACATGGAATATTTATGTCTGAAATATGAATGATTATATTCCACCCCTCGTAGCATGTTCCCTGAGAAACAACTGGGTATACCCTATATAGTTCTGAGACCTACTCCCTTAGAGCTTTCAGCCGATGTATCACAACCCCATTTAACTCTGTCGTAAATGCCCGCCCCCCCCCCACAGCTTGAAATATAAACCATTGAAAAATATTGATATCATATTTCACCCCTCGTAGCATGTTCCCTGAGAAACAACTGCGTATACCCTATATAGTTTTGAAATCTACTCCCTTAGTGCTTTCATTCAATGTATCACAACCTCATTCAGGTTTGTTCGAAATGGCCTTCCCACAACTTGAAATATCATGTATCACAACTCCATTCAGGTCTGTCCTAAATGTAAATCCCAGAACTTGGAATATATATCTCTGAAATATCAAAAATACATTCCACCCCTCGTAGCATATCTCCTGAGAAACAATTGGATATACCCTGTGCAGTTTTGAGTTCTACTCCTCTAGAGCTTTCACGTGATATATCACAACCCCATTCAGGTCTGTCCGAACTGGCCCGGAATGTGACCTGAATATGGGTGTGGAGTCTTTACTTATTTACTCCCATCGGACGTGTCCCCAGGTGACGGATAGGGGGGTTCGGATGTAAGGTTTTTGATCCCATTGTAGTCAATAGATTGGAGATCACATCCATGTGCTGGCTATAGTCGGATCCTACTCATTACATCTAAACCTAGAAATTCATAGAAGTTCTCGCGGACCAAATAAATCAAGTGCACTTTTAAGATCAAGGTGAGAGGTAGCAGTGCCGAGGATCTGTATGGTTAGTTAGTGTTTACATAAGCTAATCCCTAACAGCTCCCCTCCAACGCCCATGGCACGGGTTGGTTGTAATTTCTTTAAATGCCTAGTCCGCGTACGCCGTCAGTGCGCGAGATGGTCCACTTAGAACGTGCATTTTCGTAGGACGAAAATTAGTGAAAAAAATAATAAAATAAAGGATGTGGAGAAGAATAAGGTAGTTTCAGTAGGAATTTCGGACACTGACTCTGACCTTTTAAGAATTCACGAAGACATAATTGCTTAGAAGGGACTGCTATTGAGTGAACTAGCCGAAACAGATGACCTCTTGGGCTCACCTGGAGACTCTCTTGGGGAGACGGGCACTACGGAGAAATTGGATGATCTCTCTCTTGGTTCTGATGAGGAACACGAAATCACTATGATTTCAGTTCACGCTGAGGAACAGGACCTCCAGCATCCGAAGTGTCATCCGCACGGGATAGTGGACAGGTTCAAATTATTTGGGCAAGACGCAGTAAAACCAAGTGTAACTGCCGTCGTCGACAGCCGAACAAAAGAAGAAAAAGCAAAGAATGGCGTCGGACCTCCTTGATCTATCTTAATAAGATGGCCAAGAGGGATCTGTTGTCAATCAGTGGTAGGGATAAATACCTTAACAAGAGGCATAGGAAGAGTGTAATTAGATTTGAAAAAATCTATGGCTCAACCTCCGCTATCTTGGGAATGTCTTATCCCGAGGGTCTAAATGCAATATTTGACACCGTTCCGGAAAGTGCTCGGGAAAGTATAGAAACCGTGTCAGGATTCGCACTGAAGTCCAAGAATAATGACAATGATAGCAGCCGACCAAATAAACCTATCACATCTTCGGAAGGATCGGTTGAAACTGGGAAGCCGTCTATCATTTACAAACAGGGGTGAATCAATCACTAAAGGAGCCAGGTCTGGAGACGGCCAACCCACTACAAGCTAGAAAGGTGCGGCAAACAACACTCCCAGCTCTCTTAAAGGTCTTCGAAAGAAGATGATAAAGAATGCTGGTAGTGGGGCTGGTCATAAGCCATCTGGCTCTCTTAAGGATCACCGTAAGGAGGTCATTAAGAGAGCTAGGTCTGGCGATGACCAACCAGTCTCTACCGCTAAGAAGGCGAGTCACACACTGGCTGGATCTCTCAAGGGCCCCAAAAGGAAGTCATTAAGAGAGCTAGATCTGGTAACGACAAGCCTTTTAAATCGAAAAACAAAGCCGGCATATCTTCAGGCGGCTGTCATAGACCGTGCTGACCCAGATGGGAGGATCAGCACGGATCTATGGAGGTCGATTGAAGACAGGCTCATCGACGAGATCGTCGGAAGATCGGATGAAGTGTCCTTCAAAGGCGCTGACTGGTCAAAGGTCAATTGTGGTAATGAGAAATCGCTTGAGTTTCTAAAGGCCACGATTGCGAAGTGTGGCAACCTTTGTTCAGAGGCGAAACTGGATGTGATACTCGCATCTGAGTTGCCCCTGAGACCGGTAGTGACAGTGTGGATTCCACCACCCATAAAACCGGTGGAAACTATACTGACAGTGTTGGTCAACCAGAACGAGGGTATGGATACAAGTCAGTGAAAGTTGTTAGCTTCTCTGACTTGTAAAGAGAATATCGGAAGGGACTTCAGGTTTGCTATAGACCAGGAGTCTCTCAAGAAATTGGAGTCTATGGGGGGAATTGCTAATTTCGGTCTGGGCACTATCAGGTTCCGGTATCCGAAATCTTACAGTACCAATAAGGCTGCAAGTGGTACAAATTAACTTGCATCACTGTGAAGCAGCCTCAATCGAATTAGCAATGAACCTTATTGATTGCAAAGTGGATGTGCCTTAATCCAAGAGCCCTGAATCAACAACACCAGGGTATGTGGATTAAGTGTCAAAGGTTATACACTTTTTGTACCATCCACTAAAGATAAGGTAAGAACGTAAATACTGGCTATGAATGAATTAAATTTTATAAATTTTCATTATTTCAGCAATGGAGACCTAGCGGTCATGAAAAGAGAGGATAGAGACGGGAGGAAACTCGTACTCGCCTCCGTTTATATGCCGTACGATGCGGCCAACCCACCGAGCGACATGGTGTGCAAACTAACGGAGTACGCAGAGAGAAGAAGCGTATATTTGGTACTCTGTTTCGATGCTAACGCACATCACTGCCAGTTTGGCAGCGCTGATATCAATGAGGGGCGTGAGTCAGTTTTTAATTTTATAACTACTAACAATCTTTTTATCTGTAACTTTGGTAATATGCCCACATTCAGAACTAAGGATAGAGAAGCAGTTATAGATACAACACTGACAAACTTTAGGAGCGATTACGTTAGGAACTGGAGGGTAGATAGTGAATGTTCCTTTTCGGACCATAACAGGATAACCATATAGGAGCTTCAGGAAAACCGACTGGAACTCCTTTAGGACAGTTGCCGCTCCAGGATGGCAACTGTCATCAGAAGGAGTTGAGAGTTTAGTGGAGGACTTCACGAGGAAAGTTAGAAACAGTTATGAACTAACTTGTCCGGTAATATTTCCGGGAAAGAGGGAACAGCCTAAATGGTGGACCAAGGATCTTAGTACCCAAAGGTCAACCGTCAGGAAACTGTTCAATAGGGCGAAACTGATAGGTATAAAGCAGACATTAAGAGGGCAAAGAGGGACTCATGGAGGAACTACTGTGAGTCCATCGACTCTGTTAATGAGTTATCTAGATTCAGGCGAATTTTATCCAAGGATCCTAGGGCTCCTGGATATATTCAGCGCGCCTGAGTCTCTGAGTTTACTTATGGAAACTCATTTTCCAGGCTGTAGGAACTGAATAGCCGAATAATTAATTCGAACTTGGGAGATGCATGCATAAGGAGGATAGTGACTAGAGAGACTCCGCAAGGAGGAGCCCTCTCGCCCATGCTAAGGCTCTTAGCCGTCAATGTCATTCTAAGACAATTTGACGCAAGAGGCCGGAAAACCGTTGCTTATGCTTATGACGTTGTTATACTGATCACAGGTAAATTTCTTTCCACGACCAGCGACGTCATGCAGTATGAACTTAACAAAGTGTCCTCATGGGCCACTAGTAAGGGTTTAGGGGTCAACCCGGGGGAAACAGAGCTAGTTCTTTTCACCAGAAGGTACAGGATTGAGCAGTACTAGGTACTAGAGGGAACTGAACTAAGACTGGCAAAGGAAGCAAACTATCTGGAGTGTTTCTGGATAGTAAACTATCTTGGAAGAGAAACACTCATGACAGGCTTAAAATAGGTCTCAACGCCTACTACACATACAGGAACTCCATAGGTAAGAATTGGGGACTCAAACCGATGGTAGTAAATTGGATTTACACCTCGGTGGTGAGACCAATTCTGACGTATGGATGTCTGGTCTGGTGGGAGGCAATGAGAATAGGAAGTCGTAGGAATCTTTTGTCTAAAGCCCAGAGATGTGCTTCGATTGACATCACAGGTGCCGTAAGAATCACACCTCAGGCGGCACTTGACGTCATTCTGCATCTCCTACCCATTGAGGAGTTCGTGATGGGAATGGCTGCAAGGAGCTTATACTTAGTGAACTAGGACTTACAGGATCAAAAAGAATAGGACATTCCAAACTTCTAAACGAGATCAATCTCGGTGGACATGCCCTGGTTCCCTCTGGATCCACAGACTATATGTGCACGGAGGTCGATTTCGGGGAAAATCCTATACTGATTATTCCGAGTAGGGACCAATGGTCAGGCAGGGAGAAACTATTCAGTGGAGTATCGGTTTTCACTGATGGATCCAAAATGGATACAGGCAATGGTGCAGGTGTGTTTCTGGTTGAGGAGAACATCAGGAAAACGTATAGACTCCCGGATAGTTGAAGTGTGTTCCAGGCGGAAATTCTAGCTATTCTTAGGGCTACGGAATTGATAGCAGGGAACATTGAAGAGAATACAGAGGTAACTCTGTATGTAGATAGCCAAGCGGCGCTGAAGACCTTGAAAGGACATTTTGTCAAGTCTAGGCTAGTTAGCGACTGTAAGAAGGCACTTAGGAGATTGATGGGAAATTATCATATCATACTCTGCTGGGTACAGGGTCATTGCGAGATAACTGGCAATGTGGTAGCTGGAACGGCTCAACTTGGAAAGGGCTACAAGTGAAAGTGGTGTGAGACCACCTCTGGGCTTTTACTTCAGGTTAATTAGGGAGTGGATTCGGGATAGAACCAATGATGCATGGAATCGTAGAACGGACTGCAGATTATCAAGGGTCCTATGGCCTAAACTTGATAAGGCAGATGCAAATCTACTTTTGGACATGAAGAGGGAAAACCTGAAGACTATGATAGGTATTCTGACAGGTCATTGTCCCATAGGGGAATGACAGGGAATTGAGGTTCCTCCGGTCTTTGCAGGATGTGCGAAGATAATGAGGAGCTATTAATCTATCGAGGATATATCTCGATAGATTAATAGGATTCGTCATGGGAATAGGCTGGCTAAGAGGGGGTCGTTGGCTTAGAGCGAACGATATAGGACGGTAGTTTTGGTCTCAGCTTTCCTCTATTATTTTCCTTTCCTGGTCTTCTCTAACATTTCTACAAATTCTCTCTATATTCTCTACGAAGGGACTCACAATGGACCTCTAGGTCTCCGAGTGGATGCACAAGCACTCTTCTGAGTACTGTGCAACCCTTCTTTACCTACCTACCAAGGGTGTTTTTGTTACAACACAATTTTATTCTGGAGACATATTTTTTATATTTTTTCTTAAAATTTTAAACAGTTATGTTTTATTTAATAACACATTAAAATTTATTTTTTCCGTAAAAAGTTAAATTAAATAAACTCAACTTACTTTACAGGGTTTGGAACATAGATAATAGACATGTGGGACGTATCTATCGAATTTATCTTCACACCCTTGTCCAGATTCCATCTGGGATCAGAGATATGTAATTTTGAAAACTGTATTCTTTCACTATGATCATATGGGAAAATGTGGAATTTTCAAGTGGCTCCAGTGGACATAAGGAGCAGACACGAAACGGGTAAGCGGAAGAGTAGAAGTAGCCTAGGACTAGTAGATACCAGAAATGTATGTTCAAGCCCAGATTCCATCTGGGATCAGAGATATATAATTTTGAAAACTGTATGTTTTCACTATGATCATATGGAAAAATGTGGAATTTTCAAGTGGCTCCAATGGACATAGGAGGCACACATAAATCGGATAAGCGCAGGCGCGGATTCACGAAGAAAAATTTAGAATAGGAAAAGGAAAAACATAAAAATTATTTTGGAAATAATTAGTTTGTCATAAATAGAAAAAGTAATGACGAATTTATCTTCAACATCTGTATATCCAAAAATGTTTATCTTCTTTCGAAAATTTTTAAATAAATCAATAGGTTTTAAAAATTAACACTTGTCCGTGTGGAGTCTTTACCTGTTTACTTCCATCGGACGCGTCCCCAGGTGGCGGATAGGGGGGATTGGGCGAGAGACACTGGAGGCACTAATGTACGGTGCTGGAGTCCTCTTCCCTTGCCGACATTAATGCATCCTTTGTATCACACCCAGTCCTGAAAACGGTAGGCTTGCTGGACTGGATGCGATGCATTGATGTATTCTATTTGGTGTTTCCGCCGAAGTGAATACATCTCTGACACTGGGTACGGTCTTGGGTCATGCGTTTTCCGTGGACCAAATAAATGGGTCTTATGCACTTTTAAGATCAAGGTGGTTGGTAGCAGTGCCGAGGATCTGAATGATTAGTTAGTGCTAAAAGAAACTAATAGTGAACAGCTCCCCTCTGATGCTGATGGCAAGGGTCAGTTGTATTACAGCCTAGTCCGCGTATGCCGTCACTGCGCGAGATGGTCTATTTTTTACGGGCATACTCGTGGGACCAAAATAGAAAAAGGAAAATGGAAACTGATAGGTTAAGTATTGAACAGGACAATGGGACAACGGACAAAGAAACCAACACTAGGGTAGTAGAAGGGACGGAAGCTGACTTACGAGTTAGGGATAGGGTCAAAGTAGGGGAAAACAAGGACGACGTCGGGAAAGGGGGGAAAGATGAGGATGGGGACGATGACATGGACTTAATAAGACTGCATACGGACATCCTCATTCAACACGGACAACTGATGACCCAACTAACGGAGGAGGACAGCCTGCTGGACTCGGCGGAGGACCCTGTAGGATCTGGAGCGACGGAGGGACTGGAGGACCTGTCTCTTTTATCCGATGAAGAGCATGAGACAACAGTGGTCTCTGCTCTTGACCGGGGCAAAGAAATCGGAAATGCAGTCACTGCGTCAACTCCGGGTAGGAAGCAGGTGAGCTCGACGGGGGCATCAGGCATGTCAAGGCCTACGGCCAAACCTATTGTTCGGCAGGTAGCGGTAGCATATCCAATGGATGAGCAAGCCGCAACCGACAGCCGAACGAATCTTGAAAAGGCGAAAAACGGTGTTAGGGCCTCTATAGCTGCACTAAATAAGTTGGCTAAAAAGGACCCATCGCTGTTAGACGGGCGGGATAGGCATGTTCGCAGGAAACACCGAAAGAGCATCTACAGGTTTGAACGGACCTATGGCTCCATCGGTGAAATCCTGGGATTGTCTTATCCCGATGGTTTTAAAGTGGAGGTAGAGGAAGGTCCGCAAATTGCTCGCAAGGGTAAAGAGTCCGTGTCTACCAACACTTTGGAACCAAAAGTCGACGCTGTCACGCAGTGTGATACTCACAAGCCATCCAGAAGTCCTGTAGCTTCTCTCAAGGGAAGCGACAGGGCAGCAAGGATTGGTAGTGGGAAAGAACTAATTGAGAAGAGAGTAGAGAAGGTAAATCAAGCTCTTGCGAGCCCCGCTAAAGGATCTCAAATGAGGTCAATTAGGGGAGCTCTGCTTGGAGATGAGATACCCTCTACCTCTAAGAAAGCAGGTCATATTCCGCATGACTCTTTTAAGGGTCCCCCTAAGGGAACCATAAAAAGAGTGAGGTCGGGGGATGACCAGCAGATTCCGTCTGCGAAGAAGGTTGGTAATGCACCAAGTGGCCCGCTTAAAAACTCTCATAAGGGAGTAGTAAAGCGGGTAGTATCTGGTGACGTGCAACCTTCATCGTCCAAAAAGGGGAAGGATTCGTCCAAGTCGGACATTCTTCAAGCAGCAGTCATTGACCGTGCTGATCCAGATGGGAGAATCAGTACGGAAATGTGGCGGCTGATTGAGGATAGACTTATGGACGAAATCTTCCAGGCAAGGCACAGGCCGGGTGAAATAGCCTTCATGGGTGCAGACTGGACAAGGGGCGTCAAGACTGTTGGTTGCAGTAACAAAGGAACTTTTGAATTCCTGAAAGCCGCGATCAACAGATGTGGCAACCTTTGTCCAGATGCGCAACTGGAGGTTATACCAGCGTCGGAATTGCCTCTGCGACCAATAGTCACGGTATGGATTCCACCACCCATTAAACCGGTGGAAATCATACTGGGAATATGGGAAGGACAAAATAGGGGGATCAATACAAGTCAATGGAAACTTGTTTCTTCATTGACTTGTAAAGAGAACCAGGGTAAAGATTTCCGATTCGCAGTGGATCGGGAATCTATTAGGAAACTGGACTCATTGGGGGGGGTTGTTACGTTCGGGCTTGGCTACATCAAATTTCGCTACGCGAAAAATGATAAAGCCAAAGAGGTTGCGGATGGTGCAGATAAATCTGCATCATTGTGAAGCGGCCTCGACCGAATTGATAACCTACCTCAGTGAGACCAATGTGGACGTGGCCCTAATCCAGGAGCCTTGGCTAAATGATAACCAGGTCTGTGGTTTAAGGGTCAAAGGATACAAATTGTTCAAGCCGTCCACTGAGGATAAGGTGAGAACTTGTATTTTGGTGAAGAATGATCTTCAGGTAATTCTTCTTAACTCTTTCAGTTATGGTGATCTAACGGTCGTCCAAGGAGAGGCATTGGGAGGCGGTAAACTGGCCTTGGCCTCGGTGTACATGCCCTATGAGGAGTTGGAACCACCAGATGACAGGGTGTGGGCCTTAGCCGAGTACGCAAGACGGAATGGAATACGTCTATTGCTCGGTTGCGATGCTAATGCACACCACAGTCAATGGGGTAGCAGGGATACTAATAAGAGAGGTGAGTCAACTTTTGATTTTATTATTGCAAATGATCTTTTAATCTGTAATAGGGGTAATACTCCTACGTTCAGAACGAAGGATAGGAATTCAGTAATAGACATCACACTGACCAACTCGAGGGACCTAGTTGAAGACTGGAGGGTGGCCATGGGATGTACTTTCTCTGACCATGGTAGGATAACCTTTAGTCTGAACTTCCGAGGTTCTGAGGGGAAACCTTTCAGGAATCCTAGGAGGACAGATTGGGGTCAAGATTGACTGGAACTCCGTTGGAGATCTTGTCGAGAGAAAATCTTGACGAAATAGTGGGGAAGGTAACGGGGTCCATTAACAGAAGCTATGAGCTTAACTGCCCGGTGAGCTATCCGGGTAAGAGGAAACAGCCAGTCTGGTGGTCGGAGGAGTTGAAGGCTCAACGGACCACAGTTGGAAGGCTGTACAACAAGGCCCATAGATCTGGTAGGGACGAGGATTGGGGCACCTATAGAGTGTGTTTCAATAAGTACAAAAAGGACATAAGAAGAGCTAAAAGAGCCTCGTGGATTAGATTCAGCGAGGCCATTGACTCGGTCAATGAACTCTCCAGATTCAGGAAGATACTGTCAAAGGACCCTAGTGTTCCTGGGAGTATCCAGAGATCAGATGGTTCATGGACGGAGTCTAGTTCTGAGTCACTTAATGTACTTTTGGAAACCCATTTTCCGGGTTGCAGGGATCCATTGGTGGAGGAATCAGGTGAGGTAGAACACTTCTTCACGGAGTCCACCAGTGGGATGATTGGAACAGTGGTAAGAGACCTAATAACGGTGGAGAAGGTCACATGGGCGGTGAATTCATTCGAGCCTTATAAGTCACCAGGCCCGGATGGTATTTTTCCGGCCATGTTGCAGAATGCACCGTTGGTGGTCCGTAAACTACTGGCTGAGATTTTTAAGGGGTGTCTAATACATGGACATATTCCAAGGGGGTGGAGAGAGGTTAGGGTTATATTCATACCGAAAGGTGGAAGGACCTGTCACTCGAAACCCAAGGATTATAGACCTATCAGCCTATCGTCTTTCCTCTTGAAGACTTTAGAGAGACTGATAGATCTATATTTAAGATCGTCTGGTAGCTCCAGCATCATGAGTAGTGCTCAACATGCTTACCTGAAGGGTAAATCTGTGGAGAGTGCGCTAAGTGATGTGGTGGGTTATATAGAACAGGGGCTTCGGTATAAGGAATACACCATGGCCGCGTTCTTGGATATTGAGGGAGCGTTCAACAATATTGAGATTGACGCTATCAAGCAGGCGCTGGTGAATCTTAAGGTACATGACTTCTTGATCGAATGGATAATCCTCATGCTGAGCAGCAGGATTATCAATTCAAGCTTGGGTGGAGTATGCTTAAGAAAACTAGTGACTAGGGGAACTCCGCAAGGGGGAGTGCTCTCACCCCTGCTGTGGCTAATGGCTGTCGATGTGATTTTGCGTCAATTCGACAGTAGAGGGCGGAAGATCGTGGCTTATGCGGATGATGTGGTCATACTGGTAAAGGGAAAATTTCTTCCCACAATCAGTGAGATCATGCAGTCAGCGCTGGGTGAGCTGTCCTCGTGGGCTGCTGATAAGGGGTTGGGAGTGAACCCGGAAAAGACAGAGTTGGTTCTGTTTACTAGGAGGTACAAGGTAGAGAAATTCAGACTACCGGTGCTATGTGGGACTGAACTGAAGCTTTCAGACTCAGCGAAATATCTGGGGGTGTTTCTTGATAGCAAACTGACCTGGAAGAGGAATGTTCAGGAAAGACTCAAGCGTGGCCTCAATGCCTACTACACCTGTAGAAACTCCATAGGTAAGAGTTGGGGACTCAAACCGAAAGTTGTATATTGGATTTACACTTCGGTGGTGAGACCAATCCTTTCATATGGTTGTTCTGTCTGGTGGCAGGCACTGGAACGCAAGAGCAATAGGAGCCTTTTGTCGAAGGCGCAAAGGTGTGCCTCGATTGGCATCACGGGTGCAATGAGAAGCACACCACAAGCGGTGAGGTTAATCTGAACTCTACGGGAGCATCAGATTACATGGCCACTGAATCGGACTTTGGAGTAAATCCTGTCGTGGTGATACCTGATAGGGAGATCTGGTCCGGCACTGAGAGACTATATGAAGGTTGCGCAGTGTTCACGGACGGATCAAAGATGGTCGAGGGTACCGGGGCGGGGGTCTATATTATGGGCACGGATTTGAAGGGCTCTTTTAGACTCCCTGATGAGTGCAGTGTTTTTCAGGCTGAGATTCTCGGCATCCTGAAGGCCGCGGAAATGATCAGGCGAAACATTGCGAGAGGTACCGAGGTCACTCTCTATGTGGATAGTCAGACAGCTCTGAAGGCCTTGGGGACACATTTGGTGAGATCCAGGCTAGTAGCTGCCTGTAGGAAGACACTAAGAGAGTTGATGGAGGACTACATGGTGAGACTCTGCTGGGTGCCTGGCCATTGCAATATTTCAGGCAATGAATTGGCTGATGAACTGGCAAGGCAAGGTGCGGCAGGGAACGTCTCGGATAGAGAGACATATGTGAAACCACCACTAAGTTTCTTCTATGGGAAGATCAATGATTGGATCTTGGTCAGAACCAATTCGGCTTGGGAAAGTAGGGAGGACTGCAAAGTGTCGAGGGCGATATGGCCGGTATTGGACAGGGCGGGCACTACCACTCTCCTGGGCATGAATAGGAAGAGTTTAAAGGTCATGATAGGGGCCATAACGGGTCACTGTCTGATAGGAAAGATGAGGTCTAGAATGGACGCTAACAGTTCTGATTTTTGCAGACTGTGTGAGGACATCGATGAGACCGAGTCTATTGAACACATTGTGTGCCATTGTCCGCGATTACAGCATCGTAGGATGAAGTGGCTGGGTAGACAGTTCCTCGACGGGCTAGGTGACGTTCGGAGTGTAGATCTTGTTGAGGGTTGAGGGAGAATCAAGGGTTTAACCCTAGGGGGATTGGTGGCATTGCTGGTCCCCCTCTGTGATTCGTTACGTTTCTGTTCTCTTTTTACCTTTCACTTTAGTTTTTCTGTACTCTGTATTTTCAATTTTATATATTCTATACCCTTATTTCTTATTTCTATATTCTATACCCTTATTTCACAACTGTTCTGTTGAAGGGACTCACAATGGACCGGGATCGGTCTCTGGGTGGAGATGTGGTACTGTCTGGTATCACATCTACCTTCTCTATCTATCTATCTATCTATCTAACACTTGTTTAATAAAAAATGTAGGAATGCACATTTTTAAGTAGTTTTATTTCACTTTTTTTAAATAACATATTTATGAGTTATTGTAAAATGTTAAACTCTTCTAATTGTAAATAATTTTGTATTTTCATTTATTTTTTCTGGGTTCCCGAAATTCTAAATTTCCAAATTTCCTTAAATTTAAGGTTAAATTTTAAGGACCATACGTTTAAAAATGCATCTTTCGATAAAAAAAAATAAATAAATTGTCTAAGTACTACTTTTATCAATTAGTGAAAAATATTTTTTTATTTCATAAATCAAAATCTATCCGAAACTTTTTACAAAAAGCGCTTAAGTAAACAACACAGAAAGAGTTTTCTACAAAATTTTTCATATAAAATATAATATTTATCCTAGATATTATACATTATAAAAATTTTGCGAATTTTGAAAAAATTTTATTTTGGATGCTAAATAAAAATATTTACACATAAATTATCAACGATAAATGTCTAAAAATGGTAATTTTTCAAGTAAAATCTTAAGAAAAAGGTTAATTGAAGATATACATAATTTAGTAACTAAAAATCATTAAAAATTTTGGAAAAGTTTCTGGATGAATTATGTTATTGTCTTGTTAATTTATTCTTTTTAAGATTTTTTTGGAAAGTAGAAGAATCAAGTTAGAAGTAGAAGAGTTAGTTATCCATAGACATTTGTATATGTTTTGGCCAAATATTGGAAGAAATTTTTAAAAAAATGAAATTTTTCGAGTTCTAATGCACTTTATTGTAAATGTTTCTACATAAGGCTATATTGCGATATAATATTTTTCAAAGATTTTTTTGTAAGCATAACAAGATTTATTTTCTTTTAAATTGGACACAAATTTTAGAACTTATTCGATTTTATATAGAATGATTTACTTAAGTTTTTATACGTTTTTATTTTTGCCCCAAGTATGTTTCAAATAAAGCATGAAGTGATTTGCTTAAAAATAATTTGATAAAGTTTTGAAATTGTTAAATAATTATTTGACTATTTAAAAGATTTGAAAGATTGACGTCTCATTTTATTGTAAATGAAATAATATTTGAAACTTTATATCTTTAGTGTTACTTTGATATAGAAAGCAAATTTAATTAAAAAAATTTAATAAATTATTTCTTATTTGTAGTAAATATAAAAGATTTAAATAAAGTTTAAAAGCTATGTTCTTTTGCTTTCATCATTCAAGTAAATTCAAAATTGACTTAAAATTTAGGTAGCTACGAGATCTTTAGTTCACCAACTATCATCAAAACATATTTTTTTCGAAATATCTCAAAAATTTACATGGTATTTCGAATTTAGTTGTTTTTCTTACAATTTCTTACTTTTTACAAGTAAGGAAAAGTAATGGAGCAAAGCTATAATTACCGAAATCAAATAAAAAAATAGTGTTTATTTTATTTTTGTAAAATAATATAGATTTTCGGTACGGTTCCCTTTATCAGATTGTTTCCAAATTTTTGCATCAGTAAGTTTTTGATATTAGGGATTATAATTAAATCTATATAAGTAAAATTGATATTCTAAGTATCAAAATCTACATGCATTTTAAGTAATTTCATTGGAATGCATTTATTTGTTTGAAGTGCTTTTGAGGATAACAATTAAATAAAAACACACCTTAAATTATTGAAATATATTCAATATTCCCTGAAATTTACGAACCATAGATTCATATATTCTTTTTTCTTTTTGTATTTCAAGAACTAAAAAGGCATAATGAAGTAAAATATCAAGTTTGTTGGTGACCAAAAAAAATATAGTTTAAAAGTTACTTATAAAAATATTGTATAAAATTTTATCGCCACTTATCAACTTAAATTTTTAACAATTAAAGTCTTGTTTTTAAAACAAAAAAATCAAAATTCTATATCCTTGATTCCAGATGGAATCTGGACATAGAACATAAATTTCTGGAATCCTCCGCTTACCTGATTCACGTCTGCTGCTTATATCCACTGGAGTCGCTTGAAAATTCCCCATTTTTCCATATGATCATAGTGAAAAAACACATTTTTTAAAATTATGTATCTCTGATCCCAGGTGGAATCTGGACATAGAACATACATTTCTGGAATCTACTAGTAGTATTTTATATTGTATATTGTATATTTTGATCTTTTTATTTAAAATTTAATTTTGATATAGTTTTTTTTATTAAAAATTAATTTGGTTCATTTTAACAAATCAATTAACAGCGTGTGGAGCGTATTTAACATTTGTGTAGGTATTTAACTGACGTATTTATCTTCACACCCTTTAGAAAAATACCATTATAAGCAATTATAAACGAAAAAGTACCTAGCTCAATTTTCCGCCTAGAACAGATCCGTTAAGCTTCAATTTTCAAGATGCTCACTATGTTTTAATTTTCATGTTACATATATGACTCAAACAATACAAATATGCCTTCCATTACTTAAGAAAAATTGTGTTTTATTAAAAGTACCAAACTATTTAAAATTAAAATTCTATCAAAATAGGCCCAACGGTTTTGAATAAAATGTATTTCTCATTTTTACCCCTTTTTTTGGTACTTTTGTCCCCATGAATGTAACAAAAATTATATTCCAATGAATTTCAAAATTTGAGTAGAATCCCATAATAAAAAATACAAATAGTCAATAAATAGAAAAAAATGTTTTTGAAAAAAGTATCAAAAATAGGTACGATTAAACACCTTAAACGTTCGAATTTTCAAAAGGTATCAAACTTATATTTGTTATCTTTCAATAAGTTTCAAATATGATAAAAAAAAATTTATTTGTGGCATGCAAAAAAGGTACCAAAAACAGTTTTTACCCGTTTTCTTCCTTATTTTCTAAAAGAAAAACAATAAGTATTAAATTAGCTTAGATATAAGATTACCAAATTTACCCGGTTTTTTCCTTTTTACCCCCCAAACATTCGAATTTCTAAAAATCCGTCCTTAGTGGATGTCTACGGTGGAAGACGAATCTAAAGCCCAAGTTTCATACCTCTGTCTTTTCTCGTCTGTGCTGGTCGTAACTCATCTAAAATTTTTGCTTTTAGACCTTAGAAAAAAAAATTTTATTTTTTTTTTTTTTTTTTTTGATGGCACATTAAAATCCATTTGTATAAACATAAAGTGACTCACGTTAACATTTCGTGTAGGAGACGCGAAAATTATAGCGGTTTTAATTTGAACGTATAAACATTTTTACAAACTATAATTTTATGAACCTTAATGAGTTATTCAAAAAAAATTGATTATATTTTCAATGTTTGATGGTATTAGTGTATCGTATTTTAGGGTTTCCTAGTAAAATTTAAAAAACTTTCTTTTATACTAAAAATCGCGATTTTTAAAAATTTTGCGAAAAATGGAACTCGAAACTAACTAATTTCTCTATATATTTTGCGAAAATATATTTTATAGTTTGATGCAAAGAAATGCTATTTAATATTTTGATCCTTTTTTAACGCATGTGGATCATTTTTTTTTTTTTTTTGGTCCATAAAATTTTTTGATGCGCATCTACATTTCCATGCGATACCTTAGCAAAATGTGTTTTGGCAAAAGTATCCCGTTTTCAACTATCAACGACATTCATTCAATCATCAAAGATTTGTACAAATTGCAATTTACTAAAAATACAAAAACAAAAAGGACAATTTTGCGTAATTTTAAAAAGTCTATAAAATTTGTTATTAAATTTATTCTTAATGGTCCTTCGATTATATTATGTAAAATGACATAAAAAAAAACTAAGTTCACGCAATAATCCATTAGAAACTAATCCATTAGAAACTGTGAAAAACTGATTTTTTTCTTAATTTTCGCTCTTGTTTTCCAAACTTTGAAACTATCAACTTCATTGACTATTTAGGGCACATCAACCAGATATAGCACAAAATATGCATAATTACAATTATTATTATTATTATTATTATTATTAGAATTGGTCTACGAACAAATCTATATATATTAATATGCAAACACTTTTCCTGTAATCCATTTTAAGCTCACAATATATATCCATTTTAATAAAAAGTATACCGTTAAATATGTATTTTCTCATAGATATTAATTAAAATCGGTTCATTATTTTAGAAGTTATAAGCAATAAAAGTTGTTACCAATACATATACAAAACTCACATACACATATTTATGTGTATAAGCCTACGATCATCAAAATCTAATCACGCATGCTTTTTATCTCTTTTGTTATGCAAAGCTAGCAGTGCTGTCAACTATTTGTAATTGAAGCGCAACGGAAACATTTCAATAAGCGCCAAAAAGCGCTAAACTGAAAAAAATGAAAAGAGCACATTTGTTAAATTTGAAAATGTATCAACTTAAACATTACAAGTTCCATAAATGTTATTTCTTAATATATTTTAGCTTTAGCACAATAAGTGAATTATTTTTAACACAAAAAGAAAATTGGTATTTTTATTATTAAATAAGTAAGTGGCCTAATTGTGTGTACATTTAAAAAATTCAGACTCATAACAGATCTTTTCAAAGAATTGAAATTCACAAAACCTGTCATTATCGACTAGATATTTCTGAATTTTAATGCACAACCTTAGCTGTAATCAGGTCTAAAATAAAACAAGGTAAAAATCGACTTAGTCATTAAAAATGGCTGAGTAATAGAGCCTTTATACATCTTGAGAAAAAAAGTAGAAAATTTAACTTGCCTTTTGGAAGGAGTTTTATTTTCATACCGTTATTTTTTATTTTTAGCAAATGCAAATATTTATATAAAAAAATTATTATAATTATTTAACTTGCATTATCAAGATATGCTTTTTTTATTATTCTTTTATTTTTGGATATTTAAAAACAGGGTGCGTAAATGTTATGACTTTTATCGTAAAATTCAGGAGAATAATTTTAAACTTTTTTAGTATTTGAGCAAAAGTAGCATTTGCTTTATGATTTTTATTCTTTTCTAAGTAATATGTTTATTGATAGTATTGTGAAACACCAAAATAACTTAATAAAAAAAATCACCAATTGAAAAAAAATCGCCAAAAAGGAAAAAATTGTTTAAACGGAAAAAAATGCCAAAACAAAAAAAACGCTAAAATCAAAAAAGTTGCCTAAACTAAACAAAAAACTCGAAAACAAATAAAGCGCCAAACTAAAAAAATTACCAAAATGAAAAAATCGCCTAAACGGAAAAAATATTAGCTAGAATTTTAATCGCCCTCTTTGCTTTAAAGAATTTTAAGGGAGAGAGAAAAGAAGTGTTGAAAGAAAAAAAAAAAGAGTTGAATTGTTTAAATTCGCAGGTGTTTTGTTTTTGTATTTAACTGTTAATTTTATTCTTCACGTAGTTGAAAGATTTTGATTAGTATTTGATTAGTTAGAATCATTAAACATTTCTGCTAACATTTTGCATTACTATTTTATTTTAAAAATAAGTTTTATTTGCACTACATTTTTTTATTTAAGTATGATAACAGGAGCGGAGCACCCCATGTATAATCTAGTTATTTTTATTGTTGTACTACAAACACATTTAAAAAAATGTTGGCAAACATTGTATTGCCACAAGAGAGTGAAAAAATACTTTTAAAGAATTATGACAAATCAGCATTTTTAATTGCTAACAGATCAGACTCAGATCTTATGACTTTGGTCACGGAAACAATTAATAATCTATTTTAAGTGTGAAAAAATATATGTATTTTTTCAATTGCCCATCATATATATTGTATGGAAATTAAATTGCAACTGCAAACTCAAAAACATTATTGTTTGTCATAAACAAATACGAATTTTGAATTATGTTTAACATATATAATAAACAGTTCAATTGTTTTGAAATATCAACAACTTTAATTACTTCGATTCTTGCTACTTATACTTACTATGCCAAATTTAGCTCATATTTAAAGACTATCCTAGATGTGTGTTGGGAGGTTTAGAAAAAATAGCATTACAATAAGATTTTTCTTTAAATTATATTTATTTTCCAGATGTTAATTTTAGAAAAATTTTCAAATGGTGTCATCGGCAATAATAAATTTTTATATACGAAATAAATAGAAAAACAAAAATTAAAAATAAAATCTTTAATAAACAGCTCCAATATCCAATATCCCAGCAAACACGAATGCAATCTTTAAAAAAATGGTATTATATCTCTTATATTTCCTAAAGTACAGCAAGGTGATAAAATTTGTTACCCTATATAACTAGGTATTTATTACCGTATTACGGCTTAGTCGCACAAAGTTCAGAAAAAATATTGAAGTTTGTTTGACTATACATCATATATTGTAAACCTATATTTTAAAATGCTCATAATTGCAAATTTATCAAAAGTCAAAAAATAGTAATCATAAAATTTTCCACAATACCTGTGTATGTTTGTTGGGATATGTATATTTTATAAAATATATAGGTATCTATACGTACTATAGATTTTAAGGATAAAATAGAAATATAAATATTTAATAAAATGTCGCCTATTTAGTCATAAGTATTAAAAATGTCAAAAATATATGTAGATATGTATGTGAATTTCTTGTTATTTTGACAATTGCACAAATATGATTCATTTTAGCCATACAGTATATTACGGTAGCGGTTAGTTGAGACAAAAACGAAAAACAAAAATATTAATAAATATCTGAGATAAATAGTCATATTTATATGTGTGTCTAAAAGTTGGCAAAAGAACAAGGGGTTTTAGCGACAACGAGAACAACGGTCACATACACTTACGGACAAAAAAATAGGGTCAAGTATATTTAACTTACATGGTTGAGTTTTCGACAACAGTTTACGCAAAACCATAAAATTTTAAGTGCCAAATCATTCCGAATATATTGAATTATAAACCTATACGAAAATAGTATCCTTTAACATTATCAAATAGTCCTCTTTCAGTGCGGACCAAAAAATATGGTCAGCAGTAAATTCAAAATATTTAAAATTGTTTTCGAAACTTTATTTCCTTCAAATCACGATAACGATACTATCAATTAGAAACTTAAAAAAATAAAGATTTCTAATACCGAGAACTGTTCGCATCAAAAGGGATCTACTGATTTAGGGGTTTAAAAATATAGAGAAAATCGAAGGTTCAAACAAAAACTAAGTACCGAAATCGATTATTTTACTTAAATAATTTTATTTTCAATTAAAATGCAGCACTTAAAAGTAATTTAAAATGGCTTCGTGTAAAAAAAACATCGGGAACAGAGAATCTAGTGAGTCGGTTCAGACTCTACTAGAAACATAAATTTCTTTCTGTTTCCTAAAATTTCTTCTGTTTCCATCTTCGTTATTCTGAATTGAAGAGGGGATATAAAATGTTCCTATTACTTCATAATAATACCCCTACGAATGTTTTGCGATCAAATTTATTTTTTTATAGTTCATCTTTAAAATATATAGTTCTTTTTTACTTAATATTACGCAATTTTTAAACTTTTAGGTACGTGAGGATACTATTTGAGGCTTTTTCTGGTCTGTATTTAAGACCGGGGCTTTCCGGCATGGTATTTTGAATAAATTATGTTTCCACCAATTGGCGTTCAAGGACCACGGCTTCATAAAATTTGTAGGTGATTTTTCCCCCCGAAGTACTTTTTTTTACCCTGAACCTTTTCACACTGCTTCTAAGTGCTGTCTATAAAATTATATAACTATATAGATCAATTTCTGTACTTAGTATTACTTTGGACATTGTCCATATTTGTGAAGTCTTTAATCCTTTTTGATACGAATAGTTCTCGATGTTAAAGATCTTTATTTTTTTTAAATTTTTAATTCTAATATCGTTATCGGGATTTAAAAAAGGTAAAGTTTAGACAAAATTTTACAAAAAGTTAAAAAAAAATTGACGAATTTACTGCCGACCCCACTGTCCGCACTGAAAAAATACAATTTGCGCTTGAGGTGATGTACCGTTATTGGAATAAAGGATTAAAGGATTATATTTTTTCATATGTTTATAATTCAAAGTATTCGCAATTATTTTGCACTAAAAGTTTTATTGTTTTGCATAAAATGTTGTCGAAAGCTCCAAAAATGCGAAATAAATATGCTTGACAGTATTATTTTGTCCGTAACTGTATAAGAAACACCCACAGCTGAAAGAATAACAAAAGCAACAAGGGATGTACATATGTATTTATATTAAAAATGTATGGAGTAAATATATACATATGTATATAATTACATATAGCACGAACAAAGGAGACATCATGTCGTCGAAGAAGACGTCATCTGTGTGTTAAACAAAAAAGAACGAAATTATTATAAACACACGAAAACATATGTATGTGCATAAATCAGTAAATATTTGAATTTTCATAAGCAAATATTTCAATTGCGAAAAAAGAAGCAAAAAATGCATAGTAATTTATGTATGTACATAGTTTGAATGAATGACAATAAATAAATCAATTTAATTGAAATAAATCACAGGAAGTGTTTTGTAAGTAAGTAAAGTGATAAAGATTAAAGTGTAAAAAATATCATACACACAATTACTGCAATAACATATATACATATAATATATTTAAAGTTCCGCATTTTATTGTAACAACAAAGAAAAAAATTAGTAATATTAATTTGTAATTATAATACGGTTTTTACTGCAACAAGTTTAAAGGAACTTGTAGTAATAATAATTATTTAACTTATTAAAATAAATGTTAATTTGTTATAAATATCGATGGACCGATTCTAAAAAACTTCGAAAATTAACGTTTTGAGATATAATATTGGCTATCAAAGTAATAAAGATAAAATTTACTTTAGCATAAACAAAAATGTATTAACGTTATCAGTGTACCAAATATGAATCGGTTAGGATTCCAATAGGGTCTTACTTCAGGGCTTTAGGACTTTAGGCAGAACAAATCATGCTTGGAAGAATAGAACGGACTGCAGAGTATCTAGAGCGTCGTGATCTAGACTAAAACTGGCAGATTCTGGGTATGAATCGGTGAAGAGTCATTGTAGGCATAATTACTGGTCACTCCTTGATAAAGAAGATAATGGGTAAGTGGGACAGTGGCTCGTCAGATTTCTGTAGGATGTGCGATGTTATAGAGGAGCTGGAGACAGTGGAATATTTACTTTAATTGTCCAGGGCTTCAGTGCAAAAGACTAAGGTGGTTTGGTAGCCACACACTAGACGAGCTAGTGGAGATTACTGGCAAAGGGCTTAGTAAATTGATAGGGTTCGTGATGGGAATAAGGTGGCTTAGGGGCAATCTTTCTTGATTGTAATTGGGTTATAG
Source organism: Protocalliphora azurea (assembly GCA_932274085.1). Classification (NCBI taxonomy): domain Eukaryota; kingdom Metazoa; phylum Arthropoda; class Insecta; order Diptera; family Calliphoridae; genus Protocalliphora; species Protocalliphora azurea. Next base: position 49,959,071 of record OW026520.1, read on the forward strand.
GTTACACTATATTCAATTGGATTTATCTAATAAACATCTTTTTTCTTATTTTATTTTCATCTTCTTTTTATTACATTAAAGGGACCAATTGGTCTTTGAGTGAAAGCGTAATTACAACGCTACTCTTTTTAACCAAGGTTCAGATCGCCAACAAAACCACATCATAAACATTCGTATTAAAATTCTCAGCATGCAATAGTCCATATTAGGATATATAATTTTATAATTTATAATTTATAATTTTTCAGAATACGGGGTAGTCCTTAGTACCACATACGCAGTTAACATCCAGTATTTTAACCACTGAGTACAAACTGTCATGCCTTCGATGGTGTAGATCGTAGAGCTAATTTAAACAGAATTGGTATTGATCTATGTTTAAAAAATCTTACAATGTACATCCGTCTGCTTTGCATTTCAACCAGAGTTTTTTCAAAAAAAGCAAATTTTTTCATTGTGACCAAAAATAATATGTTGGAATTAAGAAGTAAAATACGGTATTTAAAAAAATATATTTATGAAACGATTTCAAGATGGAATTTAAACGCATGCGTAAATTCTAAGAGAAATCTCCTTAAAATATCTGGAATACTCAAACAACTTACATTTTTAAAGTACCAGTGAAAACGTGGACATAAAAGTGTTCAAAGTTCACATATAAGACCATGCCAATTGTCCAAGAACTAAACATGATGTAAATTAATTTTTGAGCTCAGGTTTTCCTTAGCTATAGATTAATAGTGTAGCATACAAATAGAAGAAACTTAATTACATTTTTGTATGAGAAAAACCCATATTCATAAAAATGGGTTATAAATCCATCTGTGAAATTCTTTGGGGCCTACTTCCGTAAAAATAACGAGGGATGGTCCGACTTTCGGATGAATTTTTATATAATAAAAAGTTTAAATTTAGTTTTCGAAAAGTCAATATTTCAAAAAGAACTGAATTAGTTTACCGTTTTATGATTAATTAGTTTATTTTAATTTTTTTTAACCTTTATTTAAATGGATTACCTTATAATAAATACTAGAAAATTTTGAATTATTTATTTTTGACGGGAATTCCCGGAAAATTTAAAAATCAATCCCGATTTCCCGGGAGCGAAAAAAGACCGGGAAAAGAAAAACCCTAATCTCAACATATTATACAATAAAATCATAGAAACGTATAAGTTACCATTGCGCTATCTGAGTTGAAAATAAAAATTAAAATTATAGTCATCTGAGTGTCTAAAATAAATGTTATTTATCATTTATCAATTATTTAACTTTACATTTGAGAAGGTTTTATAAATCTTATTGAAAACAGATTTTTAAGTTAGCTAAAAGCTTAGATAGTTTAAAGCCAATTTAACGACGACATCAAACCTTCATTTACTCCTCCTAGAGTTCAAGCAGCAGCGTCGGTAAGCACTTCATATCGAGAACACCAAATCACTTAATATTCTTAAGCCAGTGTGCAAATAAAGCAAAACTAATTTGGTTTTAAAGTTTAAAAGATATTCTATTTCAATTATAATCCGGTATCTTTCTGACGTATTAAAAAAGCTTTTAGAATCGTTTTAGAATAAAACACATTTAAATATCAACAGAATTACAAAAAATTTAATTTAACAAAAAATAATAAAATACTTTAAAACTCACCATGTTCCCACGGATTAGCCGGTTCTAAATAACCAGTGACCAATTCATTGTCACTTTTTGGAAACGATACACGACGTGGTAGTAACACCGACGAATCCGATGTTTTACGCACCATACTTGGAGATGCTGATGCACTTACAGTACCCGAGTTAATAACACTACTACAGTTGGGAGCTGACGTATCTGGACGCCAATTGCGAGCACTAATATTTTTATTATTATTGTTATTGTTGTTGTTGTGTTGTTGATCTTCTAAATTTTTATTACGTAATTGTACACCAAAAGTGGGTTCACTGGAAATATGTGGTAAATGACAATCACCTACTGAAGAAATTAAACCAAGTGGTAGGGGTGGCAAAGGCGAAGTTGGTGTAGTTATTGTAGGCGATACGTACAACTGTACATTACAATCACTCACTTCACGATTATTAGGTTCTGATCTCTCTATTTTAAAAGGTAGGATTGATGTTGAGGTAATAGTGTCATCATCATTGCTGCTCTCAGGTATTGTTGGTGGCAACACAATAATGTTTGTGATTGATATTGCTGTATTTTGTTTATCATTAACAGATGCCTCTTGTTGTTCAACATCGCCTGGTGTCATATTTGACACACAAGTGGTGGGAGACAAGGTAGCAGCTTCTGTTGGGCTTGTACTTATTATATGTAATGCTGTTGTCAATTTATTATCGTCTGATTTATTTAAATTCTGATTATTATCTATAACAACAACGGCATCATCATTATTATCTTTGTTTTTGTCTTTATCTTTATCGGCGGTGGTAACATGAACAACATCGTTATTGCTTTTATTATCATAATTGTTTACAGATATTGTTGCTGATGATGTAGTCGTTTTTGTTAGGTTATTTTCGCTTAATTTTTCACTTTTATTTTCGATTGTTGTTTTTAAATTTTCATTGTTTATTTCAATTGATTTGTTAACTTTATTATCATTGCCACTTTTTGTTGCTACTGTTGTTTCATTTTCTATTTGATTGTTTTTCGCTGTTGTTGCTGTTGTTGTTTTAGTAATTGTTTCTTCACTATTTTCTTGATTATCAGTTATTTGTTGTTCATGTTTTTTGCTTTCGCTTACATTATCGTTAACAGAACTACTCATATTCACGTTTTTTTATCTTCTTAATATTTTATTTATTGCAATTTCTGTTTTGCTTTTATTCTTCAACCTTTTTACTTTATTTAATTCGTTGGCGTTTAGTTGCTGTATTTTTTGTTTGTTCATCAAAGTTAAAAATCTAGAAAAAAAAAAGAATACGATAAAAAAAAACCAAAAAATAGTATGTATTGTAAAGTAAATTTTAAGAATAACTGTATCTTAGACCAAAAATGGTTTCTCAATTCAAAGAAAATCGATATTGGAGGTGTATCCATTTACTCAATATTAAAATTATTAATGGAATAGTGGCAGCAAGTATTCTCAGGCTAGAATTTTTTCAAATTCCAAAGGAGACGAATACATAGACCCTAAAAGTTCTAAAGTAAATAAATTTTATAGGATTTAAACTTTTATTTAGATTTAAGAATGATTTGAGAATATTTGATATCAAATTGAGAAAGAGAACCTCAAATTGAAACCAATTCACTATTTATTATAGGTTAGGTTGATAAATTATAATATTAATTAAAATATTAAATTAAAAAAAGTTATGATATTAATAATAATCAGGTCACCTTAATTTAATTTTTACATGTTCAAAAATTGTAAACGTTTGAAAACAAAATCATAATCTTATTTCATATTTAAATATTCACTAGTAAATCACATTAACAAAAAATATACATATATAAATAAATACCATTCACTCAAATTATCTAACTTCTCCGCCGTCTGCAAGCGCTTGAAGACTTCGTGTAATAATAATGTAAGTCCTTTTATTCTTATTATATTAATTTCCGTGTGGAGTCTTTACTTATTTACTCCCATCGGACGTGTCCCCAGGTGGCGGATAGGGGGGTTCGGATGTAAGGCTTCTGATCCGATTGTAGCCAATAAACTGGAGATCACTTACCTTTTGGTTACAGATCCCCATGTACTGACTATAGTCGGGTCCTAAGCATTACATCTAAACCTAGAAACTCATAGAAGTTCTCGCGGACCAAATAAATTAAGTGCACTTTTAAGATCAAGGTGAGAGGTAGCAGTGCCGAGGATCTGCATGGTTAGTTAGTGCTTAAAGAAACTAATCGTTAACAGCTCCCCTCCAATGCCCATGGCACGGGTTGGTTGTAATTTTTAAAAGCCTAGTCCGCGTATGCCGTCACTGCGCGAGATGGTCCACTTAGTACGTGCATTTTCGTGGGACCAAGATTAGCAGCAAAAAAAATTTTAATAAAAAGGATGTGGAGGAGAATAGGGCAGTTTCAGTAGGAGTTTCGGACACTGACTCTGACCTTTTAAGAATTCACGAGGACATAATTGCTCAGGAGGGACAATTATTGAGTGAACTGGCCGAAACGGACGACCTCTTGGGCTCGCCTGGAGACTCTTTCGGGGGGACGGGCACTACGGAGAGGTTGGAGGATCTATCTCTTTTTTCTGATGAGGAGCATGAAATTACAATGATTTCAGCTCACGCTCAGGAAAGGAGTTCTCCAGCATCCGAGGTGTCATCCGCTCGGGATGGTGGACAGGTGGGTTCAAAAATAGTTCGGCAAGATGCGGTAAAACCATGTGTAACTGCCGTCGTCGACAGCCGTACAAAAATGGAAAAAGCAAAGAATGGCGTCAGATCCTCCTTGATCTTTCTTAATAAGATGGCCAAGAGGGATCTGTCGTCAGTCAGTGGTAGGGATAAATACCTTATCAAGAGGCATAGGAAGAGTGTGATTAGATTTGAAAAAATCTATGGCTCGACCTCAGCTATCTTGGGAATGTCTTATCCCGAAGGACTAAATGCGATATTTGACACCATTCCGGAAAATGCTCTGGAGAGCATAGGAAACGTGTCAGGGGTCGCACTGAAGTCCAAAGATAAAGGCAATGATAGCAGCCGACCAATTAAACCTATCACATCTTCGGAACGATCGGTGGAAACTGGAAGGCCGGCTATCATTGCTAAAAAGGGGGCTGATCGTATACCATCCAGCAACTCTGGTGAATCAAGCACCAAAGGAGCAAGGTCTGGAGACGACCAACCCTCTACCAGTAAGAAATGTGCGGCAAACAACACTCCCAGCTCTCTTAAAGGTCTTCGAAAGAAGATGATAAAGAATGCTGGTAGTGGGGCTGGTCATAAGCCATCTGGCTCTCTTAAGGATCACCGTAAGGAGGTCATTAAGAGAGCTAGGTCTGGCGATGACCAACCAGTCCCTACCGCAAAGAAGGCGAGTCACACACCGACTGGATCTCTTAAAGGCCCCCAAAAGGAGGTCATTAAGAGAGCTAGATCTGGTGACGACAAGCCTTCGACCTCGAAAAAGGCGAAGGAGTTGATGAAGCCGGAATATCTTCAGGCGGCTGTCATAGACCGTACTGACCCAGATGGGAGGATTAAAACGGATCTATGGAGGTCAATTGAAGATAGGCTCATCGACGAGATCGTCTTAATGAAAGGAAGGCCGGATGAAGTGTCATTCAAAGGCGCGGACTGGTCAAAGGGTGTCAAAACTGTCAATTGTGGTAATGAGAAATCACTTGAATTTCTCAAGGCCACAATTGCCAAGTGTGGCAGCCTTTGTCCAGAGGCGAAACTGGATGTGATACTAGCATTTGAGTTGCCCCTGAGACCAATAGTGACAGTGTGGATTCCACCACCCGTAAAACCGGTGGAAACTATACTGACAGTACTGGTCAACCAGAATGAGGGTCTGGATACAAGTCAGTGGAAGTTGTTAGCTTCTCTGGCTTGTAAAGAGAACCTCGGAAGAGACTTCAGGTTTGCTATAGACCAGGAGTCTCTCAGGAAATTGGAGTCTTTGGGGGGAATCGCTAATTTCGGTCTGGGCACTATCAGGTTCCGGTATCCGAAACCTGAAAGTACCAAAAAGGCTGCAAGTGGTGCAAATTAATTTGCATCACTGTGAAGCAGCCTCTATCGAATTAGCGATGAACCTTGTCGACTCCAAAGTGGATGTGGCCTTAATCCAAGAGCCCTGGATCAACAACACCAGGGTATGTGGATTAAGTGTCAAGGGGTATACACTTTTTGTACCATCCACTGTGGATAAGGTAAGAACGTGTATACTGGCTAGGAATGAGTTAAATTTTATAAACTTTCATTCTTTTGGCAATGGAGACCTAACGGTCGTGAATAGAGAGGATAGAGACGGGAGGAAACTCGCACTCGCCTCCGTTTATATGCCCTACGATGGGGCCAACCCACCGGGTGATATGGTGCGCAGACTAACAGAGTATTCAAAGAGAAGAGGCATATATTTGGTACTCGGTTGCGATGCTAACGCACATCACTGCCAGTGGGGTAGCGCCGATATTAACGAGAGAGGTGAGTTAGTTTTTAATTTTATAACTACTAACAATCTTTTTATCTGTAACTTGGGTAATGTGCCCACATTCAGAACTAAAGATAGAGAGGCAGTTATAGATATAACACTGACGAACTTTAGGGGCGAATACATTAAGAACTGGAGGGTGGATAGTGAATGTTCCTTTTCGGATCATAGCAGGATATCCTTTAGTTTAGATTTCGCGAGGCCAAGGGGAGAACCATATAGGAACTCCAGGAGAACCGATTGGGACTCCTTTAGGGCCATTATGGATAGGGAACTAAACGCCGCTCCAGGATGGCAATTGTCATCAGAGGGAGTTGAGAGTTTAGTGGAGGACTTCACAGGGAAAGTTAGGAGAAGCTATGAACTAACTTGTCCGGTAATTTTTCCGGGGAAGAGAGAACAGCCTAAATGGTGGACCAAGGAACTTAGGAACCAAAGGTCAACCGTTAGGAAGTTGTTCAATAGGGCGAAACTGACACGCAAGTGTGAGGATTGGAACAGCTATAGGGAAAGTTTTAATAGGTATAAGGCGGACATTAAGAGGGCAAAAAGGGACTCATGGAGGAATTACTGTGAGTCCATTGACTCCGTTAATGAGTTATCCAGATTCAGGCGAATTTTATCCAAGGATCCTAGTGCTCCTGGATATATTCAGCGTGCGGATAACACATGGACGGAGTCTTGCTCTGAGTCCCTGAGTTTACTTATGGAAACTCATTTTCCAGGCTGTAGGAATTTAGAGGTAGATGCACAGGCGGGACGGATATTGGGATTCTCGGAATGTGTATCTGATAGGGAACTTAGTGAAGTAGTTGGTGACATAGTCTCGATGGATAAGGTAGCATGGGCGGTGAACACCTTTGAACCTTACAAGTCACCGGGTCCAGACGGTGTTTTTCCAGCCATGCTGCAGAACATCAGTGACACGGCACTAAATCTTCTCACTGAGCTTTTTAGTGTGTGTCTTATTAGAAGATATATTCCAAGGAGGTGGAGAGAGGTTAGGGTAATTTTCATACCTAAGTCTGGCCACTCGAAAACTAAGGATTTTAGACCGATCAGCCTATCGTCTTTTCTTTTGAAGACATTAGAGAGATTGATCGATCTTTATCTGAGGACGACAATGGACAACCATATCATCAGTGGGGCTCAACACGCTTATCTAAAGGGTAAATCTGTTGAGAGTGCGCTACATGATGTGGTGAGTTACATTGAACGCGGCCTGCAGTATAGGGAGTATTCATTGGCAGCGTTCCTTGATATAGAAGGAGCTTTCAATAACATTAGGATTGAGGCTATTAGGGAATCACTAGAATCATTAGGCATTCAAAGCTTCCTAATCGAATTGATTATTTTGATGCTGAATAGCCGAATAATTAATTCGAACTTGGGAGATGCATGCGTAAGGAAGATAGTGACTAGAGGAACTCCGCAAGGAGGAGTTCTCTCGCCCTTACTACGGCTCTTAGCCGTCAATGTCATTCTTCGACAATTTGACGCAAGGGGGCGGAAAATCGTTGCCTATGCTGATGACGTGGTTATACTGATCACGGGTAAATTTCTTTCCACGATCAGCGACGTCATGCAGTATGAACCTAACGAACTGTCCTCATGGGCCACTAGTAAGGGTTTAGGGGTCAACCCGGGGAAAACAGAGCTAGTTCTTTTCACCAGAAGGTACAGGATTGAGCAATTTAGGCTACCGGTACTAGGGGGGACTGAACTAGGATTGAAGAAGGAGGCAAAATATCTTGGTGTGTTCCTTGATAGTAAATTATCTTGGAAGAGGAACACTCAAGAGAGGCTTAGGAGAGGTCTCAACGCCTATTACACATGCAGGAACTCCATAGGTAAGAGTTGGGGACTCAAACCGATGGTAGTAAATTGGATTTACACCTCGGTGGTGAGGCCAATTCTGACGTATGGATGTCTTGTCTGGTGGGAGGCAATGAGAATAGGAAGTCGTAGGAATCTTTTGTCTAAAGCCCAGAGATGTGCTTCGATTGGCATAACGGGTGCCGTAAGAAGCACACCTCAGGCGGCACTTGACGTCATTCTGCATCTCCTACCCATTGAGGAGTTCGTGATGGGAATGGCTGCAAGGAGCCTGCTTAGACTTAGTGAACTAGGACTTAAAGGATCAATCAGAATAGGACATTCCAAACTTTTAAACGAGGTCAATCTCGGTGGACATACCCTGGTTCCTTCTGGATCCACGGACTATATGTGCACGGAGGTCGATTTCGGGGAAAATCCTATACTGATTATTCCGAGTAGGAACCAATGGTCAGATAGGGAGAAACTATTCAGCGGGGCATCGGTGTTCACTGATGGATCCAAAATGGATACAGGCACTGGTGCAGGTGTGTATCTAGTTGAGGGAAACATCAGAAGGACGTATAGACTCCCGGATAGTTGTAGTGTGTTCCAGGCGGAAATTCTAGGTATTCTTAGGGCCACAGAATTGATTGCAGGGAACATTGAAGTGAATACAGAGGTAACTCTGTATGTGGATAGTCAGGCGGCGCTGAAGGCCTTGAAAGGACACTTTGTCAAGTCTAGGCTAGTTAGCGACTGTATTGATGAGGGATTATCGTATCAGACTCTGCTGGGTACCGGGTCATTGCGAGATAAAGGGCAATGAGGTGGCTGACGAATTGGCTAGGAACGGCTCAGCTTTGGATAGGACTGCAAGTGAAAGCGGTGTGAGACCACCTCTGGGCTTTTACTTCAGGTTAGTTGGGGAATGGATTCGGGATAGAACCAATCATGCATGGAATTGTAGAACGGACTGCAGATTATCAAGGGTCCTATGGCCCAAACTTGATAAAGCAGATACAAATCTACTTTTAAGCATGAAAAGGGGAAACCTGAAGACTATGATAGGTGTTCTGACAGGTCATTGTCCCATAGGGGGAATGATAGGGAATTGGGATAGGGGCTCCTCCGGTCTTTGCAGAATGTGCGAAGATAATGAGGAGCTGGAGACGGTGGAACATATTATATGTCACTGTCCATGTCTACAGCTAAGTAGGCAGAAATGGTTAGGCAGTCGATTCCTTGACGAATTGGACAGTATATCGAGGTTGGATCTCGATAGACTGATAGGATTTGTCATGGGAATAGGCTGGCTGAGAGGGGGTCGTTGGCCTAGAGCGAGCGACACGGGGAGGTAGCACTTTTTCTTTTCATATTCTTTCTATTCTTTTCTATACTTCTCTTGGTCTCGGATCTTTCTCCATTATTTTCCTTCTTGCTCTTTTCTATGTCCTGTCTGTAGTCTATTTCTATTTTCTTCACGAAGGGACTCACAATGGACCTCATGGTCTCCGAGTAGATGCGCAAGTACTCGTATGAGTGCTGTGCAACCCTTCTTTACCTACCTACCTACCTATTATATTTTTTAAATTGTTACTTTACATTTAAATATAAGCATGAATACATAAATGTATTTTAAATAAAATAATAACCTAAATTAATGAATTGTTATTGTTATTACGAATTATTAAGGATATTCATGCTTTTATTTATTTATTGTGTGATTTAGAATTCTTATATTACTTATATTTAATAACTATAACTAATTAAAAAAATAATATATATATGTGTGTGTGTGTGTTAATAATAATAATATTTATATTCGATGGGCAAAACGTTTAAAGAATCTTGCTTACCGTACGTATAGGAAGAATAGATTGGAGAATTTTAGAACTTACTGCGTTTTCAGAAATATATTAAAATCTGCAATGAACTCGTAGACACTTTTGTATAAATTTTTTTTTCGGATTGTAATCAGAAACAATTATGGTGTAAAATTAAATATGTTGGAGTACTTAAACCTGTTCTAACTAGTGTTTTTCCAATTGATGTTAATGAGTTCAATGATTTCTGTAATATGCCTGGTATTAGTACAGATAATTTTGATACTAGCTATATTGAGGCTGGGTTCTGTTTCAGTAATTTATTTATCATAAAGTTTTAATTACTGGTATTGTTCCTAAGATCTGGAAAATTGGGAGAGTGGATCCCATACCTAAGATTAAGAGTCCTTTTGTTCACTCTGATTTTCGTCCTATAAGCGTACTTTCAGCCTGCTCGAAGGTTCTGGAAATTATTATTAAACAGCAAATGATGATTCATCTTACGACTAGGGGTATGATTAATGATTACCAGTCTGGGTTTAGGTCTGGTTATAGTACAACTGGTCTGTTGCTGGACGTCCCTGAATCTATTAGGCAGAACTATGATAGAGGTGGAATTAGTATAATGATATTTTTAGACTTTAGTAAGGCTTTTGACTCAATTGAGCATGGAGTTTTGGTTGAAAAATTAAGATTATTTGGCATTTATAACAGCGGATGAAAACTCATATCTTCCTTCCTGACGGATGGTTTTCTGTATGTTCAGACTGATTGTTTGGTCTCTGATATGATCCAGATTCGTAGAGTTGTCCTTCAAGGGTCAATTTTGGGACCTTTATTATTTATGATGTATTTAAATGATATTTATATGAAATTATCTTTTTTGACTTCATATACATATGCCAATGATGTACAACTTTTAGCCACTTTTGACACTGTATCAATTTCAATAGGTCTCAGGAAAGAATTAATGCTGAACTGAGCTGGTTCGTAGGCTGGTCCAGGGCGAACTTTTTAAATTTGAATCCTGTCAAATGTAAGGCTATGGTTTTCTCTAAAACCAATGTTGTATTCGACATTGTACTGGACAACGTGGTTTTAGACATTGTCCTCCAGTATAAAACGTTACGTATCATTTTGGATGATAAATTGTCATTTGATGATCATGTTAATTTAGTAATTTCTAGGGTATCTTAGACACTTCGTAGACTTTGTAATACAGCTTATTATCTACCGTATAAGGCACCATATTGCGTTATCTTTGTGACTGCCTCTTATTATATATGGTATTGAAGTTTATTCGTGTACCTCTGAAATTAATTTACATAGACTAAGATCATGTTTTTACCGTATTATACTTTACATTTTTAGGCTTCGAATTAGAGATCACGTTTCGGATTATTGTATAACATTATTGGGCTGTAGTTTCGATCAGTACGTAAAATTAAGACTAATACTTCTTTATAAAACTGTTAAATATGGAAATCCTAGCTATGTAGTAATCAGATTTAATTTCGGCTCGTCTAGTAGAACATTTTCACTGGTCTATCCAGACATACATCGTTGTTGATGCCACGGTCCTACCTTGTGAGGGTTTGTAGATTGTGGAACACTGGTATACCCTATAATGAGCGTCACTTTAATCATTCTTTGAATTCATTTGCCAACATTTTCCTAGAACATTTATAAATTAATTGATATTGTATGATGTAATTTCTATTTGTATAAAGTGGATTACTTAATATTGCATATTTGCTCATAACATATGTAATATATCAACACAATTAGTATCGTAAGGATAATCTATTTAGAAGATATAAATATTTGCAAATTTGTTTTGATTAGTTTTGACCTAATTTTTGATATTTATATTTTTGTTTCCCATGAGAGTACAATTTTTGAAATCTCAAAAATATTTTCTTATTCACTTTACACCTTATTGTTTTAAACCAATTTGGTTGTATTGTACTGTATCACTGAGGGAAAAAATATATAAATAAAAATAAAAAATAAGAATAAAATAAAAATTTGTCTCTTATCTTATTCATTTATATAGTGTCTACATTAGGCAAATTTTTATCAAAACAAACGTCTAAATCAATGCGAATATATACAAGGTAAACTTAATCAAACAGCTGATTACTATTTTGGTTGTTACAGTTGTCAAACTGCATATATAAAAAACAATAATGAATACGCCATATCGTTGTTTTTGTGCAACTGTTGCCATCTTCCACAAATTCGTTTTAATTTTGACGTTTGTCTTGATAAAAAATTGTCTGATGTAGACACTATGTTAAGTTTAAAAACTTTTTAACAGTTATCTGTAATGCGTAGAGTTTACACCCCAACATTTGAGATTTTTATATATATTTTATATATATTTAATACACATGAATAAATAAAATAAATAAATAAATTGTTGACACATTGAAATTATCTGTTATGATAATTGGACACTGTTATCATTATAACGTTGTTGAATTTTTTTTTTTTTTTTGTATATAGTGGCTAATTATTTTTCGTCTTCTCAACTGGATTTATTTAATCAAGTTTCTTTGAGCACAAAATTCAGGGTTTATTTAGTTAAAAAAAAGAAATAATAATAATTTTAGAATTGTATAACTGTAGTAATAATTAATTTTTGTATGGTAGTCTAGCCAATTTAGGCTCTATGAGCTTGCGGCAACACTTATTTGAATAAATAAATGAATAAAAAACTCTGGAACCATTCCTAATTAAACTAAGAAATAACATATCAATATTTAATGCGACGGTAGAAATTGATAATGAATCATATACAAGAGAAATTTCGGCTCAGATATTAAATATCGGTTGGGATTTTTGATGGTACACAAATATTAAGTTGCTTTAAATGTGAAGGATTTAACCATAAATCAGTAGACTGCAAAATTGAGGAAATATGTTTGAAATGTCACGGAAAATATTATACAAACCAATGTAATAAGGATATTATAAATAAATGTATTAATTGCAATAGGACAAACAAGAAACTAAATTTGGGCCTTGATGAGAACCATATGACGGCAGATAGAGAGTGTCAAGTTTATAAAAATAAATTAAAATTAAAAAGAAGAATGAAATTAAATGAATAAAAATTAGAAAGCATACAAGGAATATACACAAATATACAAGGACTTACAAACAACTTTAATCAAATTGAAGCAATTGCTAATATTGATAAGACAAAGTTCATAATATTATCGGAGACACATTTGACTAACAGAATTGATAAATCTGAAACACTATTAGAAGAATATTGTCAATTTTCAACTCCATCGAATTCTACGAGATACGGAGAAGTAATATTATATGTTAATAAGGACTGGCATGTAAACATATTAATCGAAAAAGTGTGTGATTTCAAATATTCGATAAGTGCATACAACAATCGTAGAAGAAATAAGTGAAGGAAATACAGATATAATTATTGCTGGTGATTTTAATATAGACTGGACAAAAGAAAGTACATATAAGAGGAAAATAGAATCCATAATCAATGATAATGGATTACAACAAGTGATGACTAATTTTACTAGATACAAAAAAATCCAGAACAATAATAGACTTTATTATAACAAATAGTACGAATATTAGTACAAACATAAGTAGATAGATAGATAGATAGAGAAGGTAGATGTGATACCAGACAGTACCACATCTCCACCCAGAGACCGATCCCGGTCCATTGTGAGTCCCTTCAACAGAACAGTTGTGAAATAAGGGTATAGAATATAGAAATAAGAAATAAGGGTATAGAATATATAAAATTGAAAATACAGAGTACAGAAAAACTAAAGTGAAAGGTAAAAAGAGAACAGAAACGTAACGAATCACAGAGGGGGACCAGCAATGCCACCAATCCCCCTAGGGTTAAACCCTTGATTCTCCCTCAAGCAGCTAATTCCCATGACGAAGCCTATGACGTCAACAAGATCTACACTCCGAACGTCACCTAGCCCGTCGAGGAACTGTCTACCCAGCCACTTCATCCTACGATGCTGTAATCGCGGACAATGGCACACAATGTGTTCAATAGACTCGGTCTCATCGATGTCCTCACACAGTCTGCAAAAATCAGAACTGTTAGCGTCCATTCTAGACCTCATCTTTCCTATCAGACAGTGACCCGTTATGGCCCCTATCATGACCTTTAAACTCTTCCTATTCATGCCCAGGAGAGTGGTAGTGCCCGCCCTGTCCAATACCGGCCATATCGCCCTCGACACTTTGCAGTCCTCCCTACTTTCCCAAGCCGAATTGGTTCTGACCAAGATCCAATCATTGATCTTCCCATAGAAGAAACTTAGTGGTGGTTTCACATATGTCTCTCTATCCGAGACGTTCCCTGCCGCACCTTGCCTTGCCAGTTCATCAGCCAATTCATTGCCTGAAATATTGCAATGGCCAGGCACCCAGCAGAGTCTCACCATGTAGTCCTCCATCAACTCTCTTAGTGTCTTCCTACAGGCAGCTACTAGCCTGGATCTCACCAAATGTGTCCCCAAGGCCTTCAGAGCTGTCTGACTATCCACATAGAGAGTGACCTCGGTACCTCTCGCAATGTTTCGCCTGATCATTTCCGCGGCCTTCAGGATGCCGAGAATCTCAGCCTGAAAAACACTGCACTCATCAGGGAGTCTAAAAGAGCCCTTCAAATCCGTGCCCATAATATAGACCCCCGCCCCGGTACCCTCGACCATCTTTGATCCGTCCGTGAACACTGCGCAACCTTCATATAGTCTCTCAGTGCCGGACCAGATCTCCCTATCAGGTATCACCACGACAGGATTTACTCCAAAGTCCGATTCAGTGGCCATGTAATCTGATGCCCCCGTAGAGTTCAGATTAACCTCACCGTAACTGATCTCGTAAATGACCTTGGAGTGACCTGCTCTTGATAAGTAATAATAATAAAATATCGGATCATGAAGTAATAGAAATTAAAATATACAATATATATGAAATCTCAACGAAGAATGAAAATCATGACGTGAACTATAACGTAAATTGTTTTGCTATAGCTATAGAAAGAACAATTGAAAATCTCTCAATAAAAAAGAAAATAATTGAAAAAAAAATATTGTAAATAAATGGTTTAACAAGCACTTGCAAGTTCTAAAAAGGGACAAAACATTAAAATATAATAAAACAACAAATAACTATGCGAAATGGAATGATTATAAAAAGGCCAGAAATTTATGTATAAAAATACTTAAAAATGAAAAAAAAAAAAAAATATATATATATATATATATATATATATATAATACCAAAGATCAAAGGCAAATGTGGAATAGCATCAAAGACTTAGTACTAAAGAAAACTTAAAATGTGATAAAATCTGTGGTATTTACAAGTATTAGAATATAAGGACAGTAATGAATTAGCGAATCAATTTAATAAATATTTTGTAAATAGTATAAAAGAAATTATAGATAATATAGAATATGTGCTATATATAAATCAAATAATGATAAACTGTATATTTAAATTCCGAGAAATAACAAAAATAGAACTTAAAAATATATGCAAGAACATGAACAACAATTAGATAATTGGAACTTGAATGGACAAATGTTGCTAAAAATTATAAATAAATCATTAAAAACGGGTATATTTCCTGAGAATTTGAAACTTCAATGGTGACGCCAATTAAAAAGGTTAATTAAACAAATAAATGTGAAGAATTTAGGCCAATAAACTCACTAAAATTCTTGAAAAAACCGTAAAAATACAATTGAAAATTATCTAGAATCAAACAATATTTTATCGAAATATCTATCTCGATTTCGGAAGAAATTTTCATGTGAAACGGCAGTAATTTACGTCTTAAATAGATGGAAAAGTAACGGCAGAACTAAAATAATAATGGCAATTTTTTCGAGCGTTTGAAGCAATAGACAGAAAAATATTATTACAAATATTTTTTGAGTGAATTTTCGGAATATGTAGATGTCAAGGAAATGTTTGTAGTGTTTTTATTTAATGTAAAGTGAAAATGCTATTTATTTTAAGTACAAATATTTATAAAATGTACAAAGTAAAATATTTAAATAAATTTAGGAAATACGAACGATTATCAATCGAGTATTTGCAAAATTAATACGTACATTAATAAAAATTACTTTAAAAAATATATGTATATTTACAATTTTTTATAAGTAATTTACGTTTATACACAAGAACAACACTGTTCCCTTTTCTCGTCATTTACCAAATAGCCCTATCGGGCGGGTCAAAGAACAGTTTGATAGGTTCAGATAAGTACCTATACTTACTTATAATTACACTACAAAGATCGTAGAACATGGAAAAAGTAATATTATCATATGAAGTTATATATCTTGACACGTCGTTGGACCAATTGGACCAAAGAAAAATACCTAAAAATTCTTCGCAGTGTCATATTGCAAAATAGGAAATACATTTTATATGGACATATCAGCAAAACAAAGAACCCAAGTACACTTTTTGAACCATATTGAAAAGGTTTATCAAAAATAATCACCTTTATTCTGGTTGTCGTTGTCGACATATTCTAAAAATCACTTCCTGAAAATAACAAAAAAAAAACAACTTTAAAATCAATCAATAGGAATCATAAGAAGAGATCATCCCAATCAAAAGACTGTGTTGAATTCAATTGTAGGACGCAATCTTTACCCATTGAGAACAAATTGTCATTTTTAGTGCATCCAGAGCCCTAGACAAATATAGGAAACGACTTACTTTTGCAATCTCATGAGCTAAAAATCTAAGTGTTACTGCAAATAAGTTTTAGAGAAATAAAATAAATAAAAACATTTTTAATTGGAATTATATATTTGACATCAAATTTATGTTTAAATTTCCGGCAAGATAAATTAACTGACTCAAAAATTGGTGATGTTTTTTGTTTGTTCAAATTAGAAGACTCCCATGACGAAGCCTATGACGTCTACAAGCTCCACGTCCCGAACGTCACTTATCCCGTCGAGAAATTGACTGCCCAACCATTTCATCCTACAATGCTGCAATCGTGGACAGTGACACATAATGTGCTCAATAGACTCGGTCTCGTCGACGTCCCCACACATTCTACAAAAGTCGGAATTGCTAGCGTTCCACTAGACCTCATCTTCCCTATCAAACAGTGACCCGTTATGGCCGCTATCATAAGATCCTCCTACTCAAGCCCAGAAGAGTGCCTGTTCCTGTCCTGTCGGGTGCGGGCCATAACGCCCTCGACACCTTACAGTCCACTCTATTCTCCCAAGACGAATTGGTTCTGACCAAGATCCAATCATTGATCTTCCCAAAGAAGAAACTCAGAGGGGGTTTCACCGTGGTTTCCCTCTCCGAGACATCCTTTGCCAGTTCATCGGCCAGTTCATTACCAGATACATTATAGTGGCCAGCAGATTCTCACCATGTAGTGATCCATCAGCTCTCTCAGTGACTTCTTTCAGTCAGTCTTAAAGTGAGATATATTCCCAGGGGGTGGATGGAGGTAATGGTCATTTTCATACCCAAAACGGATAGGACGACTCACTCGAAGCCCAAGTACTATAGACTGATCAGCCTATCGTCTTTTCTTCTCAAGACAATAGAAAGACTGATCGATCTGTATCTGAGGAGGAGTATGGGAACTTAGGTCATCAGCGACGCTCAACACGCATATCTTAAGGGTAAGTCTGTTGAGAGTGCTCTGCATGATGTAGTGAGTTTTATTGAACGGACCCTGCTGCATAAGGAATACACCTTGGCAGCGTTCCTCGATATAGAAGGGTCCTTTAATAATATTAGGATAGCGGCGATTGAGGAATCACTAGCTTCGTTGGGCATTAGTGTATTTCTAATCGAGTGGATCACCCTAATGCTAAGCAGCAGGGTTATCAACTCGAGTATGGGAAACACTTACATAAGGAAGCTTGTAACAAGGGGCACACCGCAAGGAGGGTTCTTTCACCATTATTGTGGCTTTTAGCAGTGAACGTCATACTGAGACAGTTCGATGCCATGTGACGATGTGGTATTGTTGGTCTCGGGAAAATTTCTACCCACGATCAGTAAGGTCATGCAATCTGGGCTGTGAGAACTTTACCAAGTGGCAAATTTTCTTGGAGGAGAAATACTCCACCTTCTTCCAATTGAGGAGTTCGAGAATGCTGAGAGGGACACTGAGGTGACTATCTATGTAGATAGTCAGGCAGCACTAATAGCAATGACAAGTCATTGTGTCAGGCCCAGATTGGTGCTTGAGTGTAGGAGGGAATTTAGAAGGCTAATGGATGCCTACAGAATAAGATTCTGTTGGGTTCCTGGTCATTGCGATATTTTCGGCAATGAAATAGCCGATGAACTAGCTCGTGAGGGCTCGGAGCTGGACAGGTCTTTTGTGCAGGGCTTAGATGTAGTCGGTTGATTGATGGGTCTTGGGTTCCACACCTTTCTTTTCTTATATTTCTTTTCCTTTCTTACTACTTTCTTTCTACTCTTGTGCCCCATTCTACTAGGGATCTTCTCTTTCTTTGTTTTATTAACTTTCTCTGGTATTTATAAAGGGATCACAATGGTCCTGATGGTCTCTAGGTGGAGGCGTGAATACTAGGCGTAACATAACCTAACCTAACCTAAGATATCGGTTCTCAAACTTTTTTCCTGGCATTATCCTTTTGTGAGATGATTTTTTTTCTCATATTTCTGCCAAAAAAACAATATAAAAATTTGGTATCGCAAGAAAGGATTTAAAAAGCGCATTTAATAACATAACAAATATTTGGGCCAATTCTAAATGTAATTTTTCCTAAAAAAATTGGATATTTGAATTTTTTTACAAAAAAAATATTTCAGAAAATAAAACAAAAATAATACAATATAATTCTTCCAGTATTTATACCAAAATGAATTTTTCCACTTTTAAATTCGAATTTGCTCAAATTTTATTAAAATTTTTCGAAACATATTTTCTATTATAAACAAATATTTCTATATGAGGGGAAATGAAATGCTCATATTTGTATAAGCTTTTTAATGATATATACTACTTCATACTTATATTAATTAACAATGAAATAAATTTATTTTAAGTGAAATACCCATAAAATTTTTGCTAAGAAGTGTATTTGTTTACAATTTGTTACACACTGAGAGTAATTTCTTATTGTGAGTCCTACGAAAAAATCGCTCTCAGTGTGCTACTTAACAGATATAATTGTAAACAAATATCCTTATTAGCTTAAATTTTGTGTTTATTTCGCTTAAACTTAATTTACCCTACACCACCATATTTGTTTGGGGTATTATACGTTTGTGCTGATCTTTGTAACGCACAGAAAAAAAATCAGAATCACTTTTTGAGTCGATCAAACGATCCGTCCGTCTTGCTGGCTGGCTGTTTATGTAAACCTTGTGCACAAAGTACAGGTCGCAATTTTGAAGATAATTCAATGAAATTTGGCATGAAGGACTTTGATGACACAAGGACGAAGCCTATTGTAATTGGGTTTGATCGATTCCCATACAAATGTCTTCCCGGATTAGGGGTTTAACGATCATAAATGCCCTAAATATATCAATATTTTAATGAAATTTCGTGTAAGAAAGTTTTGTATCGTCTTTGTGCCAAATTTCATCAAGATCGGTCCATAATTGACCATAACTCCCATAAAAAAAATACTCTTCCGAAAATCACTTATAAATTACATACGCATGTTTGTAACAAGTTTATATTCGACACAAATAAGTTTTATATAAGTAGAAATCACTGTAACAAATTTTATGAGGATCGCTCCATAATTTACCATAGCTCCCATATAAGCCCACTTTCGGGAATCACTCTAAAGTGCATAAATTCATATAAATGTTAGTTAACATGATATTCTATATTCGTATATTTTATTTTACACTTAATAAAAGTATCAGTCCACAATTGTGCACATGTCTAATATAAGACGCCTCCACAAATTTTATGGACATAAACAATTGTGTGGGGTATCATATGGTCGGGCTTGACTGAATACATCTTTCTTACTTGTTTATTTTTGCTGTTTGTTAATTGAAGTATGAATTGTTATACATCATGAAGAAGCTTATAAAAATACTCGAATTATAATGCTAAATTCATTTCTCAGCTGCAGCTCTGGGTAGATCTATCTACCATCTACCGCGTCGTCGTCATTATCGCTTAAGGGCAATCAAGCTGTACTATTTTTTTGCCTTCGAGAGTTTTGCGTTTCACCCTTGCATTGGCTAATGTTTAAGGCAACTCATAACGGTTTTTGCATTGGTACATGCAATCGTTGTTAACCTTAAATTGTCCTTACATGGTAGAGACCATTAATACACGAGATTAATATGAGATTCATGGAGTCTCCTTCCTATACGAAGGTATAAGCCGTTTTTGAAAACTACCGGAATATTCTGCGTACTGCTCTACAACGGATATTTGGTTTTATTGATTGTTAATTTCACGTATTTGGGATATGTGTGTGTGATAACCTATCAATTTGTGTGCTGTTTGCATCGCCATTAAACTCAAATCTCAAACAAAAAAATTAATTTTTCCTCATATAGAAACATTTATATGGTACATATTTTATGTTTCGAATACTATTTGTCTTATTTTGTTTTGATGCTAAATTTCACTACATATAAAAATATTTGTAGGTATATGAAGGCAAAAAAATGTTTCGAAAAAATTCGAATAAAATTTTAGCAAATTCGAATTTTGAAGAACTGAAAACCAGTCTCGGTATACCAGCTAGTGGATTATATTGTATTATTTTGGTGATATCTTTTTAAACATTTATGTGTAAAAAATTCTAATATCCAATTTTTTTGAAAAACTGCTAAAATTCAAACTCATTTGGACCCGGTCATAAATTTTTGTTATGTCATTAAATGCGCGTCTTAAAAGCCTTTCTTGTGATACCAAATTTCTATATTTTTCCTTTGGTACATATGAAAAAAATCCGAAAATGACGAATAAAGGACCTTTTTTCGTTTTTATCTAGCTTACGAATGGATAATGAAGGTATTTTAGAATGAAGTAAATTTTAATTTGAGCTGGGAACATCGATATTTTATTTTCTCTCCAGACAAACAGGGCCACCATGATGTACATAAATCCATAGAAACACATTTACATGTGTATTTACAGAAAAAATACTTTACACATGTGAATGAACAGCATGCGCAAAGAAAAACAAAACAACAAAATGAAAAAACAAAAAAAATGAACAAACAAAATGAACAAGGGCAGAAACAAATTTTAAATTAAAAAGCAAAATAAATAATGGAAAAAAAAATTATAGAATATAAAAAATGAAACGTAACGATTAAAAACAAGAAATAACGTAAATATAGAAAAACAATTACCTAACATGCAATTACTTTTGGT
Organism: Protocalliphora azurea; assembly: GCA_932274085.1. Classification (NCBI taxonomy): domain Eukaryota; kingdom Metazoa; phylum Arthropoda; class Insecta; order Diptera; family Calliphoridae; genus Protocalliphora; species Protocalliphora azurea. The sequence continues at coordinate 49,980,235 of OW026520.1, forward strand.
TGTTGGTTTGAATTTGTTTTGTTTTGTTATTTTGTTTACTTGATGTGTGTCGTCGTGTTGAAGTTTATTATTTAAATGTTGCTTTTCTTTTTTTATCTCCCACTATATTTTGTTTTTATTTTTCTTATTATATACACTAAACATATGTAAGACAAAAGCACTCATTCACTCACAAATGTATCGACAAAACAAACTTGAAAGAAAAAAATAAGGTAGAATAAAATTAGCAGCGATTTCGTTAAGAAATATTGTATTTGTTTGCAGTGTGATTATGTATAAAGGGGAGACAAGAAAAAAGTTATTGTATTCATTTGCTATATTTTTTTTTTTATAAAAAAGTATGATTATTTGTGTTACTTTTTTTTAATGTCTTAAAGCAAACTTTTTTTTTTTTTTTGGAAAAAAATGATTTTTTATTTATTTTTTTGTGTATAGGTTGCGCGCGCGTTTGTTACTATTTTTTATGTTATTGAAAATGCGTAGTTTTTTTATTTTGTTTTGATCTTTTTTCTCTATTTCATTTTATATTTTCACTTTGGTTTCGTTTTTTATTTTCATACTACTTTTTTGATATTTCCCAAAAAAGAAATTAATCTGCTAATAGAAAATATTTGTTATTCATGTATATAACATGTAAATTAAAAAATAGACTTCTGTCTATTTTTATTTATTATAAGAAATTATTTTTATACAAATTTAAATATTTTATATATGCACAATTTTTATCACCTGAGTAATAAATGATTGCTAGTATTCACTAAACACTCACTCACACAAACAAATGTATATACGTAATCTGCTAGCAAATGACAACACACATGGAAATTTAAATATTATTTATTAGGTTTTTTCCTTTTGTTTTCTTTTTAAAACCCTTTAAAATTTATATTTTGCTTTTGCACTTGTTATATTTTTATATTTACTGCTTTTTATTTAATTCTTTTTCATTCTCGTTTTATTGGGAAGAGTATAAACTTTATTTTAGTATGACTTTTTATTTCATTTTTTTTTCAAAGTTCTCTGTAAATTCGACCTTCTTGTGGTTACACAATTTCAAAGACGTTTGATTACTTTTTTCACACACACTATTTATTTTATTGAACCAGAGAATATTTTTTACGATATTATTAACTTTATATTTTGGTAATTTTTTTAATATTTGTTGCATGTATTCTTTTCATATATATATACACACACATACAATATTTTTGTATTTTTTTTGGTGAAAAAAATTTATTTCGTACTTGCACATATAACGCTACTTTTTCAACCGACGACCAACCACAATGACGGCGAAAAACCAAAAGACAGAATAGTGAGAGCAAACACAATCAAAAACAAATTATTTTAACATCGTTGGAATAAAAGGTATTACTTTTAGTACATTAACATTGCGTTGTAGAACGTGTTCGTGGGTTGTCTGTAAAATCTTATAACTGATTAGAGTTTTGAATGTATGCATATTTAATTTTCAATAACACAATTATATAATAATACTAGCTGAATGCCCCTGCGTTGAGTGGAATCTAAAAAGTTATTTAAAAAATTTAAGAAATCGTAAAAATACTGTATTCTTCAGTTATTTACAAATATCGATGTTTCTCGTAATGATTCTTTATTAAAACTTCGTTTTATCGAAAAATTAAAAAAACTGCAATACTTTCAAGATTTTCTTCAATATGAAAGTAGTTTTTGTTTTAATTTATATCCTATAGTTCCTTCCACCTCAAAATTCATCTATATTTAAAATTTTATTAAAATCGGTTCAGCGATTTAGGCGTGATTGCGTCACAAACAAATAAATATACACACACTTGATTTTATAACATTAATATGGATAATATGAATTCTTTAAAGGAAGCTATTGAGTATTACTTACAAAGCAAAAATGATAAATAGTTTTTAGTAAATTTTACTACGTGCTATTATTATCAGTGGTAGAATAAAATTAAAATTTATTGTTATGGGTATAAGCTGTTTCCTATGCGCATTTCACTAGAATGATGAATGTTTTTAATTTTTGCGATTAATTGCTTGTAAGCTTTTAACAGTGTGAATTAAACTATGCGTCTTACAGCGATTTTTTTTTAATTTTAAGAATTTAATATATTCAAAGTAAAAATTCATAAAATTTTGTCGAAGAGAAGATAATTTAAATAAACATGGTTGATCTTTGTAGTTAATGCGATTTGACTGCATAAAAGCAAAGAAAAATAAAAAATTACTGCAATTTACCATTATATATTCTTAGTTTTCTCTTATTTACCATTCGACGCGTAAAGGTTAATAATTCAGAGTTGTTTGTAGTAATTTCAAATAAATTTCAACTTATGAAAACACCAAAGCTGATAAGGCCATAAATAAAAGTGTTAGCAAATGGACAGCCCGCAGAATCGGACTTGTATCCCCCACTAAGCAAAAAAGCCATCCCTATAGGTTAAAAATGTCCGCTGGTTTGGAATTTTGCAAAACTTATGAAAAATGTACAGTTGACGAATGGAAGCGCGTAATCTGGTCAGATGAAACAAAAATAAACTAACTTCAATCAGATGGAAAAAGTACTACTGGCAACTTTAAAACAGACAGTCAAACATTAAGGCGGAAGTCAAACATTAAGGCGGAAGTCAAACATTAAGGCGGACAGTTGACGAATAGAAGCGTGTAATCTGGTCAGATGAAACAAAAATAAACTAATTTCAATCAGATGGAAAAAAGTACTACTGGTACCGGCAGCATGAAAAACTCCTGAGGCATCAGGTAAAACAGGCAGTCAAACATTAAGGCGGAAGTTTGATGGTTTGGGTAAGTTTTACTTGGTGGAGTGAAGGTCCATTTTTCATATATCCTCTTTAATGAAAAAGAAAAATTATCTCAGTATCCTTCAAAGAAAACTGCTAGAATTTATTGAAGAATGTGCATAACAGGTAGAAGAAATATTATTGTTCAAAACTGGTTGCCCAATCAACATTTCCAACAACTCATTAACAGGATGTAACCGTTTTTTTTTTTTTTTTTTGATTAGTCTAAAAACGATTTCTAAATTTAAAGAAAAATGTCAGAATGGACTTAAGTTGGGGTCCGCGGCCCACAAATTGTGTGTTCTAATATTTCAGAAGGTTCACAGAACTTTTTCTTAAACATTCAAAGTGATATCTATAAAATGAGGGCTTAGAGTGATTCAAATTTTGATCATCTCAGTTTAAAAATGAAGCATTATTTTTAATAGATTTTTTTATTCTATTAGTCTATAGTCCTTTTGTGGTAGCTATAGTTAATTATGGACCGATCCTCTCTACATTTGGTGACACAAGCATTAAAATGATTTTCTTGTGTAAAGCTTATTTGGATTGAACAAACAATTACACAGGTCAACACTAAACAAAATATCGTGGAAAATGTGTTCCGGTTTTTGTAGGAATATTCATTCTAACCTGAAAATATTAGTTTCATTTCAGCATATCTCAAATTTAACCCATTGATGCCCAAAAACATATTTATTTTGCCTTAAACTCTATATGTTCAAGTTTTTTTTTTGGAAACAACTATATACAATATATATGTAGTTGTCAAAAATATTGTAAAAGCTCTCAATAAAAATGGTTGGGAAGCAATAAATCTCCGCAATATGTTAATGTTATTGGGGTCTTTGAAAATATTTTTGTTGGACTCGCATTTACTCCTTTTCTTCAAAAGTATGGCAGCAATAAGCGGTGAGGATGGGGAGATTCCTCCAAAACATAGTTGTTATTGAACCCAGGTATATTTGGAATATGTTTGCCATCGAAGAAAATGAAAAATAATAGTTTTTAGACTTATATATACAAATAAAATGTATGTGTAAAATGGTTGAAAAAGTTCAAAATATAATTTTTATCTCACAAAACTGTAACGTAATGGAAAATTTATTTATTTAACTTCGTACACATACATACACATGTACATACATACATACATACATACATACATACATACATACATACATACATACATACATTTACATACATTTTTCTATTTACATTTACGATGTAACTATTTTTATTTTATCATTGACATTGAAACATCTCTTCAGTCAAGTAAATTATATTAAACCAAATTTTAAATTCTTTTAAAATTATCAAATATGTAATATTGGGATTAATCCTAAGTAATTTCAGATATTCATTGATAAAATTTTTTTATACATTACAAACAAAAGTATTTGTAATATTTGTATATTGAACTTTTTCCTTATACCCAACAAATGATATCGTAATAATATCATAAAGACATAATTTCGATGATAAAGAAACAGTAGAAAGATATCATATATAATTTTAAAATGATATAGGTTGCTTTCTAAAAGGTACATTCGAAAATTATATATTTTTTTAAAAATAACGATACTAGTAATGACATCGAAAAAGTAAACACCGCAATAATTTTGCAATGTATATACATACATACATACATACATACATACATACACACATACATACATACATACATACATATATGCCTACATACATACCCTGCCAGCAATTAGGTGATAGTTTTATCCACTATCAGAAAAATGACTCTCTCTAGTATTCTCAAGATGTCATTTTACTGTTAGTAAACAATTTTACAAAAACAAATAAAATTAATTTAGATTTTTGATCTACTTATTCTATACTTCTTACTAACTAAAATATCGAAAAAGTCACTTAAAAGTTAGTTTTTGGATAAATATAAAATTACCAAAAACTGTCTCCCATTAGTGTTGTCAAGATGTTATTTTCCTGATAGAAAAAAATTTTACTAAAACAAATAACATTAATTTCGATTTTCGACCTTCCGAAAATAAAAAACCATTAAATTAAAAGCAAAAAAATGTGAAGAAGTCGTTGGCACTTATTTGGGTGTTACTTTCAAAGGCAAGCAATCGATTTTTAAAAAATTTTAAGAAAAAATTAAAAAAAAAGAGTGATAAAGTGAGATAAAAATAATATATATATAAAGTGAATGTTGTTTATAATGAATACAAAATAAAAACAAAATTATGAAAAAAAAAATTTTAAATTTTAAATTAAATTAATTAAAAAATAAATATTATTCAGTAAAACGAAGCGAAAATTCATTTTGAAGACAACAAATAAATTTGGATTTATTTCTTGCTTTTAATAATATAAAATTTCGAAATAAATTGCGTTTTGCTCATAAAAATATGTATATTTTTTTAGTGAAAGTGAACACATATATGCATGTTCATCAAACCTTTCAACTAAATTTTTAAAGTTGTTAAGCTCTTCGAAATCAAAAATATTCTTACAATTTATCAAAATATATCTATAATTTTTTTACTGATGTAAGTTGTTTTAATTTTACTTAACCCTAACCCTAAATGACTTTATTCGTCACACAAAAAAAGCAGTCAGTAGTGTCATTAAAAAAGTATCCAAACTGGGATACAGTTTTGCCCGAAAGATGACTCCTCTTCGATAGGAAAATAACTTCTTTTTCTTTTACTATTTTAAAATAAATATGGATACTATTTAGTCAAAGTTTAGATAGTAATGTCGATAGTATTAAGTTAGAATTTCGATAGAAATAGTGACTTTTTCTTCTCCTCAAAATGACTCCAATTTGACACATAAAAAAAAGCACTTAATAGTGTCATTAAAAAAGTATTAGAACTGCTGCACACTTCTTCCCGCACGGTGACTCTTCTTGGATAAGAAAATGATATCATATTCGACTGTTAAAAACAACTTGAGGTTACTCTTTAGTGCAAATTTGGATAGAAAATGTTGGCAGGGTACATACATTCATACATATATTTTAAAAGGATTTATTATTTTAATGTCTTTTAACGTAGGGTCTACCCCGAGAGATTTTTCTGTCATAACAAGTAACAAAACGTCAGCAGAGTTATTATAATACTTTTGTTTATATATATTATACTCCTTTAAAAATAAAATATTTCCTAACCAATTATGCCAACTTTGATCCCATGAGACGTATATGCAGCAATCAATTCAACAGTTTTTATCGATATATTGATTTCTCATTAAATCCAATCCGCATTAAGAGGAGTATTTTTAACTTGGTTAAATAATAAGTTTTTGTTATTGAATGATTATGAAAAATTTTTATTGTAAATAGCTTTAAGAATAATATATATGCTAGAATGTAAGAAATTGTAATTTCATTGGCTATTATATAAATAAATATCATCATATATGGGAACACTTAGATAAAATGTTATTACGTAGTATTACAGGAGATTTTTCTATCATGGCAAAAAATAACACAAAATACAATGAAATTAAAAAAAAAATATTATTAAATTTTGACAACATGCCTCGTCGAAAAACGAAAAAAGTGATTTATTATGATAAACTTTTATCTAAGTGTTCCCATATATGCTGATATAAATAAAAAAATGCAGTAGCTGTGCCGTCGTTCTGTTACTTGTTACTTGTAGACCCTACGTTATGACAAATCACTTTTTGTTGATTTTCGTCGAGATATGTGTCTATACGAGAGAAATTTTTATTAAAACAAACGTTATATTTTTGTCTGAATTGCAAATAATTTTTTATCTCTATCAATTATAGGGGAAACGTATGTCATAATAAACCATGTAAAAAGTATCAACAATAATCAAAATGTTGACAAAGTTGTCAGAACTCGATCCATGACAATTTTGTTTTAACAGTCTACATTAGACAAATGTTTTATTATTTTGACGATTTCTTATTGTAAAAATTCCAAAGTGCGATTTGACGATTTTTATTAAAAAAAATGACGATTTTTGTTCAAAAAGTGACGATTTCACGAAATATTCACAAACGCCAATTTTTCTTGTTTAAATCTAATTTTGTATAGTAGTAGATAGAGATAGAGGGAGAAAAGGACTAAAAGTTTAAACTTTTTCTTCGAAATTCGTTTGCAATTTAACCAGTATTGCTGAAAACAAGATTGTTGTGTGAAAAGAAAAATATTACTTTATATACATATGTACGTATGTAAGTGAAATAGTTTTGATCATAGATAAAAATGTTTAAGAATGTGTTAAGCAGAAAAAATTTTAATTGAAAGTAAAACCAATATGTATGAATTTTGAATATTTTTTTTTTCAATTGTTTAATTTACCGTAAATTAGGATCAGCAACCCACTTGATTTTTTAACAATTTTTATAATAATTCAGTAGTATCTATGATTAAAGAAATGTAAAAAATTTTGGCCGCTCGCTCTTAGTTTACGAGTTATGGATCTCTAAAGTTTTGATATATTTTTCTGAATATCTTTATTAATACACAATTATTATATTAATACTGTTTAAAGTTCAAATACCTTTTGAATGATATATAATATGACCATATTCATTAAATCCTTGAGAGGATTTATGCAATTTTAATTTTTTATTGATATACCGGAACTTATAAAATTTTGTTATTTTTAGAAAAAGTTTACTCGACAAATAAATATACGATAAAGTTTCCGAGCCCGGCTACACGGAAAAACCTTTATTATTAACATCAAAAAGAAAATATTTTTATTTTAACTGGGTAATCTTAATTTATTCCTATTTTTTAAATTCTGTATAATATAAAATAATGATGAAGTTTATTTAATAAACAAATAGTTTCAAAATTTAATATTATTTTTTTAATATGAACATAAATAAATAAATCAAAAAGATGTGTATTTTAAATTTTCCAATTTTTTGACGATTTCAAAAATATTATGCCGATTTCGACGATTTTTTCGTCGAATTTTGACGATTTTATATTATAACTATCTGGCAACAGTGAATATAACAAATAAATACTTATGAGTGTTGGTAAATATGAAAGTATAAGTGTAACTGATATGATATAATTTTCTTTTTACACATTCAGTACTGAAATACAACCTAGCGGATAATTTTTTTATATGAAGATTTGACAACTAAAACAGAACAGCGATTCCGTTGAAAATTAAAATTTATTTTATTTTCACAAAGATTTATCAAAAGCTATAATTTTTTTACTCTATCTCTCTGTCAGTGTTGCCGTTGTTGCAAAATAAATTACATGTGTTTACATTAAATTTATATAAGATGAAAGGGAAAGCTTTACTTTATATTATTTATGTATGGAGTTTAAGAGAGGGAGAAAATAATTTTGTATGCATGTATGTTTTTCTGTTGAATAAACAATAACAAAATGTATGTATGAACTTCTCTCTGAGAACTGGAAACATCAACCGCCGCCGCTTGCATGTGTTTGGGCCAGTGTTGCCAGGGGTAGATTGGAAAAAGTTAAAAAAAAAGTCAAAAAAAGTTACAATTTTTGCTAAAAAGTTACATTTTCCGATTTTTTTTTTTTTGTTTCAAAATTTTCAATGTTATTTCGAAGATATTTTTTCTTTAGTCAGTTACGGTTATCTTTTATGTATAAGTTTAGTTGACAAAATGCAAATACATTGTCTTTTTATATTATTGAACAATAGCCTCTTCAACATATAGATCGAAAACAATTTTACAGTAATCGTCGGCACTTAAATTAGAATTTAGCCCTAATGTCTTGTTATCGAGGAATGCATTCTGCCAAATTTTTCTTGCAAATAAATCCTTTTAAATTAAGAAATTTATTTAATAAATCATTTATTTAAAAAAATCCTGCATCTTAATGATTAAATGCTTTTGTGATTTACAAATATTATCGTTAAAATTAAATGATATCTTTCAATTTATATAACAAATCTTTTTTTATATGATGAAAACTCCAAGAAATTTTCCATTAAAATTTTTAGTTTTTAATTAATTCAAAAGTAATTTACTTAAATCTGCAAATTGAGATCTCTGATTCACTTCCTTTTTTCATCTCTTCCCTAAGAAACTCATATGAGCATTTTTTCGTTATTAAAAATTGGGTAAAAAGGAAAAAATTATGTTAGTGAAGCTGCTTTTTGGATATACCACACAGTTAAAAACCTTTCCGCCCGGCTGAAGACCGGCGGAAAGGTTTTTTTTTATAGATTCCTATTCACAAGTTTTCAATTGATACTTAAATAGTATAGAAAATATTTATTAATTAAGTGAGTTAGGGATCTCAGTGAGATTTTATATTTGTACTCTTATATTTTGGCTTGAAATGCTGGTTTTTTAATGAAAGCATCTCTAAAATTACTTTTCGTGTAATTTTATAAACCGAAAATGTATAATAAAAATCTGAATCCGAAACCATAAGATTGTTACGTACAAGAAAACGATCTATTTCAAACTTAATTTCTTCAACATAACTGATGTTAGAAGGTAAATTTTAAGTAAGTCGCTAAAAACTTGTTACTTGTTTCAAATTTAGATATATATTTGCATGATCTATCATGAACAATTTTGTCGAGGGGATAAAAAGTTACGAAAATGAGGTCAAAGCAAATAATTATACATGTTAAGTGGAGCGTTAAAAAATTACGAAAAATGTAACAAATATAACCAAATGGCAACACTGGTTTGGGCTCTCACTCTACTCATAAAAATAGTAAAAATTATTTGTGATTTTACATTGCGTGAGAATTTTTTTTTTTTTTTTTTTTTTTTGTTTTTTCGTCTCTAGTAATAAAAAAAAGAAATTTTGTGCTTCATTATGATTACACCTAGTCTACACGTAGACATTTTTAAGTTGGCAATTGTCAAATCCTATCTATCTCTTTAAAATCTTACGTGTGGACCAATAAGAATTCTATTGCGCAATCTATTTCGCAATAAATGTTTAAACACAAAGTTGAGCAATAATGTTTAACATAAAATGTTAAATTTATTGTTCTCTTTTAAAAGTTTGCCCTTTTTAAAAAAAAAGAAAAGTGCAAAATAATTAATTTTGTTTTGAAAAGACAAATAAAGAATAAAAATGCGAAATAAATTAAAATTTTCGATAAAAAGAGACAATGTAACATATAAATTTCTCTACCCCTTAACACAAAGTTGGAAATAAAATTGTTTTCCCGTTATTCTGCCGATGTTGTTTCTAATGTTAAGAAATAAAAATGCCTTCGTGTAGACGTAGAGTTAGGGATATAAGTAAGAAGAAAATCAAAAGCCACCACCAAAAGCACAGAGATAGTTCAAAAGCAACACATGTAGCTGTGTTTATGTGTTTATAACGAAATACAAGAAACACCTTGTATTGTTGTGTGTATAAAAATGCCTATGTACTCATAAAAATGAATAAAATTATCTTATATATTTTATTGTTGTTAAAATATAAATACTTTAATCCACACCGAAGTGATTATACCTTTCTTAAAGGCATGTTTATTTGTGTGTAATTACAAAATAATTTATTTCTTAAAAGTTTAATTTAAACGTTTTGCAAATAAGTAAATAAATAAATAAATAGTTGAATAGATAGATAAATAAATAATAAGGTGATTTTTGAAGAAACCGGTTTCGAATAGTCGGAATTTTGAAAGAACTGGTTACAGTTTTTGAAATTCCGAAAAAAAAAAACGGTTAACTATTTTTTTGCAGAAGTAAATATATCCAAACAAAATACTATAAAAAAACTACAAAAACCCAACAAATCTTATAATATTCAAACTAAAATGTGTTAAACATAATTATTTTAAGAAACAAATTTTATTTAAGGTAAGACCATCAAAACCATCAAAAACTACTATGTTTTTTATAATATGTACAGAAACTATAGCTAAAAACGAATCTAAATTTCTTCGAAATCGATTTGCAGTTAGACCTCTTTTAAGTACTACTCCATTCAAAAATGAAGTAAACTATTATTAAAAGTCGTCACCGAAAATGCAAAACAACGTAACAGCAAAATTTTCAAATTCAGGTTTTTGATGGAATATACTTCTCCAAAATATATATGATCACAAATGTTCAGAATCTCCACAAATAACGATTATATTTATTAACGATTCAAAATAACGTATAAATTACTAAAGATGTGGAAGCTATTCAAATATTTGGAAAGTTATGAAAAAAAAAACATTTTGTTCTTGTTACAAAGTTATTTTTTAAGTAAAATAAATTTCTCTTTTTACAGAAAATAATTACATAATAAAAAAATAATAATATAAATGAAAATATACGGACCTTCACTACTACTTCATTTGCTACAAAGAAAACATTAAAATCTTGTTAATTGTAATTTTTGCTAAAATTTCTATTGATGTTACGTTTTTTATTTTCAGAAAATATACATCCAAAAAACGTAAAATACATACATATATAACTTGAAAAATATTTAACACAAATAAAAATATGATTCACCAATATTTAAGGACTTAAAAACTAAAAAAAAAAAAAAAAAAATTTATAGTGCAATTTTGATTTTTTTTAATTTTTTGTTCCTCCCTATAAAGTTATAGAAAGTGATATTACGTTGTTTTGCATTTTCGGTGACAAAATATTGAATTAATAAAAACCCTAAAATATTTAAATTGCTTGTAAGAATGTTATTTATAGAATTAATTTCAATTTAACCTTAAACTATAATTAAAAACATAAGAAATTAACTTTATGAATGTTAATTAGTTAATAAAATTTCCCTAAATTGCCATTCAAATATTAGTATTTATTACAAACGTTTTTTGAAATAAAATGTTATTTTTAAAACCGGTACACATTTTGAAAAAACAGTACTTAAACCGAAAAACCGGTTGGAAAACCGAATCGATAACCTAATAAATAAATAAACAAACAAATATACAAATATATTTAATACTATTTTAATTTCTTTTTTTTTTTTTTTTTGTACAATTTTAATAAATCACGAAGTTTTTTGAAATATTTGATGTCGGTATTTTAATATGTCGGTATTTTAACACCTATTCATATATTTTTTTTCCGCATATCGCAAGCGCTTATGGTATAGATTTCATTATATACTTTATTTGTTTGTACAAAACATTAGGGTTCGTGTTCATTAAATCCACTTTCGAATAATTGACTTTTTGTTGAAAAAAGTTAAAAAGTAGTCAAAAAGTCGAAATCGACTTTTTGTTGAAAAAAGTCAAAAGGTCGAAATCAACTTTTTGGTTAGAAAATTGTCGAGAAATCGACTTTCTTGTTTCCAGATAGTCGAAAAGTAGAAAATATTCGGAAAAAGTTGAAAATAGTCGAAAAAGGTAGAAGTGTACTTTATTTAAAAGTTTCTTATCAGTTTTTATTTAAACTACATCATAGTATCGCAAAAACATATTTTTTGGGTGTAACGAGCTCTTTCATATCATACATTGACTGTTAATTAATCAATATATTTCATTGCGCTATATATATTTCATATTTTTTAAAGTTTTTTTAAGACAAATAAAAAAAGTAGTCAAAGGAGGCGAAAAAATCTCGAAAATATCGTATAAAATCGATAATAGTCGGAAGAAGACGAAAATGGTCGAAAAGTCGAAAATAATCTAAAAAAAAGTCGATAATAGTCGAAAAGTCGACTATTCCAACATTGAAAAAAGCTGAAAAGTCGTTTTTTTGTTCCAACTATAAAACCCTACAAGCCATAGGGAAGTAGTCATGTTACTCCTATTCCCACTTTATTTATTCACACCCAATCTACTCAAGAGAATAACAATACCAACTTATAACAAAAACGCTGAAATGCTCATCAATACGCACTCAACTGTCAAAGTTAGAAACTGGTGTGGTTTGAGTGTAATATTATGTTCACACACATTAGTTTTTGAATTAAAAAAAAAAACACTATCATTTTAAACATCACTGTTCATATATCATTTTACCGTGTTTTTCCTTTTGGCCTGTTTTTCGTTTGCCAAAATATTTTCACAAATTTTTGTTTGAAATCAAAATTTCACACACAAACACTTTTTAATTCTAGAAATACAATTTTTAAACATATAAAATGTATGAACAAATATAAATTTCATTCATAATTTTTATTTAATTTTTTTTTTTTAACTGTTGGACAATTTTTACAAATTCTTTTTCCAACAAATTTTTATGTACTAAAAATAGTAAAAATTTCTTCCTTGTATGGAAATTTAGTATGTTTTTTGTGTGTTAAATAATTAAACAACTCGAATCGAGATGTTTTTTGGCTTTGAATATATGAAAAAACAAATCAATTTGTTTGTGTTTTTTTTGAGAAAACGACTCATTTCTCAAATGTTTAGTGTAGACCCTACAAAAGAAATTGTCTAGAATTTATAAGGAAAATAATTTTTTGAAACATTCGCATATCAAAATATTGTTTGTTCTTATGTTGGAAAGGCTATGCTACCATAAATGTATTTCATAGTAATAATCAAAATATAGTAAGAATTTAAAATATTATAAATATAAAAATATAAATTCAACAAATTTCACTTAATTCATAATAACAGTAAAATATAATTGGAAATCACACACAAGCAGTGAATATAAATGTTTTATAAACCACAGAGGAGAATATGTATACTGTTTTATATACTGGACAAGTGTTCTAAATATTTACTGAAAAGGAAAAATTCCGTAAATTATTAGGTAATTTAATAAATAAAAGCCTCGAGAAAGCCGAATTAAAAATAAAGGCAATTGTGCAAGACTCAAATAATGTTCGAAAGATCATTTTTCTCTACAAACGAAGCCGAATGGAAGCAAAATGTAAATTCAAAAGCGAATGTAAGTTGAGCAATATGTGAGTATTTATAAAAGTGGTCTTTGTAACAAGCCTCCTAGGCATCTTCAGGCGTGTTCATCATTTTTCAAAACCATTATGGAGATGCCATAGTAAATATTTATTTCAAAAGTAATAGAACTGATGAATACTAGTGTTCCTCCAAATATCGAAATTTACTACTGATATTATTTCCCCTGATTGTATTTTTAAAGAAAAAATAGCTTTATATAAAAAATGGAACAACTTGTAAGATCTGAAAACAATCCTGCCACTAGATTGATACCATTTTTATGAAAATTTGCCTTACAAAATATAATTTTTGTATTTTTTTTTTTTTTTTTTTTTTGTCTTTTGCAGTAGTCCATGAAACATTAATTTTTGTTAATTATAACTTCAATTATAGCATTAGTTTATTCCAATTTTAAATTAATAATTAATTAAAAGCTTCAGTAACAAAAAGCCCTCAGTCGCAATTCTCACTTCAAAGAGGCAACATCTCTTGCGTGCAATTTTCACTCAAACATTCTTACACTAACATAAACGAACCAATAACGGAATTTAAAAACAACAAAATCGAGGTAGGTAGATAGACATTTAAACAGCTGAATTTTTTTCTTTTTGGAAGAAATGTGGCGCCTTAGGTTCTAAAATCTGTTGTGTCAAATTGTTGTTTATGTTTACAATCTTTTTTTTTTTTGTTTACTTTTATGTTACTGTGCCTTATTAATTTTTTTATTACGTGAAATGTCAAATATGTTTTTATTTTTTATAAACAAACATGTGAAATGTCAAAATTAAAGTTGACATAAGAGATGTCAATACAAAAACAAAATGCATGGAGTTTTTTGGTGTTGTAGATGTTGTAGAGTCGTTACCTTAACTCTTGTAAGATGAACAAAACTATAAACAAATAACAAAATAATTATAAAGATCTTAAAAGAATAAAAACTGAGTGAATACAACAAAATGCAATTATAAGTAAAAACCCTTAACATGAACGATCTATCTGACGTTGCAAAAGAAAGAATAATTTCTTTTTTGCGGAGGTCTTCAATATAATTTTTCTAAAAAGTAACAATAAATTCAAATCGTCCAATCTATTTAATTATTTCACTTGTACATGATAATAAAAAATTAGCAAATATTTCACCATTCTTAATTAAAAAAGTTGTCGGTTCAACCTGTAGTGGAGAATGCTAGAAACTTCGTAATGGTTCAATATTAGTTAAAACTAAAAATTCTACGCAGTCTAATAAATTTATTAAACTTACCTAGTGTCTACATTAGGCAAATTTATATCAAAACAAACGTCAAAATCAGTGCGAATATATACAAGGTAACCTTAGTTAAACGGTTGATTATTATTTTGATTGTTACAGTTGTCAAGCTGCATATATAAAAAACAATAATGAATACGCCATATTGTTGTTTTTGTGCAACTGTTGCCACCTTCCATAAATTCGGGTTAAATTTGACGTTTGTCTTGATAAAAAAATCTCTAATGTAGACACTATGTTATGCGATGAGTGATAACATCAGGGTCAATTTAGTTGAACACAAATCTTTGAACTTTTCTAAAGGATGTAATTAATGTACCAGAAGAAGAAATACTACAAAATATGTTTTCTCAAAAAATGTATAAGGTTAAAAAAATAAAAAAGAAAACGATGAATTAAAGGAAACCGGCTTAATAATCTTAAACTTTTCACAAATCGATCTACCGGAATATGTTTATATTTGTTACAAAAAAAATTCACATCCGTCCATACATACCAAACCCACTTAGATATAATAATTCCTGCACTATATACATGTCCAAAAAGTCTGTGAAAGTCTGTTGTATTAATTGTAAAGAAAATAGCAAAAGATAATAAATGTCCAATATTTTAAAAACACAAGGAAATTCAAGCCATAAGAAAACTTCAAAAAAAAAATGCTGAAAAAATACATAACAAAAGACACTTAAAAAATAATAATTCTGTTGCTACAGTCACTAAATAAAATACTTCTACAGTGACAACTCAGCGAACTCAGTTAATAAACTATGATGACCCACCAAAAAAATCGAATTATTAATAATGCATATAAAAAAATCAAACCAACAACGAGCCCAAATCAATCATAATCGATCACATTGGCCAAACACCAACAACTAGTCGAACAGCAACACTTAGCCAAATACAACTATCCCGGACCATAACAAAAATTCTACCCAGAAACAATTCTATCTAACCGTATAACAGCACAACTAAAAATAAAATTCAAAACAAATGGAAAACCAAACAGCAGTAAAACAAATAAAGGGAAAAATGATGAAGATGCCTAATGGAAGTATAAATTATCATAAATAAATACTTTGTTTACCCTGATTTTGTGGCTCTTCAGGGGTAATACTTTAAGAAGGATCTATATAAACAATTATGTTTTATTAGTTACACTAATCTATCTAGATGTATCTTTATCCTTTGCTTTTAACTAGAAACATATTAAAATCACTATAAAAAATGAACTACAGTTGCATATAACTCATTTCAAATCTCAAATTTCAATCCCAATAATGACTTTGATGCAATCGGTGTTATTGTGCAAGCTAAAAATATATTAACAGTTATTAACTCCTACATACCACCGTCAAAAAATTTCGATCTTAAAAATATTGTTACAAAATTGTACTTCAATTCAAATATAACGGTTTTAACGGCTGGGTTAAAAATTAAATAATGCTTCTAATTTAAGAGAGAACTAAAATTTTTTAAAAACAAATCTATTTCCAACTTCAATTCTGAAATAAGTCAATCCCTCTACACCAACTAACAAAATTTGGTCCAATATAACATTCTGTGGGAATAAGTTAAAACAATCGATTAATACCATCCAATCATTAGGCGATCAAATGAACAAATGAAATATAGCGAACAAATTTGGAAAATATTGATCATATGAATCAGAAGATTATAATTTTTCTGATGAATTCAGATCTCGTAAATGTCAAGTTAGAACTAATCATTTAACGTATAATCATTATACAGCCAATATAATAGAGAAAGACATTGCTCTGTCTGAATTCAACTTTGCACTCAACAAAATGAAAGGTAAAACTCCCGGAATAGACAGAATATCCTACCCAATGATTAAAAACCTAAATAACATCGTAGTAAAATGACTTAGCCATCTCTACAATAACATTTTTTCAAATTTCATTCCAACTTTTTATAAATCTATCACAACCGCCACTATAACTAAACCAAACGCTGACAATACCAGAATAGTATCTTATAGAGCCATATCGCTGTATTTATGTACAGCAAAATTAGTTGACAAAATTGCCAATCGCCTTTGGTGCATCATTAACACAAATAATCTATTATGTAATCATCAACTCAGATTCAGAAAGGGTAAATCAGTATTATATCGCTCCATTTATCTAAAGCTCTCGATAAAATAGGAATTCCCGTCATTATTCATCAGCTGTCAGCATGGTCTTTAGGAAATAAAATTATAAAATACATCTTAAATTTCCTGACAAATACCCCTACATAACGGTATCCCACAACGATCTCCCTATCGGTAATATTCTTCTTAATATCGTACAATAATAAACTATATAAAGGTCTTTTATCACTTAAACAATATTTTCTGTGCTTATGCCAATGATTTTTATATGATTAAAAAAATATGTAGGAAATAAAATATCGACATTAATCCACTGGTAAATCTCATTGAAAATTGGAGCAACTTCTCAGGTGCAATTATTCCTATCCAACTGCAAACACCTTCACTTTTGTAGAAAAAAATCTTGTAATCCCAATGTTGTTTCCGGTTCATTTATCATTGAAAATGTCTCTTCTTTGAGGATTTAAGAAGTAATATATAATACTAGATGCAATTGGAATGGACATTTACAATTTATTACAAAGGAATTAACACAACGCCTAAATATATATAATAAAATATTTATCAAATAAAAAATTCAAGATATTTTCAGCTGAGATAATAGCAATATTTGAAGCAATGAAGAATATTAGTAACTCAAACAGCTAAGACAATTATATGTACAGACTCTTTATCTGATTCATAACACCAACTACCCCAACTAAATTAGAGAATTTTTAAACGAAAATCCAAGGAGTTAAAATTTTATGGATTCCTGAATATTGTCATATCCAAGGACCCCTATCGAAAAAGTGACATATGGACCGAAACATCAAATTGGTAAAAATATATCAATCTACAAAAGTTTAACATAAAAAATTACCTTCGTTTTAACTACAATTTATCTATTAGCACCTTAGATTGTAAAAAATTTATTAAACTAAGGCTTCAGCACACCCTTTGCATAAAAAGACACACTTCCAACATCTGTCCATACTGCAAAAGTGAAGCCATTTTATTTAATAAAATACTGTACAAAATCTAAAAATCATTTCTTTAGATCAAACCCAATAGAGTACCTTTCCAATCCCTCCTTGGATAATATAGTTACAATTACAATCTTTTTAAAACGATACAATATTTTCAAAGAC
The DNA here is from genome assembly GCA_932274085.1 of Protocalliphora azurea. Lineage (NCBI taxonomy): Eukaryota > Metazoa > Arthropoda > Insecta > Diptera > Calliphoridae > Protocalliphora > Protocalliphora azurea. The sequence goes on from OW026520.1 coordinate 49,998,348, forward strand.
ATTTAAAAGTAAATATGTAATATAGTATTAAAAAATTTAAATATGTACATTTTTTTAATATATATTTATATACATATGTAAAAATAAAAAGAGTTACAGCGCTATATTCGACTGTGCCGTATCTTTTATACCCTTTACCACCTTACCTTACAAATAATAAAATTTACGCCTTAAAGCGTGCTTTCATATTTTCACATTTATACATACAAAAATATTATACATTTTTTTCCAAACTACAGAAATATAAACACAAAATTAAACTATCGTAGCAAGCGTTGCTTCCATGGCGAAAAGAAACAGGTGGTAGCGGTTTTACAAAAAACACGGCGAATTCATAATTTTTTTTTATAAATGAAGTTTGGCACTTCAGAAGTTTAATCATCAGATTAAGTGAAGTCAGCTGTTTGAATACGCATTGCGTAGCTTCCTAAAAAAAAAAAAAAAAACAACGGCACTGATAGTTTCTGATGACTACTAAATTTATATACATATGTTTGTATGTAGATACTTATACAAAAAACAACTCTGCAACTCATTGCAATGTTTCTATTTTTACCTAAATAACGTCCAAGATACATAAAAATTATTGTATGTATGTATATACAATCAACAACTACAACTAAAGCCCTGCATAAGATGATTTGAAAAACAAATCCAATTGCTTTTTAAGTGTATTGTTCGTAGCCAAGATATACAATAACAACAATAAATACTGTTTTTACTGTTCATTGACCGAAGTAAAACAAATGTATATGTATGTATGAGCGATTGCAAATACAAGCGTTCAAGGCATTTGCTGCAAACATGTGGTGTGGCAAAAAAAGCAAATCATACAAGACATTGAGAAAGTATTTAAGATGCGCTAGTACTTTAAATGTTTTGCTTGTTTTGTTTGTTTTTTTTTTATACGTAGCTGCTACATGGTGAGACTCTGCTGGGTGCCTGGCCACTGCAATATTTCAGGCAATGAATTGGCTGATGAACTGGCAAGGCAAGGTGCGGCAGGGAACGTCTCGGAGAGGGAGACATATGTGAAACCACCACTAAGTTTCTTCTATGGGAAGATCAATGATTGGATCTTGGTCAGAACCAATTCGGCTTGGGAGAGTAGAGAGGACTGCAGAGTGTCGAGGGCGATATGAATAGGAAGAGCTTGAGGATCATGATAGGGGCCATAACGGGTCACTGTTTGATAGGGAAGATGAGGTCTAGATTGGACGCTAACAGTTCCGATTTTTGTAGAATGTGTGGAGCCGTCGACGATACCGAGTCTATTGAGCACATTGTGTGCCATTGTCCATGATTGCAGCATCGTAGGATGAAGTGGCTGGGTAGCCAGTTCCTCGGCGGGCTGAGTGACGTTCGGGACGCAGATCTTGTTGACGTCATAGGCTTCGTCATGGGAATCGGCTGCTTAAGGGAGAATCAGGGGTATAACCCTAGGGGGATTGGTAACATTGCTGGTCCCCCTATATGATTCGTCACATTTCTATTCCTCTTTATCTTTTACTCTACTTTTTCTGTACTCTCTGTATTTTCTATTTTCTGTATTCTATACTCTTTATTTCTTTATATTTTAAATAATTTTAGTTTGTTAATTTTGTTTGTTACGCATAGAAAAAATCATCCAACACCCACCATAAAGTATACCAATAGATTCAGAATTACTTTTTGAGTGGATCTAACGATGTCGGTCCGTCCGTCTGGCTGGCTGGACGGCTGTCCATGTAAACCTTGTGCACAAAGTACAGGTCGCAATTTTGAAGATAATTCAATGAAATTGAACTTTCATGACACAAGGACGAAGACTATTGAAATTGGTTATGATCGATCCATTATTTCTCCTAGCCCCCATAAATATGTCCTTCCGGAATAGGGGTTTAACGATCATAAATGCCTTAAATATAAAAAGTATTTTAATGAAATTCAATGTAAGAAAGTTTTGTATAAGTTTCAATCTTTGTGTCAAATTTCATGAAGATTGGTCCATAATTGACAGTAGCTTTCATATAAAACCCTCTTCCGAAAATCACTTTAACGTGCATAAATCCCATGCACTTGTTTGTATCAGGTTTATATTTGATACAAATTAGTTTTATATAAGTAGAAATCATACTGAAAAATTTTATGGAGATCGCTGTTTTGCTTACGAAAATACTATGTTGCTCATATAAAAACAACATGCAACATGCAAAGAAAACAGACAAATTCTTTTTTTCCTTATTAAAGCAAACAGGTGGTCAAATGTCATTTATTTGAGCGAACGCATTCTTATTGGGTCGCTATCACACAGCGTTGTCAATTTAGCGCTTTTTAACAACTCAAAAGTCGCATTTTTTCTATTTTTCAAAAAAAGGGCCTGTGTAAAACGGTAAAAAAATATTATTTTAAGTAAATTTTAGATATATATATGAGCTGAACAAAATTTTACTAGCTCATAAGGCTACTAGAACTTTTAACAAAAGTATTAAAATTTTGAATTGAAAAAAAAAAAATTCAATGTTGTAAAATATTTACGTAGAACATTAAATTTGATATGTCTTATGATTTCATTACATCGCATTCCTTAAAATACATCATATTCATTATTAAATGTCCTTCCCAAAATAGAGAGAATAGATTTAAAATGTAATCGAAACATTTAAAATTTGTTCATTCATATCTCTTGTTTTTTCTGCTTATACATTTTTAATTTTTTAATGATAAAATTTTAATTTGTGAATATTTTATAAAGCTTTCATTTTACACAACAGAAATAAATAGAGACTGTATTTTAATAATAACAGAGACTGTATTTTAATAAAAAATTTATTTCAATCGAAAAACATACATTGGGTATTCCACAAATAATAAAAATTCATTGCAAATTTTTTATTTTATCAATAGTTTTATTATTATTATTATTATTATTATTATTATTTTTGATCGAAATAAAAGTAAAAAAAAATCGTTTGTAATTTTTATTACAAAGTTGAAAAATACAACAATTTCATTGAATAACAAATATTTAAATACAAAATTGAAATAAATAATATAGTAGAAAATATGTTTTGATACAAAAACAAAAGTATGAATTAAAAAGAAAACAATAATTTAAAAATTTTTCATACTGATATTTATTTATTTATCATGATGGATATTTATATAGAAAATATTTTCATATATTTGTTTGAACAAATTAAAAAATATTTTAAACAGTCAAAATATTTATAATGATTGAAAAATAAAATTAAAAAGTAAGAATTTCTCTCACCAGGGAAAGAGAATTTTCTACCATAGAATGTTATTATTATTTTTATTAATTTTCGAGTGTTCACCAAAAACTAAAACGATTCAGAATGTTCTTGTTTAAAGTGTTTATTTGAGGTGTATATCCGTTTTCCCAAACCACCGAATAAAGGATTTATTAGAAAATTTCCAGATTCTTCCAAACACGTTCGTATTTATTTTGGGAATTGATCTTTTTTAGAAAAAAAATTAGAATGATTAAATCGAAGGTTTTTCACTAAAATTTAAAAAATCTAACCGAAGATAACAGTTTTATGAATTTTAAAGCTGTTAAGTTGTTACTCTTAATAAAAATCAGATTTTAATTCAGAAAATGAGTTAAAAAGAGCGCTAAATTGAACTAATTTCTTTAATTTTGGTTCAATTTAGCGCGTTTTGGTTACAAATATCAAATAAAAAATCATTTGCTCATAACGTTGAACAGCACAATAATAATAATAATAATAATAATAATAATAATTAATAATAATAATTAATAATAATTAATAATAATAATAATAATAATAATAATAATAATAATAGCAATAATAATAATAATAATAATAAAAATAATAATAATAATAATAATAATAATAATAATGATAATAATAGTAATAATAATAATAATAATAATAATAATAATAATAAAAATAATAATAATAACAATAATAATAATAATATTAACAATAATAATAATAATAATAATAATAGCAATAATAATAATAATAATAATAATAATAATAATAATAATAATAATAATAATGATAATAATAGTAATAATAATAATAATAATAATAATAATAATAATAATAATAATAATAATAATAATAATACTAATAATAATAATAATAATAATAATAAAAATAGTAATAATAACAATAACAATAATATTAACAATAATAATAATAATAATAATAATAATAATAATAATAATAATAATTAATAATAATAATTAATAATAATTAATAATAATAATAATAGCAATAATAATAATAATAATAAAAATAATAATAATAATAATAATAATAATAATAATAATGATAATAATAGTAATAATAATAATAATAATAATAATAATAAAAATAATAATAATAACAATAATAATAATAATAATAAAAATAATAATATTAACAATAATAATAATAATAATAATAATAATAATAATAATAATAATAGCAATAATAATAATAATAATAATAATAATTATAATAATAATAATAATAATAATAATAATAATAATAAAAATAATAATAATAATAATAATAATAAAAATAATAATAATAATATTAACAATAATAATAATAATAATAATAATAATAGCAATAATAATAATAATAATAATAATAATAATAATAGTAATAATAATAATAATAATAATAATAATAATAATAATAATGATAATAATAGTAATAATAATAATAATAATAATAATAATAAAAATAATAATAATAATAATAACAATAATAATAATAATAAAAATAATAATAATAATAATAACAATAATAATAATATTAACAATAATAATAATATTAACAATAATAATAATACTAATACTAATACTAATACTAATACTAATACTAATACTAATACTAATACTAATACTAATACTAATACTAATACTAATACTAATACTAATACTAATACTAATACTAATACTAATACTAATAATAATAATAATAATAATAATAATAACAATAATAATAGTGATAATAATAATAATATGAATAATAATAATAATAATAATATCGATGAAAAGTTAATAAAAATAATAATAATAATAATAATAATAATAATAATAATAATGATAATAATAGTAATAATAATAATAATAATAATAATAATAAAAATAATAATAATAACAATAATAATAATATTAACAATAATAATAATAATAATAATAATAATAATAATAATAGCAATAATAATAATAATAATAGTAATAATAATGATAATAATAGTAATAATAATAATAATAATAATAATAATACTAATAATAATAATAATAATAATAATAATAATAATAAAAATAGTAATAATAACAATAACAATAATATTAACAATAATAATAATAATAATAATAATTAATAATAATAATTAATAATAATTAATAATAATAATAATAATAATAATAGCAATAATAATAATAATAATAATAAAAAAAA